>PVJD01000427.1:0-447147 GCA_004026545.1 Mormoops blainvillei
GGGAACTCCTTTGTAGGGAACTGTCTCCTTCTCTCTTGCTTCTTTTAAGATTCTCTCCTTATCTTTAACCTTGGCTAATGTAATTATGATGTGCTTTGGTGTGTGCTTCCTTGGGTCCAACTTCTTTGGGACTCTGAGCTCCCTGGACTTCCTGGAAGTCTATTTCCTTTGCCAGATTGGGGAAGCTCTCCTTCATTATTTGTTCAAATGAGTTTTCAATGTCTTGCTCTTCCTCTTCTCCTCCTGGCACCCCTATGGTTCAGATGTTGGAACGTTTAAAGTTGTCCCAGAGGTTCCTCAGCCTCTCCTCATTTTTTTTGAATTCTTGTTTCTTTATTCTGTTCTGATGGAATGTTTATTTCTTTTTCCTGCTCCAAATCTTTGATTTGAGTCCCAATTTCTTTCCCTTCACTGTTGGTTCCCTGTATATTTTTCTTTATTTCACTTTGCATAGCCTTCCCATTTTCCTCCATACTGTGAACATATTCCACCAATTCTGTGAGCATACAGATTACCAGTGTTTTAAACACTACATCTGTTAGGTGGGCTATTTCCTCATCGCTTAGTTTTGTTTTTGGAGCTTTGATCTGTTCTTTCTTTTGGGCCATATATATATATATTTTGTCTTGTCACCTATTATGTTGTGAGGGGTGGAGCCTTAGGTATTCACCAGGGTGGGGCTACCCATGTCACTGCCATGTGTAGCTGTATGTGGGGGAGGGGTCAGAGATGGGACAGTGCTGCTTGCTTGGCTCCTTTCCAGCTTTTAGTCACTTTCCTTGCTACCCACAAACAAATTAGGCCCTTCTGGTGCTGATTCCCAGGTGTGTGGGTTTGTGTACATCCTAGGACCCTGTGAGTCTCTCAAATGAGCTCTCCTGTGAGACTGGCTGTTTCTTCCACTGCTGTAACCCCACAAGTTTTTACCAGTAGAGGTTTGAGGCTTTCTTTTTATTCACCAGAACCCTGGGTTGCACATCTCTCTCACTCCCCAGTTGTTCCTCCTGGTTTACCCGCACATAAATGTGGGACCACCTGGTCAGCCAGCTGCTGCCTTGACACCCCTCTCCACCCTGGCTTCTTCCTGTCTCCACCCCTCCTACCCGTCTGAATGAATGTTTCTTTTTTAACTCCTTGGTTGCCGGACTTCCATACAGTTCAGTTTTTTTGCAGTTCTGGTTGTTTTTGTTTTTAAATTTGTTGTCCTTCTTTTGCTTATGTGAGGAGACTTCATGTGTGCTCTTTACACATATAAGTTCAAGGAGCCAGAATTAAGTTTTAAATGGATACTGGTTATTTAACTGTCTTGACTTTCAGTTTCTCCCTCTGTAAAATGGGAATAATAATAACACCTTATTAATTCAGTGTTGTGAGGTAATTTGGTAGGTAGAATGTTCAGCTCTGGGCCTAGCACAAAATTGAGGCTCAATATTTGTTTCCTTCTCAAGGCTGAGATACACACCATTGACTGAAACATTTTCCATAATATCATCTAAAGTAAGATGCTGTTGAGATGGAGGCCTTCATTAGTTCTAATGTGAGGATGGAGAGAACCTCTCCAGTTTTATTCCCTGTTGACTTTGGTTAATCTTCCCAGAAATCCAGATCAAGAAGCCTTCCATTTACAAGGAAATGGTGTGGACTATGCACAATGAAGTTCATTCTGATCATAGGTTCAGCCACAAGACCAATGTGCTTTCTTAATTGAGATATATAAAAACTGTAGAGGCTGGATTTATTTAAAGCAAATAAGTTTCTCATTGCAGAATGCCCTCACATGCTTGCTATCTGGAAGATTAAGTACATCCTTACAAAAAGTTAATGGTATGTGCTTATTGCAAAGTTAATGACATAGAACTGTGTCTTCTATTTATCTAGTTCTTTGGGCCTTAAAAAATTCGAACTTTATACACTGCACAAATTATATATTTCTATATACACATACTTATGTAGTATATGTGTAGAGATATATAATTATATACATATATACATTATACAAATATAGTATATAGTATATAACCTGACTTGTTTTCTATCTTCTCTATCTGTAAAATTGTGAAATAACCTATGAGATAAGGAATTTATGTTTGGAGAATATTGCTTGGATAAAATGTTTTTGGGATATTCAGAAGTATATATCGTGACTTTTATTTAAATTTATTGCTGCTGTTGTTGCCTCCTCCTGGATGCATTCTACCTACTCACCACTTTTTGAATACATCTCAGAATTTTTCCATTGAGTGAAGCCTACTTTTCTTGATAACAGTACCTTGCATTTCTATGGCACTTGGCAGTTTTACATTCTCTTTTACATAAAGATAATCACTTTTACATTCATTATCTCATTCAGTCCTCACACAGCGTTGTGAACTAAGCAGGGTACATATTATTATTTCCATTTTACAGGCACATTTCATTAACTTCCAGTGGTGGAAGGTGCCTAAGTTAAGATCATGCAGTTTGACCCCCTCTTTGTTACCAGCAAAAAATCTAAGTCTCAGAGAGGGCGAGAAAGTGCTTCAGTTTCACATGCACATCAGTGACAGATCATAATTCCTATTGATGAATTCCATATTTGTAAATTTCCAAATTTCACAAAAATTTGTAACTCCCAAATCAGTACTCATGGCTCTTCCATGGTCATTCACGGACATGCACACAGTGATGAAACACATGAGTAACCTGATGCGAACGTTCTCAGCTGAGGAGCCTTCTTCTTTCAGCTCCATACTATAAAACAGTGTTTATTTCACAGTTTATTTAGTGCCAGATTTTTCACATTTTCGTGCTTTTGGTTGGTGATTTCACTGTCTAAAATCACCCTCAAGCATAGTGCTGAAGTGCTGAAGTCTTTCTAAGGACAAGAAGGCAGTGATGTGCTTTACAGAGAAAACAGTTGGGTTAGATAAACTTTGTTCAGGAATGAGTTACAGTGCTGTTGGCAGAGAGTTCAATGTTAATGAATCAACAGTACATATTAAATAAGGTGTCTTTCAACAGAAACAGACATTAAAAGGTTATGTATTGAATGGTTGATGAAAATGTGACCAGAGGCTAGCAGGAACTTAATTTTGTATTTCTCCTAGCAGCCATGGTTCAGTATTCACTAATTCAGTGTTCTCCACAATGTTATAGAACACAACTGCAGGGAATAATGAGGATCAACTGCATTTCCTTGTGAGGACCCCAAGAGGCCAAGTTCAAAAGTGCCTACTGTGGCCAGGCCAGAGCAGACTAACAGATTGGGTTTATTGTGGGGCATCCTGGCCTCTTTGTCAGCCAGCCTGGGGTGTGCCAGCTCATTCACTAACTCTGGGCTTCCCGTTCTCTCCGGCAGCGGGGCACAGCCGAGCCCTTCTTGAGGCTCCACAACCTGTACCCGAGCCCGCGCTGCGCCAGGCAGGCCGCCCTGCCCAGGCTAAGCCGCAGGGTGGCCAGCCAGCACTCGTACCCGCTGAATCGCTTCTCCTCTGTGCCCTTGGACCCCATGGAGCGCCCCACCTCGCAGGCGGACCTAGAGCTAGACTACAACCCTCCTCGTGTGCAGCTCAGCGACGAGATGTTTGTGTTTCAGGACGGGCGGTGGGTCAATGAGAACTGCCGCCTGCAGTCGCCCTACTTCTCCCCCTCGTCCTCCTTCCACCACAAGCTGCACCACAAGCGGCTGGCCAAGGAGTACCTGCTTCTGGATGAGAACAGGTCCCTGCGGGAGGAAAACCGCGCCCTACGCGAGGAGAACAAGACCCTTCGCAAGGAGAACAAGATCTTGCAGGTCTTCTGGGAGGAGCAGAAGCTCCCGCCAGGCCGCGAGGACAGCAGGGCCTCATCGCCACTACTGCGCAAGGACAGCACGGCCCTGGAGGTGGCGAAGAAGGACCCAGCCCCGCACAGGCACCGCAGCAAGGAGAACAGCACGCTCCAGCTCCTCCGGGAGGAGAACCGGGCCCTGCAGCAGCTGCTGGAGCAGAGGAAGGCCTACTGGGCCCCAGCCGAGGAGAAGACGGGACCGGCGGAGGAAAGCACCGCGGCCCCTTCGCCCCATGAGGAGCCGCGCGGCTCCGGGCTTCTGACGGACTCGGGCGCGGGCCTCCCCTCCGCCTTCGAGGAGCCCAAGGGACCCTCGAGCCCGCAGGAGGACTCCAAGACGCTCCGTGCACTGCGCGAGATGGTCAGCAGCCTGGCCGGGGCCTCCCGGGAGGAGGAGAGCCAGGCGGGCCCGGGCCCGGGCCTGGCAGACGTCAGCCAGCCGCTGGAGCTGCTGAGGGAGATGAGCCTGGCGCTGCAGGCCCTGCGGGAGGAGAATCAGAGCCTGCAGGCCCTCCGCGAAGAGAACCGGCTCCTGCAGGAGGAGAACCGGGCCCTGCACACGCTGCGCGACGAGCATCGGCTCTTCCAGGAGGAGAACAAGGCCCTGTGGGAGAACAACAAGCTGAAGCTTCAGCAGAAGCTGGTTATCGACACCGTTACTGAAGTCACCGCCCGCATGGAGATGCTCATCGAGGAGCTCTACGCCTTCATGCCGGCCAAGAACAAGTACCCCAAGAAGCCTCCCAGGGTCTGAGGCCGCCCAGGCGCACAGAGGCACCGAGCTTGGGGCACAGAACATTTCCTGCCTTTCTTCTGTCCTCTTCACCTTCACCCACCAGCTCGTGCCTGTAGAGGAGCAGAACGATCTGCCTTCCTAAACTGAGAGAAGTAATAAAGGCCCGAGGAGGCTGGGGCTAGTTAACACTGCTGCTCTTGCTTTCTTCCCCCTTTCCCCTTCCCTTCCCTTCTCCCTTTCTTGTAGAGTAGTTTTAGGTTCACTCAAAATTGAGCAGAAGGTACAAAGATTTCACGCACACTTCCTGCCCCACACATGCGCAGCCTCCCCCATTATCAACATCCCCCACCAAAGGGTACATGTGTTAAAAATTCTGAACCTACATTGGCACATCATAATTACCTAAAGACCATAGCTTACATTAGGGTTCACTCCTGGTGCTGTTTATTCTATGGGTTTGGACAAATGTCTTATGACAGGTATTGACTTATGCATCACACAGAGTATTTTTACTGCTCAAAAAATCCTCTGTACTTCTCCTATTCATCCCTTCTTACTAACCATTGATCTTTTCATTGTCTCCACAGTTGTGCCGGAAGGACATAGAACTGGAATTGTACAGAAGCCTTTTCAGAATTGGCTTCTTTCACTTAGTGTTATGCATTTAAGATTCTTCCATGTCTTTTCATGGCCTCATAGGTCATTTCTCTTTAGCCCTCTTTCCTTGTCAGGATGTATCAGGGTTTATTTATTTTTTAAAAAAGCCTTAATAAGCATTTCATTTTTATTCTATTAAGGTATGACCGACATGGAAAGAATTTTCAAATTTGACAAACTTGCTGGCTGTGTTTATCTTTACTTTTTGGATGTACCATAGTTTTTTTATCCACTCACCTACTGACATCTAAGTTGCTTCCAAGTCTTGGCAGTTAGGACTCTGGCTTCTTTTTTTTCCTCTTTTTTCCTAGTCTATTCCTTTATATACTGTTTTTCTTTTATTTCCTCCCCCTTTTTCTTTCTTTTTTTCCTCCTCTCTCTTTCTTGCTTTCCCATTGTCTTGCATTTTTAAGGCTATGGCACAGGAGATGATCTGTGGGAGAAGAGGTCACTTTAGACTAGGGCTTTTCAACTGCGCTGCCATTGACATTTGGGTTGGATAACTTTGTTGCGTGGGCTCTCCTGCACATTGTAGTATGTTTATCAGCATCCTTTTTCCTTTGCTCACTAGATGCTAGTAACAGCCCCCCAACCCCCATCTCCGATAACCAAATATGTCTCCAGACATCACCAAATGTCCCCCAGAGAACAAAACCCCTGTCCCCTACTTCCAACATTGCTCTAGGTTTCTTAAAGTATATTCCCTGAAACACTAGTTTTTGAAATGCTCTAAAAAAAAAAATGAAGGTTTCCAGGGAGGGGGGGAAATGCTGCTACAACCCTCTCTGGTAGGTTCATAATCACACTCTACCTTAAAGGGTCTGAGAGGTCCTACAGTGAAGAAACCTGCTAGTTTTGGTGAGCCCAGAATAGCCTAGTTTTATTTGATCGTGATATCTCTTTTTATGTTACCCTGCTGATCATCCTGTTTGGGAAGTGGTGCTCTGCCTTCTCCTGGACCCTAGGCTCATGTCCCTACTCCTGCATGTCCTCTTCTTGTTCATGTGTCTCACTTCCCAGCTGGTTGTAAGATGTGGGGTGTGTGCCTGTCAGGCTCCCTGGAGGGAGGTTTATAGGTTCAAGATTTGTTGCTCTGGGTTTTGATTCCCACTTCAAAGTTGAACATACTTTAGTACCAAAAAGTTGAAGGTTACCCTTAGGTGCCTATAGCAGGTAGTCAGACAGAGGATCCCAAACTTTGCTACATGGTAGAGTCACCTCAGGGTGTTTGAAAAATATCAGTGCCTGGATTCTGCCCCCAGGTATTCTGATTTAATTGGTATTGGGTACAACTGGATATTGGGGGGGGGTGAAAATCTCCCCAGGTGATTGCAATGTGCAGCAAGTTGAGAAATCACTGTGGTGGGGTGAGTTAAGCCACCTGGTTCTCAATATAATGCTCTGTTCACTGGTAATGGGTATAAGTGAGTAGATACATGTGAGGGAAAAGAGCACCCATTTTGCTGATGGAAAGACTGATCGTTGCGACAGACATGAGCTTGAGACTGGAGTATCCTCACTCCTAATCCATTGTTCACGCTCACTAGACTTCTGAGTCTTGAGCAAGCTCCAGAGGGCGAGCCAAAGGCAACAGCCCACACCTGCAGAGCTCTTGGCCCACTGCTTTTCACTTGATGTGACTCTGTGATCTTCATCCTCTCAGGTGGGAATTATTATTTGTCCTGTAGCTCTGAAAATTGGAATGCCAAGGATTTGCCAGAGGTTAGCCAACTAGCCAGAGAAAAACTGGGACTTCAACACAGACTTAATGATGGCAGATCTCAAACTCTTATAAGATCAAATTGCCACATAAACCTGGTCTCCAAAAATTGAATTTAAACATAGTTTTGGTACCTATTCCCAGATTTAGGAAATTGTTGTCTAGTTCAAATTAGCATCAGAAATTTCAAATGAGGGAGAACAATGAAAGAAGCATTTCCCCTCTCCAGCTGATGACCACACAACTAATCTGTACAAAAGGGTGGAAGAGGACTGTGATTTATTCCCCTATTGCCACCAGAATCTGATAAATAGGAAATGGTTGCTAATGGGTCTCTGAACCTTTGCAATTTTTTCCCTCCTGAATTTGATAAAATGCATCAAGCATCAAGAAATACCATACTTTGTTTAAGCCAATATAATAACCCCATGGTGTAGGAGTTGTTTTTTTCATTTAAATAAAATGAAATCAAATTGATTTCTATGATTCCAGACAACTGGAAGGCAAAAGGCACACTCCATACTTGTGTTACAAATATTTAACTTGGATTAATCTACATAACAGCAGTTGGAGGCTTTGCTGAAAGCTGAGGGAACTCAGAGGACTTAACACTATTTAATAATGTCAACTTTCTCAGGCAGACTCTAAACTGGTGAAAAATTAGCAGGATGAACCATAAAATACAATTTTTATGGCAAAGGAGACATTTACTTCAAAACAATATTTCATGGTATAGTGCAACCTGTCATAGATTAAGTAACATTCAGTGGGAGCCTTTAAGGTTTGTCCTTAGAGAGCTAAGACTTCCATCTTCCCTAGTTTCTGCCATTTGATGTTCAGCTTGGCTGGCTGGCACTCTTGATTGCTGGGGTCAGTTACACTCCTCCAGCCAAATTGCCTGAATCCGGTCCATACACCTATCTACTGACCATAAGTAGAGAAGAACACTTACAACCTGAAACAACTAGCTAGTTAATGGAAACTAAAGCTCCCTGAAATCAGCTCAGGGAGGGGATTCCAATTGGAAAATCACCTATGCAAGGACAGTTATCCTGAGTTTAGCAGAATGGAAGCCATAGGAACCAGAAACAAAAGAGTTCTGAAGAAAATTTTGCCGGCTTTTGTATGCTTAGATTCTATTCTTGAACTTTTCACTTTTCTAAGGACTTTTCTTAAAATGGAGTGATGTCCGTCTGCACGTGGTGAGTGTTTGTTGGAATCCAGTGTTATGTCGGGCAGCACGGGAAGCAGCAGGGAACAAGGTGCTTTGGGACAAGGTGTCTGACAGAGGAAGTTAGAAAGACCCCTTAGCTCCCAATAACCACCAGTTTATTGTTCTTGGAGTTGAATATCTGATGAATCAGATGGGAAATGTCTTTCAGTGGGATACTGGATCATTTTCAGAATATTCTGGATATACCAAGAACAACTGCTGGAAACTGCATTCTTTCCATTTCTAAATGTGAGTCTCTGACTGTTTTGCAGCAGACAGAATGTGCTTGACACTGGAAGACAAAAGGCACACTCTCCCATGTTTGTGCTCCTTTCCTCATTCACATGCAAGCCTTCTCCAGCCTGAGTCTTATCAGTTTCTTTGGGTAAATAGTTCTTTCCAGATTCTTTACCCTCTTTGTTCACTAAATAAATGGCCTTTGTAACCAAGAACAAAGTTAGGAGATGGTGACAGATTTTTTTAATGCTGACAAGACAAGTGGCTTTTAAATTCATGACATTTTCTCTCTCTAAGCCTGCCTTTACTCTTTGCAGATAGGGTGATTCAGAGATCTCCATCAGAAATTGCTTGTGGGAACACAAAGCCCAAACCTTTTCAGAAACTGATTAGTTGTTAGGAACACTGTGCGGGATGGAATAGAATTTCTTGGCAGTTACTTTTTGTGGACCTGTGGTTGGGCTGTCCTCACCTCTTCCCTCTCCTTCACTCACTAGTTCACCAGGTCATGTTGATTCTCCTAGTAGCCCTTGAGCCCCTCTACTTTTCTCTGTTCCCATGCATGTTATCCCAGTCCTGGCCACTGCCATATTCTGAGTGAGTGCTCCAACTCTGAATTGATCTCCTTAGCTTCAAGGTTGATATCCAGCATTCCCCACATTGCAGCCAGACCAGTTTTCTTAAATGTGTGAATGTTATCATGTTATTTCCTTATTAAAAATTTATCATTAGTTTTCTATGGTCTTCAGAATAAAACAAAACTTAATTATGGTTCTCAGGCTTAAGCATGGATGCTACTTTATGTTCTTCTGACCTTCCGAATTTAGTTAACACATCACTCCTTCTCAGGGTTCTCACTGGGCTCCTTCAGACTTCAACATAATTTAACCAAATTTCCACGTTGTCTCTTGGAGGTTACATCTGAGAGAAGAGATTCTGTCTCCTGTGGAGGGCGGGCCAAGCTCTAGGGAAGATGTACTTGAGATAGTGAGGAAGGATGGAGACATGTATCTTGCCATGCAGTTGTAATGAATTGTCCCTGGTCATGATTAGGTTGCTGGGTGTCAAAGCCCAATAACCTCCCACCTCACTTTGTCTTTAGTGAAAATAATCTACTCTAAAAAGCCATGCACTAACAGTGTGGACTTCAGAGTCAGAATTCTGGGTATGTTTCTTAGATCCCCAATTATTATCTGACTATGGAAAAGAAACCTTTTGTGTCATGGTTTTATCTTCTAGAGTAAACAATGGTCCTTGCTTATATAATAAACTCATTCCAGAACTTACTGGCTCGAAATATAACCATTTACATGTTTAGGCAGGGATTAGCTGAGCAGTTCTGGTCTCAGCTTGGCTTACTCATGCACGCATGGTCAGCTGGCTAGTGACTAGGTGGCTCTGCTTCTGGTGGTTGGCTATTAGTTAGGGAACATTGGATCTTCTTCATGTGGCAACTCATTCTCTATCCAGTGACCCCCAACTTAGTCTCATGGCAAAGACAAGGATTCAAAAAAGAGAAAATAGTGTTTGTGGTCTCTTGAAATCTTGGCTTGGATATGGTTAGTCCTCACAACTACTGACCACATTCTATAGGCAAAAACAAGTCCAAATGTGAAATGCATTCAACCTATTGATGGCAGGAGCTGCAAAGGACATGAATACAGGGAAACATTTGAATGGCACTATCAGTGAATTTAATTCACCATACTATCTAATAGGTTGTTGTGACAATGCACATGCAGAGGGGCTTAGAATAGAGATTCTAGTACATTGTAAGCATTCAGTAAGTGTTTGCCATTATTATCATAATCATTATGTTTTTCTGTGTATCTTTAAGACTATAAATAGAAATTAGAGTTATTCATGAAACACTACCTAAAAAACTTTTGAGGATTTTTCAATTATTTAGCTAGAATAATTTTTTTTGTGTGGTCTTGGAAGAGCTGTCTAAAGGCAGCAACCGAGCTCCTCTTTATGCTCTGAAACAGAATTACTGTGAGGATTGAATAAATTAATGTATGCAAAATGATTTACTCAGCATATGGAATGTAATAAACACTAAATAATGGTAGCTATGATGATTATATTACAGCAATTACAGCAGTGATTTGGAAGAGAATCTACCTTTTACATAGCTCCAATTCATTGCTAAAACTAACTCAGATTTGCTTAATGTGATGCCGAGAACACAATCTAATAGGTAAAGTCAATGTCTGACGTAGAACAAAGCTTTATCTCTCACATTCATGTAGAGAGAAAAGTATGATAAGCCCACACATGTCCATAATGCAGCTTCCATAGATCAGTGGGCTAGTGTTCATTTATTTCCCCCAACTTTTTGGTAGTTTTTTTAAAGCAAATTCCAGATGTCACATAAATACATCACAAACCTATCTCACACCTATCCAAATTCATCATCATTCCTGAATATCATCTAATATCCAGTTCATAATAAAATTTATCCCTTTGTCTGGCTTAAAAAAGATTCATACATTGCATTTATTGTTAGGTAAGATACATCGTTGTTTTACAGAAAGAGAATTTTGTGCAGTTCTTGGATTATTAAAAGTTGGCTGTTGTTATTCAAGGTCCCACCTGCCAGGGACATGAAATAGGCCTGATGCACTCAGTATAGATATAACAATGTGGTTTTCTGAACTTTTTCTGGATCTCCCAGGAAACATTGATGGTACTATTTGGTGTATTTAAAACTGCATTTGTTTAGAAAAATTCAGAAACATGCTCTCTAGTGCTATGATGTGATGAACCAATGTTGCCCAAGTGGCCAGCTTCATTAATCTCAAGGTCATTTGAAAGAACTGAAACCCATACAATTATCTGGAGACCTGAAGTTTTGGAAAAAATAAAAGGAAAGGAGCTGCTTATGCTGAGGAAGGACCCTTGCAGTGCTCTAAAATCAGGCTGATGGCAAGGTGGCCCCAGGCTAAGGAGAAATTAATACCAGGCTGTCACACAGAAAACTGGATTAAAAAACTTTTCTGTTATATCTTTTTAAGGGTGTTGGCTCTGGTAGTCAAATAGGACTTGGGGAAAGAAGAGAGGATCCAAAAGCTCTCAGTGTTTTCTTTGCTTGTCTGAGGTAAAAAATGGCTTTAAAAATTATTTTGAATTTTATTTTTTAATTGTGGTAAGAAATAACATAAAATTTGCCATCTTAACCATTTTTGAGAACACACTCAGTAGTGTTAAGTATATTCACACTATTGTGCAACAGATCCCTAGACTTTTTGTCTTGCAAAACAGAAACTCTGTACCTATTAAACAATAACTCTCTGTAGGGTAGCTCAAGACATGGACCCTCCACCTCATAGAACAGGTGGATGACTGGTCAGCAGCCATAAAGAATGAGGAAAACAGCCTGTATCTGGAGTCCCACCCTTCTCAAGGCCCCTGTGTTTATCACAACCCTGTAGCATTTTCACGTGCTACCACAGCTCCCTCCCTCTGCCACTGCTTCCTCCCTAACCTGATAAGTAGCACCAAGGGTGGAGGCAGGGTGTGGTCACCCTCACCCTGATCCACCACCACTGGTGCACTCCCCTGAAATGTGAGTAACAAACAGCATGTCCATATCTGCTGGTCCCCGTGGTGGTGTTTTCTGGAATATCATGAACACAAGTGCAGTGCAGCTCCCCAGTTTGAAGCTCCTGTATTATAATTGGCATAGCTGGCAGGATATTCTGGAAGATCCCCTATCCAGTTGACTGCACATGACAACATGCCAGGTTGGGGAGCCCAGGGGTAATACCAGGAATAGTGGGAAAAATCCCGAGAAATATGGGGGAATCTCGGGGTGGTATGCCACTACTGGGGGGATACCCACAATTCTCCCACAGGCCTTGCAAAGTACCTACACAGGGAAGAGGAAGAAACAGTCGAAGTGAAAGTACAGTAGTTAGAGGGTGAGCCTAAGTTAGAGAGAAAAATGAGATAAGGCTCTAATGCTAGTCCCAGTCCCTCCTTGAAATTTTGACTTTGCTTTAGATTTTGTTTTTGGTTCTGTTTTGAAAAGGTGTGTCTTTGGTTGCATTTTTGGCTAATTAGAATTGTTCTGCCGAAGGTCTAGTAAATGGGGTAAGATCTCTAATGTGCAAACTCTCATGTTGTTACATCATAAGGATTCTATTCAGAAAGGATTTAAATTGATGGTTTAAAGAGAAAAGAAGATCTCACTCCCTTCTAAGACACTAAAACTCAGGAAGACAAGGGAAAAAATGAGTCTTTTAAACATGCTCAATACTCCTGCTGGAAACCCAGGAGCTACAGTCCTTGGAACAAGCCCAAGGTTGATATCTCCCCCACCTCTTCTTCAGCCTCTGTAAAAGATGTCAAGGACATTAAATAATAAAACAGCTTACTTTTGAGCACACTAAAGGAATGAAGTAATCACCAAGAATAAAAATGTGAATATACTTGCCAACAGAAAAAAACTGTTTCTGAGAATTATAAAATGTACTCGTAAATTTGTCAGTCTAAAGAATGAATACTAATTACTTAATTTTAATTATCACTAAAAACTGGAGATTCTAATTAAGTTGGGAAAGAATGTATGTTATAGTTTTGGTAATAAAAGGTATAAATTATGGCAATATATTTTGCAGGAAATAGAATTAAAAGTAAATTGTTCTAATTTCTGGATGCATTAAAAGGGCAAACTAAAAGGGACTAGGAAAATTGTAGAGGGCCTGTGCAAGTTGAAGAAGGATAGTATAGAGAGAAGAAGCAAAAAGACAAGCAAATATGAAAATCTTGTTCTTTCTCTACACAAATTAGTAATTCAAATTATGTGTGTAGTCTTTATGTGTTCAGTCTTCATGTGTATGGTTTTTATGTGATATGTGTTCATCTGCGTGTTACATGTGGTGCATTTTCTATCTCTGGATGGCATATCTAGGGTGTAATATTTTATTGATCTAAAGAAAATAAACACTTATATAAGTTAAGTAGGATCCTGTGGTCTGGACAAATTATTTGATGTGAAAACTGATCTCACCTATAAGTGGAATCTAAGGAAGAAAATAAACTAACAAAATAGAACCACAAACATGGAAACATGGAGCAGGCTGAAAGTAACCAGAGAGGAGAGGGGAGGGGAGCAATAGTGGAAAGAAGGGGATGGGACTAGACAAAGAACATGCGTGAATGATTCACGAACATGGACAACAGTGTGGGAACTGACTGTGGGAGTGGGGGGTAGGATGGGCAGAGGAGAGTGAAAGGGGAAAATTGAGACAACTGTAATAGAATAACAATAAAAATGACTTAAAAAAGAATGATCTACAGCTAACTTAAAAAAAGTTTAATGTCTTTTAATGTTATTATAATAAAAACGCATTGTTTTACAGAAAGTTTATATTATAGTCCTTTGGTTGACTTTGTTTGACACCTTCCCAAGGTTCAAAGCTCAAGAGACTTTTTAACTAACAAATGACTTCGAGTTATTTCAATGGGCCCTGGCATACCTCAAGAATTTGTATTCTGTCTTTTATAAAAGAGAATTTTTGGAACTAATTAAACCTATTAAGTATACTTAAAGTATATGGGAAGCTTTTTCAAATAAAAAATAATAGGTATGTTCTATTTGTATATACATATTTTTATTATTAAAGTAGATGTTTTAAATATTATATAAGTTCTGATATACTTTCATTTGTATTTTAGTTATCTTAAAATGTTGTTTCAGGAAAGCAAACTCCTTTGTCAATTGTATTATACTCAAATCTGTGACCATGTCATTTTAAGTTTTGTCATGTAGAAACAAGCATTGTTTTACTCTGCTACATTTGCAACAATATATCTTTGGAGGGGTTCATGGAGAGGACTCTGACTTGTTTTGGATTGCATATTTCTGAGAATGGATTTTCAGATCATACCTTTGAACTGGGTGAAGATTGCTCTGTGAAATAGCTGGATTTAGAGTTCTTTGCAGATGATCAGGATGAACAGAAATTGATTATAGGACATAATAAACTGAAGTAAATTTTGGCTTTAATAAGTTTTTGTTGAAAAATATTGCTGATTTTAATATTTTGTTTTTCATACATAAGAAAACTTTGTTTTTCTTAAAGCAATTTGGTAAGCTACACTTTCATATGCAATATTGATGCATTTACATTTTTTCCCTACCTGATAACTCTGGAATTTGGCTACTTTTAATGAAGGAGTGTTATTCTTTCATGGTGATATGTTTATTTGCACGACTCCAATAGGAATCTGATTTCTTCATAACAGAACACATAAAGCCAGTTTCCAACTGTGATGTTATTAACCATATCTTTGTCTGGAATTTCATGATCAAAAGAGATATGTCTGGACTCTGGATATCACCAGAAAGCCTTAAGGAATTAAGATTGACTTTGAAGCCAATAAAAGCCCCTTGGAGAAATGGCCTGGTACCTTGCTTATTCAGAAGGTTCACAGAAGTCTTTCCAGGTAAGGAACAAAGATTTCTTTCCTGGAAGATGAAAAGGAAATAACCTCAGAACATTTTGAGGACCTCAAGAAATTGAGACACTCACTCAAATCTGCAGGTACTGCAGGCAAAGCCTATGACAACTGTATGGCTTGGTTTCATGGCCCTGAGGGACTGATTAGAGTTCAATAAAGGAATTCCTTGTAACATTCCAGAAAAGTAGATTTAAGAAAGCCTATGTGATCAATTGATATTCCTGCTGTGTTTATGCAAAAAACCAGGCCAAATTGAAACTGGACTTAATGCGGTAAATGAATTGGTCTCGATTTGGCTCTTTGATAAAAATAATGGTGATTTTAGGAGAAAAGTTATGTTTCAATAAAATCTATCATCCACAATTATGAAAAGTAGACTCCAATTCAGTGAATTGTCTGTAAAATTTTATGTCTCACCTATGAACTATACTGGATCCTGAATTTTTCTAGTTTTCTTTTAAACTAATGTTTCACTTTTCTTTCATCCTTTGATTTGAATTATGAGAACTACTGATGTAGTGTCAACCATACAGAATTTATCTGAGCACCTGATAATAACACCAGACACATTTAAACTACAGATAAAGAGGATCTATTTGATTGTCTCTGCTTAATTTCATTCCAGCAAAAGCCTTGTATTTGGAAGTCTTCTCACCTAACACTCTTACAGACTGAAAAACTGGTTTATGATTTGCTGTGTTCATTAACCTTTGTGTTCTTTCTGTTTTCATAGAATGTATATTATGACCTTGTTTATCTGGTTTTTCTGTCAAATTCTTGGAGGTTATCTGGTCAGATGCTGAGGTAGCAACACCTTCCTCCAATGGGCAGAAATGCTGGCTGCTGTGAACAACTACTCAGTCTGTTGGGTCTGCACAGAGTTCCTGATGGTGGCTTTTGCAGGCCTTCCCTGATGGAGTGACCCCACCAACCAGGCCAAATGGAATTGGCTGCAAACATGGAACACATCTGACCCCTTCTACAATTGCATGTATACCTTGGTGTTTGTACTCATACAGGAATAGGTAAACTGGACCAAACCATGGCTTAGCTATTTAGTTTGGGATGGCTTGGGGTGGTTGGTGGCTCTACAGGTAGAGGTACAGTAAGCCATGCCACAGTGCATCAAATGCTGCAACAGAACCACCAATAAAACTACCCAGCTAACAGGATGGACCCCCAGAGACCTCTACCAACACATCACCATCCTGACAGCAGAGGATGCTGGGGTGCCGAATACTTTGCTTCCAACAGGAGCTCACCCTGCTCCATGAGAACTCTTGGGGCTTTTGAACCCTATGGGTGGCCCTACCTGCCATACAACTGGACAGGACACTGTTCTTGGGGAAGCCCTACATCCTGTGTTGAGTGATAGACACCATTCTGGATATCCCCCAGAATTGGGACTCCTTTTGGGCCCACAACCAAGTCAGACAGGTGGACTAGTGGTTCTACCCTCTTGCAGTATTTGTACCCCCTGCTGGAACAATTCTCACACACACTGCTTTGGAAAATCATACTGCTTTAGCTCTTAATCACACTAGAAATGCTGTATCTCTCATGTCCAAGGAAGTCTCACAAATTAGAAAGGTTGTTTTTCAGGACCACATGGCCTCAGATCTCTTAACAGCAGCCCAAGGAGGAAACTGTGCCATCCTACATACTGGATGTTGTGTCTACATCCCTGATAACTTCCATAACATATCTCAGGCCCTAGCTACATGAGGTAATGAAACCACACATATTTTTACTTTGGCCTCAGACCCCTTTTCCTCCTGGTGGAATTCTTTAGGAAGCTGGTGGTGTCATGTCCTCCTTGGCCTTGCTGACCTCTGCCTTCTCTTCCTCTTAGGGTATAGCATATACCATATTTATGGCATATGGATGCAATGAGCCAATATTCTCACCACCCAGAGACTCCCTGTCTGGAAGAACTAATGTGAAGGTTATGAGGTGGAGGAGCATGTTGGGATGGAGTGTGGAGTAGTTCAAGACGTTGTTCCTCCACCTCAGGTGGCTACCTGGCCAGCAGCCATAAGGAGGAAGGAAAACAGTCTGTATGTGGAATCCCACCCTTCTCAAAGCCCCTGTGTTTATCACAAACCTGTAGCATTTTCACGTGCTACTGCAGCTTCCCCCTTGCTGCCACTGCTTCCTCCCTAATCTGATAAGTAGCACCAAGGCTGGAAATGGGGTACAGTTGCCCTTGAACTAATCTGCTGTCATCGTCATTGGTGCACCCTCCAGAAATGAGAGTAATAAATGGCATGTCCACACCTGCTGGTCCTCTGGGTGTTTTTTCCCCCAGAATATCACAAACACAAGTGCAGTGCAGCTCCCTGGTTTGGAGCACCTGCATTACACACCCCATTTTCTCCTTTTCCCAGATACTGGTAACCATCATTCTACTTTCTGTTTCTATGAATTTGACTACTTTATTGATTTATTTACTTATTAGATATTTATGCAACTTATAAAATAATCATCCCAATAAGTATGGTACCCATCTGAAACCATACATACTTATATTACTGACAATATTCCCTATGCTGGACTTTACATCCTGTGACTGTTTTTATAACTGGCAATCTTAATCCCTTACCCTTTCTTACTCAACCCCATTCACATCTGGCAATCATAAAAATGTTCTCTGTATCTATGAGGTTTTTTTTTTGGTTGTTCTTTTATTTTTTTTTTTTTTTGAGATTCCACATATAAGTGAAAGCATATGGTATTGTTTCTCTGTCTGACTTATTTCAGTTAGCATAATATCTTTGAGGTACCTCATGTTGTTGCAAATGGCAAGATTTTATTCTTTCTTAAGGCCAAGTAATACTCCATTGTATATATGTACCACTCCTTTATTCATTCATCTATTGAGGACACTTAAGTTGCATCCATTCCTTGGCTATTGTAAATAATGCTGCAATGAACATAGGGGTGCCTATGTTTCTTTGAATTAGTGTTTTGTGTTTCTTTGAATAAATACCCAGAAGTGAAATTGTTGGGTCATATGGGAGTTCTAGTTTTAATTGTTTGAGGTATCTCCATACTGTTTTCCACAGTGGCTACATCAATTTAAAATTCATCCAGTAATGCTTTCCTTTTCTCTTCATCCTTGCCAACACTGGTTGTTTGTTGATTTATTGATGATAGCCATTCTGACAGGTGTGAACTGATATTTCATGTGGCTTTAATTTGCATATCTCTGATGATTAGTGATGTTGAGCATCTTTTCATATGACTTTTGGCCATCTGTATGTCTTCTTCAGGGAAATGTCTATTCAGGTTCTTTGCATGTTTTTAAATCTGTTTATTTGTTTGATTTTGGTGTTAAGTTGTATGAGTTCCTTATATATTTTAGATATTAATCCCTTACCACATTCAGCAGTAGTTTTTTCATTTTGCTGATGGTTTCCTTTGTTATGCAAAAACCCTTTAGTTTGATGTAGTCCTATTTGTTTATTTTTCTCTTTTGTTTCCCTTTGCTAAGAAGGTATACAAAACATATTACTAAGACCAATGTCAGAGAGTTTACTGCCTATGTTTTCTTCTAGAAGCTTTATAATTTGGGGTATTATATTTAAGTTTTAAATTCACTTAAAGTTTTTTATTGTATATGGTGTGTGAAGGTGATCTAGTTTTAATTTTTTTTGCATGTGTCTGTCCAGTTTTCCCAACAACATTTATGAAGAGACAGTCTTTATCCTATTGTTTGTTTTTGCCTCCTTTGTCATAGATTAATTGACCATATAGGCATGGGTTTATTTTGGGTTCACTATTCTGTTCCATTGATCCATGTGTCTGTTTTTATGCCAGTATCATGATGTTTTGTTTACTACAGGCTTGTAGTGTAGTTGAAGTTTTGTTTTTCTTTCTCAAAATGGCTTTAGCTATTCAGAGTCTTTTGCGGTTCCATATAAATTTTAAGATTATTTGTTCTAGTTCTGTAAAAAAAAAATTGCCATTGGTATTTTAATAGGGTGACATTCAATCTGTAGATTGCTTTGGGTAGTGTAGACATTTTAACAATGTTAATTCTTCCTACCCATGAGCACAGTATATGTTTCATTTATTTGTATCTTCTACAGTGTAGTTCTTTATTGTCTTATGGTTTTCTGAGTGTAGGTCTTTTGCCTCCTTGGTTAAATTTATCCCTAGGTATTATTTTATATGCAACTGTAAATGAGATTATTATCTTAATTTCTCCTTCTAATACTTACAAAGTAAGTATTGGTATGTGAAAATACAACTGATTTATTGGTATGTGAAAATACAACTGATTTATGAGTACTAATTTTGTATCCTACTATTTTACTGAATTCATTAACAGTTCTAATAGTTTTTGTGTGGACTCTTTATTTAGGGTGCTCTCTATATGGTATCATGTCATCTGCAAATAATGATAGTTTTATTTCTTCCTTCCAATTTGGTTGCCTTTTATTTCTTTTTCTAGTCTGATTGCTGTGGCTAGGACTTCCACTACTATGTTGAATAAAAGTGGTGAGAGTGTACATCCTTGTTTTTTTTTCCCCTGATTATAAGGAAAATACTTTTAATTTTTCACTGTTGGGAATGAGATTAGCTGTGGATTTGTCATATATGGCCTTTATTATGCTGAGACATATTCCCCCTATTCCCACTTTATTGAGAGTTTTCATAATAGATGGATGCTTGATTTTGTCAAATGCTTTTTCTACACCTATTAGTATGATCACATGGTTTTTATCCTACAGTAGTTTATGTGGTATGTGTCACGGTAATTGACTTGAAGATAATGAACCACACTTGCATTTCTGGGATAAATCCCACTTGATGTATGGTGTATGATATTTTTAATGTAGTACTGAATTTGGTTTGCTAATAGTTTATTGAGAATTTTTGCATCTGTGTTCATCAGGGATATTGGCCTATAATTTTCTTCTTTGTAATGTCCTGCTCTGGTTTTGAAGTCAGGTTAATTGTGGCCTTATAAAATGAGCTGAGGCTTCCCTGCTGTTTGACTTTTTTGAAATAGTTTGGTATATAATTGTTAATTCTTCTTTAAATGTTTGGTAAAATTCACTTGTGAAGCCATCTGGTTCAGGAGTTTCATTTTTTGGAAGTTGTTTTATTACTTATTTTATTTTGTTGGTAGTAATTGGTCTCTTCAGATTTTCTGTTTCTTCTTGATTCAGTCTTATAAGACTTTATGTTACTAGGATTTTATCTAATTCTAGGTGATCCAATTTGTTGGCATATAATTGTTCATGGTATTTTCTTATAATCTTTTGTATTTCTCTGGGGTCAGCTGTCACTTCTACTTTTTCAGTTCAGGTTTTATTTATTTGGGTCCTCTTTTTTTCTTGATGAGTCTGGTTAAAGGTTTCTCAGTTTTATTTATTTTTTCAAAGAGCCAGCTCTTGGTTTCATTGACCTTTTATATTGTTGTTTTTTTTTAAAATTGCAGTAGCCAAAATGTTTGTCTGGTTTTTTTATTAAAAATGAAAGACCAGTTCAAAAGAACCTATGCACCCCTACGTTCATAGCAGTACAATTTACAATAGCCAAGTCCTAGAAGCAATCTAAGTGCCCATCAGTAAATGAGTGGATCAAAAAACTGTGGTCCACTTACACAATGGAATACTATGCAGCAGAAAGAAAAAAGGAGCTCCTACTCTTTGCAACAGCATGGATGGAAATGGAGAGCATTATGCTAAATGAAATAAGCCATTTAGTAAAAGAAAAATATCATATGATCTCACCTATAAGTGGAACCTAATCAACAAAACAAACAAGCAAGCAAAATATAACAAGACATTGAAATAAAGAACAAACTGACAGTAACCAGGTGGGAGGGAGGATGGGGGAGGGGGATAATGGGGAAAAGATGGGAAGGGTCAAGTCAAGGAACATGTATAAAGGACCCATGGATGAAACCAAAGGGGGGAAGGATTGAGGGTGGGAGGTGGGCATGTGTGGGGCAGGGGAAAATGGTGGTGGGAAAATGGAGACAACTCTACTTGAACAACAATAAAATTAAATAAAAAATAAAAAATAAAAGACATTTTTCATTTCCTCCAATAACTTTATTGAACAACATATTCACCATTTTGTTCTACTACTTTCTCCCATCTTTCAGGCAACTTCATAATTTCATCTTCCCAAAACTTTTTATCTTCTGAAGCAAAGAACTATTCTAGGTCAGTATGCAGTCTTCTAAGGAACTGAACTTTTTTCTATTAAGAGAATTTTGTAAAGACAGAAATAAATGGAAATCCAAAGGTGCAATAGCTGGTGAATATGGCAGATGAATCAGAACTTCCCAGCCAAGCTGTAACAGTTTTGCTTGGTCATCAAACAAATATGTAGCCTTTTATTGTTCTGACGGAAGAGTATACGTTTTCTGTTGACTAATTCTGGGTGCTTTTCATTAAGCGCTGCTTTCAGTTAGTCTAATTGGGAGCAGCACTTATTTGAATTAATCATTTGGCTTTCCAAAAGAAGCTAATAATGGAGGACTCCCTTCCAATCCCACCATCTGCACAACATCCCCTTCTTTGGATGAATACCGGCTTTTAGTGTGGTTGGCAGTAGTTCATTTCACTTGCTGTGTGATCTCTTCCAGTCCACATTATTATAAAGTATCCATTTTTCATTGCTGATCACAATTTATTTTTAAAAAATGGAACATATTTATTACATTTAAGTAGAGAATCACATGCAGAAATATGGTAAAGAGGGTGCTTTTTTCCCCCTTAACTTATGAGGAACTCAAACATCAAAGCGATTAATGTATCCAAGCTGGTATAAATGATTTTCAGCACTTGATTTAGATATTTTCAGTATGTCAGCTATCTCCTCCATGGAATAATGTTGATTGTTCTCAATTAATGTCTAGATTTGACTGCTATCAACTTCAAGATGCTACCCAACTGTGGAGCATTGTCCAGCAAGACATGTCCAGCGTGAAACTTCACAAGCTACTTTTGACACATTTAATCAGTCACAGCAACTTCTCCACACTGCACAAATCTTGTTTTGCATTTCAGTTGCATTTCTAACTTTCTTGAAATAATAAAGCATAATATACCAAAAAATTGCTTATTTTCTTCCACATTTAATATAAAATAGCTACCCCCAGTTCACCGATTTTGATTAAAAAATTTTAATGAATGCTGATATGACAGCTATCACAACACAACCTAACAAATTTTTTTTCAAATGAAGGTTGACAACTAAGTGCTACTAGAGCCATCTTATAGAAAAAACCAAATGAACTTATCAGCCAACCCAGTAGACTCTATTTTGCCTATTTTTACTCTGATCTTTATTTTTTCCCCATTCTACTCATTTTGGCTTTGTTTGTTGTTCTTTTTCTAGTTTCTTTAAGTGTAAAGATCAATTGTTTATTTGAGATTTTTCTTGTTTCTTGGAGTAGGACTGTATTACCATGAATTTCCCTCATAACTGCTTTGGCTCTGTCCCATAATTTTTGGGGTTATTGCATTTTCATTTTCATTTGTCTCAAAGTATCTTTTGGTTTCTTCCTTGATTTCATTGTTAGTTCATTCATTGTGTAGCATCTTATTATTTTGCCTCAATGTGTTTGTTTGTTTTTCACTTTTTTTCTTTAAATTAATTTTCAGTTTCATACCATTATGGTTGGAGAAGACACTTGATATGATTTCAGTCCTCTTAAATTTATTGAGATTTGTTTTGTGGTCTAATGTGTTCTATCCTGGAAAATGTTCCATGTGCACTTAAAACGAATGTATGTTTTGCTTCCTTGAGGTAAAATGTTCTCAAATATCAATAAATCCATCTGGCCTAATGTGTCATTTACAGTCTCTGTTTCCTTGTTTATTTTCTGTCTGAATGATTGATTCATTGATGTTGATTGGGTGTTATTTTCCTTTACTACAACTGTATTACTGTCCATCTCTCTTTATGTTCATCGATATTTGCCTTCTATATTTAGATGCTCATATCTTGGGTGCATAAGTCTTTACAAGGATTATAGTCCTTCGTTGGATTGATTTCTTTATCATAAAATGTGTTTCTTTGTCTCTTATTATAGCCTTTATTTTAAAGTATTTTGCCTGATATAAGTATTGTTACCCTAGCTTTTGCTTTCATTTGCATGGAGTATCTTTTTCTATCCTTTTATTTTTAGTCTGTGTGTCTTTTAAACTAAACTGAGTCTCTTATACACCACATATGTATGGGTCTCATTTTCTTATCCAGTCAACCACTCTGTGTCTTTTTTAGGGCATTTATTTCATTTACATTTAAAGTAATTATTGATAACTATGAAGTTATTGCCATTTTATTATTTATATTTTTGATCTATTTTTTTCTTCTTTTAAAGAAGCCCCTTTAACATTTCTTTTAATACTGGTTTGGTGGTTAATAACTATTCTAGGTATTTTCTGTCTGAAAACCTCTTTATCTCTTTTTTTTTACTCTAAATGATAGTCTTTCTAGGTCATCTTGGTTGTAGGTCTTTGCTTTTCATCACTTTAAATATTTTGTGTCAATCCCTCTGCAAAGATTCTGTTGAGAAATCAGGTGACAGTCTGATGAGTGCTCCATTGTAGATAACGAACTGCTTTTCTCTTGCTGCTTTCAAGATTCTTTCTTTGTGTTTGACATTTGGCATTTTAATTATGATATGTCTTGGTGTGGGCCTCTGGGTTATCTTGTTTGGGACTCTGTACTTCCTGGAATTATATATCTATTTGCTTCTCCAGGATAGGTAAGTGTTCTGTCGTTATTTTTCAAAAGGAATTTCAATCCCTTGGTCTCTCTTGTCTCCTTCTAGTATTCCCATAATGTGAATTTGGTTATGCTTGATGTTACCCAGAGATCTCTTAAACTATATTCATTTAAAAAAAATTTTTTTTTACTGCTCCTGATTGGGTGTTTTCTGACACCTTGTCTTCCAAATTACTGATCTGATCCTCTGCATTATCTAATTCACTCTTGATTCAATCTAATATATTCTTCATTTTAGTTACTAAATTCTTCGTTTCTGGCTGGGCTTTTTTTGGTTTTCTATCTTCATTTTTATGTTTCCTATCTCTTTGTTACAATTCTGAGTTTATCTACTCTATCCCTGAGTGCATCAAATGTTCTTATAACCAGTGTTTTGAACTCTGCATCTGGTAGACTGCTCGTCTCCATTTCATTTAGTTCTTTTTCTGGAGTTTTGTCCTATTTCTTTTTTCTTTTTTTCATTTAGGTCATGTTTCTTTGTCTTCTCAGTTGGCTGACTCCCTGTGTTTGTTTCTATATATTGGTAGAATTGTCATATTTTCCAATCTTGGTAGAGTGGCCTTATGTAGAAGGTGTCCTGTGAGGCCCAGTGGCATAGTCTTCCTTGTTATTTGAGTTCGGTCTTCTAGGCAAGTATTCCTGTGTGGGTTTTGTGTACCCTCCTGTTGTAGTTGAGCCTTGATTGCTGTTGCAATGTCAGGGGGGAGATACTGATCCTCAGGCTGGCTGGTTATGAGGAATGATCATGACTATAGTTGATGAGCTATTATGCAGGAGCTGACCCCACCACGTGGGATTTGCTTTAGTGGGGTTTGGTTGTCTGCAAACCCATCCTTTGAATGTATTGTTTTGGTGGTGTTTGGGTGGTGCTCTTGTGTTTTCTGAAGCCAGGTACTGGGTGTGTTCATTTTGGTTCCTCTTGGGTGGATCTCCAGGGAAGGACAAGGTCAGGTACTGCTCACGCTCAGCACGGAGCCACCTGGTAGGAGCTACAAAGTGATCTGCAGAAGGTTGTTGTGGTGCTTGGCTTGGAGGCACCTGGGAGAGGTAGGCTGTGAACTGAGGCTAGATGTCACTAGAGCCAGACTCGGGGACACCTAACAAGAGGTACAAGGCATGCTAAGGCCAGGCACTACTTGTTTGGGCTTTACGAGCCTTTGACAGCTATTAGGAAAGTCTGCATCATTACCTAAGACAATCCATTTGTGTGGAAAAGTCACTGGAAGTGGCATGGGATCACTTATGAGTTGGGTGAACAGGGTTTCCGGGAATCAGTGGGGCTGAGCAGACATGTGATTCAGATTGATGGAGACTCAGGCACCTGCCTGAGCCTGCAGGCTCTGTGGGGGGATGGCTCAACAAAGAAACAATGATATCTGCCAGCACTTCCATCGGGAGAAAGCTGCTCCTCCAGCCCTTCCCTGAAGCCCAATAATTCCTTCCTGTATGTTCCTGGTGCCTTTCAAACTGCTACCCCAGTGCTGGAGCTCAGAGACAGTGAGTCATCAGTGAATAAGTTTATGCATGAGCCCTTTAAAGGAGTGCCTGGACTCCAGCAGCCCTCAAGTACAATCCCTGTTGATTTTCACAGCCAGAAGTTATGGGAACTTCTTTTTCTCAGCATTGGAACACTTAGCTGGAGAGCCCAGTGTGGGTCTTGGGCCTTTTTCTTTTAAAGGTGGACCTTTGCAGCCGAGTATCCCTCCTATTCCTTAACCACCACACCATGGCTGTGGGGCCTGCCCATTCTGAGTCTTCACCCTGCCTGTTGATATTGAGGTGGCTTTTTTATATTCTTAGTTGTAGGACTTCTGTTCATCTTGTCTTCAGGCAGTTCTCAATGATGGTTGTTTTGTAATTTAATTGTAATTTTGATGCAGTTGTGGGAGGATGCCCGTCCTGTGTTTTTACTTACTCCACCACCTTGACTGGAATTTTTTTAAGTAGGAAGTTTTAAAAAACAAATCAACAACTCTCTAGTTATTTAGTGATCTATCTCCAATCATCTTAATATTTTAGACAAAATAGATTTATGTACTTATACCTTTATTCAGCACCCAGGCTAGAAACCAGAGAGCTGCATGGCTGTATTCTCCCTTTCTTCATGTGATAAATCACCATATTTGGCCAGTTTTCCTTCTAATTTTTTCTTGAACTTGTCCCTGTCTCTTTATCTGCATGGCAACTCACCACCAGTGTGGGTCCTCATCATCTCTTGTCTTAATCTATTTTTGTCAAATTCTGAGTATATTCATTTTCCACACTGCAGCCAGAATAAGCCGTTTAAAATACAGTTCTATTTTATAAGCCTCTTCAGTGTTTTTAATGGCTCTGCATTCCTTTTTGTGGACCTTCCCCACCACTATGCTAGGTTGGATTACAGGTGAGCAGAAATATTAATCCCTTTAGCTCAAAAGATGGCCCAGTTGTAAGCAATCTCATTTATTTACCTTCGTAATCCATGCAGGTATCACTTACTGTGTGTTCCATGGTGTGGAAGGTCTATGGAATAAAATCATTGTTCTCAAACCATTGTCCTCTGGCCAGCTCTGCCTCCTGCTACTCCCTGCCTTGTGCAGTAGCAATATGGGACTGTCTTCAGCCCTCTGGGTGTTATTCTTTTCCCATACAGTTCTCTGTACCTGGAACATTTTTTGACCTCTTTTTTATCTTGCAATTCTTATTTATCCTCCAACAATCATTGATTTCAGGAAACCTTTCTAACCTTTAAAGTTAGGCTGAGGGACCCTCTTGTATGTCTTTCTCTCCATGATCATTAGCACTCTTTTACCAGATCACTATAAATTCTTACCACCTGGCACAATATCTGGCATACAGTAGGTGCACAGTAAATAAGAATGTCAAAGGGAAACATGGAGGACAGCTATGATGCTCACTTATCTGATGTTATCTTAGCTTAAAAAAAATATTGCTTTCATGCCCTTTGCTGGCTGGGGTCTGATTTTAATGGTCCATCAGCACTGGACTATGAAGCATTCAGTCCAAAATATCAGAATGCTGAAGTCAATGTTAGCAAAAACAGATATAACTGAACACTTTTCTCTAACTGTGAGATGTCTTCATTGTTTTTCACAACAGTAGATAAGAAGGAACATGTCATCCCAAGCAGTGAGATGGAGAAATGAGAACTGCTGCATTAGAAAGGAAATTGCTGGACACTGAGATGTACTCTGGTTTATTCCACCACCTCTATAGCCCTGAAGATTTAGTGTCATTTTAGTTGTTAGGGTTTGTAGACTATCAATTATAGAAAATAACTATTTCCAAGACTATATATGTGTAAAAAGATTGGTACAGAGTCAAGATTAAAGAGTGACACTGCCAGTTGTAAAGACCAAAAGATTGTCAAAATCCCACATCCTGATGTTGAAAACACACACACACACACACACACACACACACACACACACACATACATGGGTTTGGAGGACATTCTCTCTTTATAAATCTGATTTGTTGGAGTCCAACTGCTGCAGAAATGTTCATCCAGACCTGTAGGTTAGGAGGTCTTCAGGATGGAGATATGCTATAGACATCCGTAATAGACACCATGGTTAGGTCACAATGGTCTCTCTGCTTCAATGATCATCCTTGGTGGAACGATAGTCAGGGAGGGAGGTAGTGATGCTTCTGGATATTTGAGAAAGAAGAACAGAGAAGTTACAGCACTAATTTTTAATAAAGGACTTTCCTTTTTAGGGAGGAATTATATTTATATTATTATGCATGATTGGAAAGTATAATCAGAGAGTGTGTCTGTATGTCATCTGCTATGTACAACAGATCCTTGCATTGTTAGTAACAGAAGATGTAATCATCACAACCTACCTCATTTATTTGATTTGGGCGGCTCTAGAAGCTTGTTAATATTCATATTCAAACTAGGTAGGCATTTTCCAACATTAACTAATTTTGGTATCCAAGAACTGATATATGCCAATATAATGAAAAAACATGTCTTAAATAGACAAAGTGGAATGTGGCACTATGACAAAAATATTATTATGGATGTGAGGGGAGAAATGACTTGAAATCTTATTCTAACCCTAGGTCTTACCACAAGCTACCAAAACCCTGCTTTCTCTGTGTTTGTGCACCTCACAGAGACTTCCTGAAGGCTGTGGCTGACGTTTTTCAATATGCAAACAGTTTTGAGGATATGTATGTGCATAGCTGGATTAAGTTATTGTTCATCTTAAAGAGCTGCAGTACAGCAGGCTAGAGTGCACTGTATACATAAAAATATATATCATATATATGCACACATTTTATATATGTGTATATGTGTATATTTTTTTAAAGAAAAATGAAAAACATTAAGTTCGAAAACAAAGAAGAGGAACTGACCAAAATATATGTCATGAGTTAGAAAAGTATGCTAGTGAGGCACATACCCATGGGCTAGCACTTACTTAGTTATTAAATAATTTACCAAATATTTTCTAAACACCTAAATATGTTCCAGGTTTAGTTGTAAGTACTGAGGGTTCATTGAGGAGGAGGGCTGACATGTAGTTTCCATTCTAGTAGGGCAGACAAAGAATAAACAAGTAATCACATAAGTAAGATGATCTTAGCTAGTGCTAAATGCTATGTAGAAAGAAATGGGAAATGAGCTGCTAAACTGGAAGGAGTGGATGGTGGTTTTAGACAGGATTGCCAGGAAGGGCCCTTTGGAAACTTTGTAAGTAAGGTCTGAGATGTTCACTTCTTCAGTTGTATTCCCCTGTTATTATGCAGAATCCCTATTGATGTGATGGGAAGGTGTCAGGGAGGGCATTATCCTGTAGTTGTATAGTGTCAGCCTTCTGGTTACACTGGACTGTGACCTTCACCAGTACTCTTAGTTCTTACTCCCTTTAGGTAGAACAGGATGGCTAGAGGGGCTGGAGTTGGGCATTTCCCTTCGCCAAGGCAGATTAAACTCTGATAAAACCCCAGCAGGGGTTTTTGTATGTGTCTCCTAGCACATTAACATGTGATCCAAAGAAGCGGTATGGAACAGGACACTTATTTGCTAACAGGGATCCCTCATTACAGTGAAGGAGCTGGTGCAAAGCCTGGGTACAGTGTGATTTGCAAGGAAGGCAAAGAATGTTGCCTGGCTAGGCCTTATCATTGAGCGTGACTAGAGCTGAGTGCTGGGAAGACAGAGAGACATTCTCCCTCCTCCTGTTACTCTGGGGTCTCAGGAAGTTGTTTAGGTGGCTCCACAGGAAGAGCTTATTCAGGTAACCACATTATGGCCCTCAGATTAGTCTGTCCTGTTGTGTGGATGAGATGAAGCTTTGGGCTCACAATGAGGAAGCATAGGAGCCTTGGGGCCTGCCCACAGACTCCACTTGCATTCAACCTATTGCAGCACCTAGAGACTGCTGAAATCATCTTTATGGTAATTTGGTTGATCTGGGGGCAGAGGATGTTCTCCTAACATTGACTAGATACTCCGAAAAAAGTTGAGTGCATTTAACAATCTGGTTTCATACAAAGAGGTACACAGGCAATTGCCAGGTAAATTTGATCTGCACGAAGATGAAATACAGATTTTCAGAGGAGAGAACTGTTTTACTCCAGAAGAGTAGTTTTTAAAAAAATTTCTGAATTATTTGAATAATGGCTCGTTATGGAGGTGGTGTGGGTTTTTTTTTTTAATCTCTCTTCTATTTGTACCCTGCATACTGGTTTAGCTTTAAGTGTTCTGAGTGACCAACCTGCCATTGCCTACCTATAGCAATTATTTTGCAGACTAATTTTAGTTCTTGCAGTTGCATATTTATCTAGGTATTTCTTTTCTCATTTTAATTTCATTATTTCTTTATTCCATCACTTCCCTTTGTTATGTTAAACCATTCTCCTATATTTTAGGAAATTCTGACATTCTCTCTTAAGCATGTCCTGGCACTATAGGTTTTATTCCTTTAAATGATGGCATTAGCTTCCCACCTTTGTCCCAGTACAGAAATGTGTGGCTGATGGGCAAGAGTGCTATTGCAACATAGGAGACAGTCAGTTCTGCAGGAGTGCAACTAAACTCTGACAGCTCAAGAGGAGACTCTTCCTTGCCTCTTGAAGCTTCTGGTGGCCCCAGGTGTTTCTGGGTTTGTGGCCACATCACTCCAATCTCCACCGCCATCTGGAGGAGGAGGAGACTGGGGTTCTTGTGTCTGTGTCTTCTGTTTCTTGTAAAGACTTGTTATTGGATTTAGGGTCCATCTGGGTAATCCAGAATGACCTCATCCTGAGAGTCTATCTAAATTATATTTATAAAGATCCTTTTCCCAAATAAAGTCATGTTTAAGATTCGGGGGATTAGAACATGGACATATCTTTTGAGGGGCCACTATGCAACCCAGAAGTCTCTCTCAAATTGCTGTTTTGGCCTGAAATTACCACCATTTAGAAACACAACTGAAATTTAAGCACTATGTCTCTAAATGGCTCCTATTAAAAAATAAAATATCCCTGAGAATGGTTACCTGAATATTTTTTTATTCTTTAGCAGTTTTTTGGTATTTTTTCCATTACCATTTATCCCCCTTATACTCCCCCCCTCTAACAATCACCACACTGTTGTTCATGTCCATGAGCTCTTTCTCCTTTTTTGCTCAATCCCTTCACCCCTTAACCCACTCCAGGAGCTGTCAGCCTGCTCTCTATGAGTCTGTCTCTATTTTGCTTGTTAGTTCAGTTTTTACATTAAATTCCACATATGAGGGAAATCATATGGTTATTTGTCCTTCTCTGACTGGCTTATTTCGTTTAGTATAATGTTCTCCAGGTCCATCCATACTGTTGCAAAGGGTAAAATTTTCTTCTTTTTCGGGGCCAAGTAGTATTCCATTGTGTAAATGTCCCACAGTTGTTTTATCCACTCATCTACTGGTAGAGACTCGGGCTGCTTCCATATCTTGGCAATTGTAAATAATGCTGCAGTGAACATAGGAGTGCTTATGTTCTTTTGAATTAGTGTTTCAGGTTTCTTCAGATAAATTCCCAGAAGTGGAATTGCTGGATCATAAGGCAATTCCATCTTTAATTTTCTGAGGTATCTCCACACTGCTTTCCACATTGGCTATACCAGTCTGAATTCCCACCAACAGTGAAAAAATGTTCCCCTTTCTCCACATCTTCACCAGCACTTGTTTTTGTCAATTTATTGATAATAACCACTCTGACCAGTGTGAAGTGATATTTCTTTGTGGTTTTAATTTGCATTTCTCTGATGATTAGTGATGTTTAACATCTTTTCTTATGTCTATTGGCCATCTGTATGTCCTTTTGGAGAAGTGTCTCTTCAGGTCCTTTGCCCATTTTTTAATTGGATTGTATGTATGGTTTTGTTGTTGTTGTTATTTTTTGTTAAATGGTACAACTAACCATTTTCTTGCTCTCATATATTTATTGAGTTTTATAAATTCTTTATAAAATATGGATATTAACCCCTTATCAGATGTATTGGCAATACGTGCTCCCATTCTGTGGGTTGTCTTTATTTTATTGATGATTTCCTTTCCTGTGCAAAAACTTTTTAGTTTGATGTAGTCCCATATGTTTACTTTTCCTTTTGTTTCCCTTGCCTGAGGAGATATATTAGAAAAAATATTGCTACAAGCAATGTCCAAGATTTTACTGCCTATGTTTTCTTCTAGGAGTTTTATGTTTAAATTTTTCATCCACTTTGAATTTTTTCTTGTGTGTGGCATAAGGAGGTGGTTTAGTTTCATCTTTCTGCACTCTATCTGTCTAATTTTTCCAATGCCATTTTATTAAATAAACTGTCTTTAGCACATTGTATGTGCTTGCTTCCTTTGTTGAATATTAATTGACTGTAAAAGCATGTGTTTGTTTCTGGGCTGTCTGTTTTGTTCCATTAATCTATGTGTTTGTTTTTATGTCAGTACCATACTGTTTTGATTACCATGGCCCTATAATATAGTTTGATATTAGGTAATGGATTCCTCCAACTTTGTTCTTTTTTCTCAAGATTGCTGTTGCTATTTGGGGCTTTTTGTGGTTCCATATAAGCTTTTGAGATATTTGGTCTAGTTCTGTGAAATATATCATTGGTATCTTGATAGAAATTTCATGGAATCTATAGATTGCTTTCTTGATATGGACATTTTAATGACGTTAATTCTTCCTATCCATGAACACAGTATGTGATTTCACTTACTTGTACCTTCTTCAGTTTCTTTCTTCAGTGTCTTACAATTTTCTGAGTACAGGTCTTTCATATCCTTGACTAGATTTATTCCTCGGTATTTTATTCTTTTTGAAGCAATTGTGAATGGGATTGTTTTCTTCATTTCCCTTTCTGATAGTTTATTATTGACATATGAAAATGGCTACCTGAATATTTAGTGCCAGGATCCTGGGGCAAGGAGACAGATGACACCAGCTTTAGTAAAGCAGTAAGTGACAGGGATGGTCTGGTACATGGGAGCACTGTGGAGTTAAGAACTGGATTGTGCTTAGTTCAAGGCCTTGGGCCACCAGCAGTCAAATATAGGGTTTGAAATTCCTATTTTGCATCATATTTATACTGGGCTCACCTTCCTGGACTCCACAGGGAAACTAACCATTTTCTTGCTCTCATATATTTATTCCAAGATCATCCCATAGCAAGTGTAAAGTCTGCAGCGGAATTGAGTTGGATTTTTAAGGATGTCAAAAGCCATTTAACCCATCATAAAACAGGTCCATATGTTGAGGGTCACATGCCTAAGGAGTGGGAAAGCCTATAGACCCCTAACCCCCAGGTGAATGTTTCCCTACTACATTTGGTTGTCTCTAATGATTCCTGTGCATTTTAGGAATATATTTCATGTATACAAACCTTTCTGTTAGAATAGGAGTTTATTTAGACAATGAGTTGACATAAAATCTCAAATTTGTAAAGATCTAAGTATTGTATATTGCTTGCTCCCCGGGGATTATGGCTTTGACCTCACTATTATGTCTTAACTATAGTTTATAAGCCATATTGTAATGAGTAAATAAGCAAATGAATGAATAAAAATATATAAATAACCTTTCCTTTAAGGATTTTGTTTGTTTGCTCAATGTAAGGACTAAGGGTAGCAAATATAGTCCAGAGAAATGGAAGTCTCATTTTAAGCCATTTTTTATTTCTCATGTTAAATGGGAACCTCAGGTCTACTAACAGAACATCCACGCCGTTTGCATAGTGAGACTGTATAGTGAATTGGGTAATCACTTTGTGTTCTGGAGCCAGGCAGAATGAGTTCAAATTCTGGTTATTCCATTTATTTACTGGGGCATTTGGGGCTAATTACTTAACTACTCTAGGGCTCAATATTCTTATCTGTAAAAGGTGGTATGTGGCAATATTAGTTGCTATCTCTTAAAGCTGTCTGTAGCATTAAACAAAGCAAACTTAAAGGGTTTGAGTTTTTCAGGAAGTGTTCCCTGTTATGATTTTTCTCAGGAGTGATGGGTTGGAAGAATAGGAAGTATCTAGTCAATATATGCTCTCTGGGCTGAGGTTGGGATAGGGACATAACAATTCTTTATTAAGGATCCAGTTTTGCCAACCTGGCTCTCTCTTGAGCATTTTTCCTGTCTTCCTCCAGGTCCTGAACCTCTCTATACTCTGTTCTCCCCAGAGACCAACTTTATGTGCAAAGGTATTACAATGAAATCTATCATTAGAATGATTCCCTCCAGGTGCTCCAAGTACATGGGGTGGCACTTTGGTAATTATGTGTGTTGTGTGGAGTGTGAGGCATTATACAAATAAAACTGCCATGAGGTTATAGAAGAGAGGGTGAGCATGGAAATTATCCATGTAATAATTTCCAAATACAAATTGAATAGCTTTCTTTTGATCCCAAACTATGGCAACAAGCTAACATGTATCTTTGATCCTTTGCTGGTGTCTAGAGAAATTGTGGGGTCTCCAGAGATAATAGCTGGGATAATAGATACTCATCAAGACTTCTAGCTTTAGGAAATTGTTTAATCTCCATTCTCATTGGTGGCGGCTTTGAGGCAGCTGTGACTGAAAGGTCCCAAGTGCTATTGAAAACAACTCATCAGTTCAGAACAAAGCTGATTATGTAAATTGTGCATTAAGATGCAGCTCCAATTTAATTTTACTCTGTAAATAAATATCCTATTAACATCCATCTGTTGAAAGTCAGGTAAGACATTCTCTAAAACTCTATGGCTAGGGCCCCAGTGAATACCCTATAAATGCTGACATGGGAGGGATTAGGGCATCCAATTCACTATGCAGAACTTTATTTTTTCTTTAAATGGCAAGTCAGCTATAAAATCAATGTAGAGCATGAAGAAGCTCTGATTGGCCAAGAAAAACACTACATCTATTTCTGGTCCTGCTCTTTTGAGGGCACATGAAGCTTTCTCTCTGATTGCTGTCGCAGAGATCAATAATAATTATGGCTTGCCAATTCCCTCCAAAAAAAAAAAAAAAGAGAGAGAGAGAAAACATTTCAGCTGATGAGAAGTGAAGGCTAAATTAGCACCAGCTCTTTGTACCGTAGGGCATTTTGTCCAGCTAGGAATGCCACTTGTGAGAGTTATCTGCTACACAGGCGCTGCTTGAGTCGGCTTTCGGAAACAGAAACAGAACCAACCGTGGGATTGCAGGGAGCTGTTCTCTTTTCTCAGTTTCAGCCACATAACTACCAACAGCCCTCATGCTGTAGGTAAAGCTTATGATACTTCCATGGTAGCCTATTAATATCAGATGCTCCTAAGGGCATAATGCTTGGTCTTTATCTGCTGCTTTGGTGAAAATGAATTGCCAATCAGCTGCCCTAAGGACAGGTATGAACCTGTTGTGTTTCTGGATGGCTCTGCTAGTGGTGGTGATGGTGTGGGAAAGAGGTGAGGATTGAGATTAGCACAGAACTGGGGAGAGTCCAGGTTAAGACCCATGGTGGACTATACATCCTAACCCCTAAGACTCTGTTTTCCAAACTCTTGGTCACTTTTCCCTTAAAAGTGACTATTACAGTTGGCTAGGATCATCACTGGAGGGAGTGAAGGAGAAGCCCTTCAACCAAGACTGCTGGGCCTAAGGTCACTGATTGTGTATAGTGCAAAAAGAAAGCCCCTCTGAACAGAAAAAATTAAAAGGCACCCCTCTTCCCAGCTGATGACATCTTGAGTCAAGGCCGTGGATTCTGGAGAAGCAAGTACATCTCCTCCATTCCTTTCCCTCTAAATTATACCCCTTCCCCAAGTGTGAGGCCTGGTCATCTGGCCCACCTTTTGTACTAAAGGGATGGGACTGAAGCAACTTCTTCCTCTTTTCTTCTTCCTGTCTTGAAGGTGAACATAATGCTGGAGCTAAAGCAACCACGAGGCAACGTGCCAACCTGCTTAGGAAAGCAGGGGCAAAATGGATGGAGCTTGGATTTTTAATGACTTTGTTGAATTGCTACACTGGTCTTGGACTGACTAACCTTGAACTTTTTATACAAAAAGATAAATCTCTATTTAAAACCACTGTTAATTAAATTTCCATTACATCCAAAACACCCGTAACGGAAGCAGAAAATGAGGGAGGTAGCAAATAGGTGAACGGTAAAGGAGCCTGGATTTCTGATTCTTGGCAAGTTCATCTCCAGAAACACTACCCACATCTCCTTTACAACAGGACTTTATAATTCCACTTCCTTAATGTTCATTGAAAACCAAATGGTTACATCCATCTTTGTATTGTACCTTTTTATAGAATTCTCTTCAGCTATTCATCCCAGGATTATTTTTTTCTGCACAATGAGGATGAGTCCTAAACAAATTAAGGATACAGGCTGAACGAGGCATTATGGTAATTGTTAGCCCTAGAAGTGGTTCCATGGGCAGAAGTGAGGTAAAACCATGTGCTTTACAGACAAACTAAAACTCCAGCATTGACTATCCCTGCAAGCCAAGTTCTTTGTAAGACATGTTCAGCCTCATCAGAACCTGGTGGTCTGAAGTTTAACTGGGCAAAAAGAGCATTTCATGTCTTGGCTTCTCTTTTGTATGAAAGAAACAGATGTGCCCTTGCTGGTATGGCTCAGTTGGTTGGAGCACTGTTCCAGAAACAGAAAGGTTGCCTGTTCAACCCCCAGTAAGGCACATACCTAGGTTGCGGGTTCAGTATCTAGTTGGAGCATACATTGGAGGCAACCAGTCAATGTTTCTATCTTCCATCGATGTTTTTCACTCTCTCTATCCCCCTTCCTGTCTCCCTAGAAGCAATGAAAAATGCCCTTCAGGATATAAACAAACAAACAAACAAACAAAGTGTGTGTGTGTGTGGTACAGGAATGATCATAGGCAAGATCATGGTGTAAGGAACATCTACTCCTCTGTGTATCTTTCCTACTATATGTCTTGCTCCACCCCTACCCAGACTGGCTTCTCATATCTTCATTCTTTTGCTATCAGTTTGAATAGACTGGTTCAGGCCTTGGTAATGAACAAACCCAATCTCAGTTGCTGAGACTAATAAAAGGTTTATTTCTGGCTTATGCTGCTGTTTTTTGAGGATAGATAAAGGGCTCCCTCCACATTATGTCAGTTCCACCAAGAACCCTGGCCATCAGAAGTAACCTTATCTGGCACATTCCCAATCTCTGTAGCAGAGGGAAAATAGCTCTAGGGCAGCACCGTCCATTAGAAATACATTATATGAGCTACATATGTTAGTTAAAATTTTCTAGTAGCCACACTAAAAAGGAAAAATGAAGGTAAGGTGCAATTAATTTTAATAATGTATTTTACTTAATCCAATATTACAGTTTCCACATATAATCAATATAGAATACATTAATGCTTTTTAAAATATACTTTTTTTGGGATATTAACTCTTTGTAATCCAGCATAAGAATTTTATACTTACAATGCATCTCATTTGGACTAGCTACATTTCAAGTGCTCAATAACCATATGTAGCTAGTGGCTGCCATATAGGTCAGAGCAGCTTTAGAGTCTCCCTTCAACAACTATATGCTTGGTCTAAAAGTGACTAACACATATGTCTTCTGCTTAGAACTCATTGGATAAACTTGTCATGTGACTTCATCCACTTTAGGGAGCCACCAAAGGCAATCCTTTCTTGTGCCTTAACATGGAGAGGTGGATATTTACCATATTTTTCTGTGTATAATGAGCACCCATGTTTTTGGACCAAACTTTCAGGAAAAAATCTTTCATTTTAATTTTTTAATTCAATTATTGATTTATTTATATTTAGATACTTATTTTTTGTATTATAAAGGATTTTAGCATTTATTTTTGAACATATTATAGTGCAAGAAATTTTATGTAACAAGTCATTACAAAATATAAGAACAGATACAAGGTATTTCAGGTAATACCCATGTATAATGTGCATCTTTATTTTTGCCTAAAATATTTGGGCAAAAAAACTGCATTCTACTTGGCAAAATACAATAAATAGTTGTTATGGCCAGCAATAACAACTCGGCCAACACTGCCCTTCACTAGGATATCTTACTGGGTCTTGACTCCTCTGGTATAAGAGTCTCTCGGCCAGCAATCTGTTTTGGCTTGACTCCATTCCTTGTTTGGACAAGGATGGGAAGCAGTTTGGCAAGTCTTGCAGGCTATGACCTAGAAAACACTAGAGCCACATTTAAAAAAAAAATTCTGGAAGTGTAAGGTAAATACAAATTGAGGTAACTGAGCAAGTCAAAGCCTTGAGGTTCAGCTAGCAAGAGGTGGTATCCATGGCGCAGAAAGGTTTTATTTTTCCTTTTACATTTGCCAGTACCTTTATTTTCCTTTCTGGCTGTTTCATTGTTAGCATCCCCAAGCCCCCCTCCACTCATAACACCATAACTAGGAGGCCAGGAGTACAAGGACTGTCCACTTCACTCTGTAGAATATAAGGTGATGTACGGAAGAATGGACCACAACTTATTCTTTTTTGAATCTTTGGTACTACCTGGTACATAATGATGTTCAGTAAGTATCTGAATGAGTGAATTTTATGTTAACTTTCACAAATAATTTCCTAAGCTGTTTATATTTTTAATGGTACTGTGACTGGGGGTCAGAATTGGCCCATGTGTCAGCCATGCAGCTGTTATTGAAGAGCATCGAGGTGGTCATTGACATGCTTCTTGGTGAGAGCTCTTCAAGTACTCAGTTGGACATGTATTAGGTTGGCCAAAAGGTTTGTTTAGTTCTTTTTTTTCTGTAAAATAAAAGACACATTTTTCATTTTCACCAATAACTTCATTGACTTGGATATTTTGAGTATGTCAGTTATCTCCCTGTTAGTTATCTCCTGTGTGGTGTAACTTTCATTGTGCTCAATTAATGTCTTGATTTAATCACCATCAACTTCAACAGGTCTACCAGACTGTGGAGCATCGTCCAGTGAGAAATCTCCAGCACGAAACTTTGTAAACCACTTTTGACACATTTGATCAGTCATAGAACCTTCTCCATATACTGCACAGATCTTTTTTTGTATTTCAGTTCTGTTTTTACCTTTCTTGAAATAAGAAAGCATAATATGCTAAAAAGGTGTATTTTCTTCCATCTTCAATATTGAAATGGCTTCATACATGAAAAGTCACCAATTTTGATATTTTTAAAAATGCACACTGATATGGCAGCTGTCACAATACAATTTAACTAAATTGTTTCAGATGAATTTAGACAACTAAGCGCTACTGGAGCCAGCATACAGAAAATCCCGAACAAGCTTTTTGGCCACACAATATTTTATGATACATATGGATGTATATTGTTTTTTTTTGGGGGGGTACCAAATTACTTTATTTGAAGGAATGGTAAAAATGAAGGACATAAGTGGATGATCAGTACAATATATAGAAAAGGTAAAGGTAACTCTAACATGCACGTACTGCTTTGGTGACCAGGGAAGTCACTCCCATGGCTGTGGGAAGGCAGCCTAAGGCTTAGCTCTTTACTGTCTCCCAGAGTGTGCTTGTCAAAGAGACCCTCTGCCATGCTGGGTGCAGGGGCTCCCAACCTGTGCAAGTTGGTTACGTGGTCACCCAGTTCTTTGGCGGATTTCACTTGCCCATTCAGGTAGTAAGTCTCAATGAAGTCACACAAATGAGGGTCATTTTTTTTCAGTGGCCAGTTTGTGCAAGTCCAGTAGTGACTGATTCACACTTTTTTCCAAGTGTAATGCACAGTCCATTGCATTCAGCCCATTCTCCCAGTCATCATGGTCTGGTTTCTTGATATCCTGGAGGAAGATTCGGCCCCTCGTTGATTCTGCAGCTTGATCAGTTTCACAGCATGTTCCCTCTCCTCCTGAGACTGATGAAGAAAATACTTGGCAAAGTTCTTCAAAGCCACATCATCACGGTCAAAGTAGTAAGACATGGACAGTAGATGTAGGAAGTGTAGAGCTCCAGGTTGATCTGGTGGTTGACAGCGGCCTCCGAGTCCTGGTGGTAGTTCTGGCACAACTGCGAGATGGACTTGGTCAGGATGGATGGCTAAGGACAGGCGGCTTTGTGGCGCTGGAGCGGTGGTGGGGACCTTGGGGCAGTCTGAGTGTGCTCCTTCTGCTGAGGAGGCAGAAGGATGAATCTGGGCAGCTGCTTGGGATGGGGGTCAAGTGCCGGGTTCCATGCAAGCACTGTTGAAGCAGGAAACCATGGCGACTCTCAGGAAAACCTCTGGATATATATTGTTATAAAATGTACATTTTATTATTATTCTGGTATGGTGAAGCCAATACATAAGGAGATGATTACTATTGAAAAGACAACTTGCCACTAACAGTCCTGAAGAGAAGGGGGACATGCCATGCCTTGAAGGGTCACACAGGAAAGTACCAGGGTTGGTCAAGAGCAGGAGTGAGGGGAAAATGTGAGCAACCTTTATTGTGGTTTCTGCAGGAAATGCAAGACATGGCAGGGTAAGCAGGTTAAGGATTGGCTAGTTTGAATAGTTTCAGAGGGCTCTGGGGTACAGGTGCTATCCCTAGCTGTCTGATACCTGACCCTGGAGGACTAGGTTCAGCATGTGAGAACCCAATAAGGGAAGTGGTACAGCATGGTCTTTGGATTGGCTAGTTTTGTGAAAAATAATAAACAGAAATCTCATTTAAGATGTAGTTGGAAGGCTAAAAGAGAGAACTCTAATACGTATGTCACGCAATGTGCACTACTGACCTCAACAGTAATAAGCATACCTTGGATCTCAGACAGGAAGTGATACTACATTGCTACCTCAGCAGGCAGAAGAAAAAGTTCCTCCTTGCCCAGTAACAGCTCAGTCATTGGGTGACTGACGTAATGCAGCCAATGAAAAGTCCCTATACTTGGAACATACAGTCTCCTCCAATGGATTCTTCCTTTACAACAGCCTTTTCTAAGTCCATAAAAGGACATTTCTCTCCTTTGTTTTTCAGACTTGTGAGTGGTTCACCATTAAACTGCATATTCTGAATTACAACTCCCTGTTGTTCCTGAATAAACCCATTTTGCTGGAAACAGTTTGCATATAAAAGGTATACTTGCCGTCAGGTTGTTTACTATTTCTAGGAACTGACTAACCTTGGGAGGGGCTGTCCCTCCAAAGTCAGCAAAGCCCCAGATGTCAAAGTATCAGAAATACAGAAAATAAAAAGTCATTATTAACATGTATATAAATGACTTTACTGAGTTGAAAGGCGCCATTTTAGTCCCTCGGGGCCTAATAGAAAACAGGAGTTTATATGCCCTTTATTTTTGTGTTAAAAAGTGGTTCTTATTACTTGTTTGGGGGATTGAAGGGTGAGAATGCAAGTCCAGAAGTCAGAGACCTGAGCTGTATCTGAACTATTGAAGTAGCATTCCCAGGAGGATCCCTGAAGAAGTTTCTGACCATTTGGATTAAAAACAACAAAGCTGTGTACACCTAAAAAGGTGAATGTTACTGAGTATAAATTTTACCCGAAGCAATCTGATTTTTAAAAAATAAATGAATAAACAGAGATGTTCTAAACTTTCCAGGGATGAAATATGGATTAATTAATATTCTTCCTGTTCCAATGTAACCATAGAGCAGACTCACATGTGGGTCTCACATGTGGGAGAGACTGAAACAGGAGGAGTTGAGTGGGGCTGAGGATGCAGAGATGACTATCGGTCAAACTTCTTGTCATGGATCAGGCTGCCAGTGCCGCCATCCTGAGTGCCATGTGTTAGGTCCCTAGGACCTTGGAGAGCAGCTGAAGGGATAGCAAAGGACATGTGATGTTCTCGAAGCATGTACTGTTTGTGAGCATGCTGAGTTTTTCCAAAGTGTATTAGATGTTTTGGTGACAGATACTCAGAAAGTAAAGTGTGACCAAATGTTACCTGAAAAATGTGAATGCACCATTTGGTGGTTCCTTGAGTTTCCCTTCTACTCAAACTCATGGTCATTTAACAAAATGGAACACTAAATTTAATCAGAAGCTAAAAATTAAGTAGTTTCCATCTCAAAAGATCTGAATGTTCCAATATGTCCTGTAGAACTAGGGATCTACGAAGAATATGCTGCAAGGAGACCTTTAAAAATGATGATATCTAGACACAAGAATAACAGACACTCATCACCAATATCCAATAGTAAACATTGGTTTTGTGAATCAGACAGTACCTGGGCTGATGCTCTCGTACCACTGGTGACAGCATGGTGCTTTACAGTGACATCTGCCAAGGCATTATCATCTGAATGATCACAGCAGAATGGCTAGCAAATTCTTTGGGACTAAAAATATATATCTATTAAAAATCTGTGTTTTCATGTAAAATAGTTTTTTGTAGCTTGAAAAAAATCTGTTAGATGTTTATTCAGATTTATCTGTCTAATTAAAGAAAGATGTTCACTGATAGCTCAACAAATGAACTAATGATAATGTTAATAATACATTGATAATATTAGTAACTGGTACTTATGTAGTGCTTTCTCTATGCCAGGCATTGTTCCAAGCCCTTTACTTGTATTGATTGGCTAACTTCTTACAATAACCCTGTGAGGTAGGTAGTGTATTTTCTCTTCATAGATGCAACCACTTGCCCACTAGTTATGCAGCTGGTAAATGATGAAGCTGGGATTTGAAACCAAACCTTACAGCCTGAGTGCATGCTTGTGATGCTGACACTGTGTAAGGTGGGGAAGACAGGTTGAAGGGCAGTACTATCTTTGTTCAAGCTAGTTACTTTCTTTTCAGTCTGTATTCCTGTCTATTGAGTATCCTATGGGGAGTCATGGCATATATCAAGTACTGATAGTCATTCCTCTAGAATCATGAGAGGGTCCATAAACTCAAATAGGTTTCAATAGGGCTTTGGGATCTTCAATTCACACCTCTCCAGAAATAGAAGTTCTCTTAGAACACCAAAAATCCTAGAGGTCCATAATTCCTTAAATCCTAGAGGTCATAATTCTGGCAAAGGCTTCCAGGTTCAAAATCTTGGTTGGATCAATCAGGATAGGCTAGAGTATGTTGCAGTAACCAAAATTTCCAAATCTCAGTGGCTTAAAATGATAAATGTTTATTTTTCATGCATGATAAATACCCATAGATCATGTGCATGTAGACAGATGCTTGCATGTTACATGCCTATCCCAGGTTGTCAAGGGGTCTTTGTTCATAGCAATCATTCAAAGACCCAGGAGACAGAACAGTCACCATCTTGAAATTGACAGTTTCCATCCAGAGAAAAAGAATGCCCTATAAGTCCTTGCACCTACAATTAAAGGGTCTGCTTGGAAGTAACACATAATATGTAGGACAAAACTGGTCCACGGACCCACCCAGCCACAGGAGACCAGGAAGTACAATCCCATGTGCCCAAAGTGGGGGGAACAAATAATTGTTGGCAAACAGCATCAATGACCTCCACAAGGCTCAATATGAAAACCTATGAGAAGGAGGATTTTAGAAAGTGCTCAATATATCAATACTAATTAGAATCTGCTGAGATCTTGGTAGCACAGAACAGGGATCAGTGCCAAGCTTTACTGAGTCTGACTTAAATGCATTAGATTAGAAATCACTCAATTTGGCTGGTTGTTTTCCTGATTTCAGTAACTGTGCCATCCATTTTTCTTTGCTTCCCACCTCCCGTCATCCTGCATTTACCTGCCAGGTCCAAAGATCGTAATAGTGATTCTGTAAAGTTGGCACAATGCAAGGCTTCAGGGCATATTTTATTCATAGTGGTTTAAAGGGCTGAATGAAACCATGATTACAGAGGGTGAAGAATAAGAATATATTTGTAAACATTTTATGTACTACCCATTGATTGTGCTCACAAGAGGGTGCTCCATGGGACTCCTTCCCTACTCTTCATTCAATAGAATCATTTAATTCTGCCTGTGCTATTTTTGGTGGGTGTAAGATGCCAGTCTTCACCAACGCTTTGACCTAGAGCAGAGGAGGTAAAAAGCCTGTCCCTACTTCTCAGTTTGACTGATTGTGGGGAGGAGGCTGAACTGCAAATGTGATTGATCTTGGTGTGTTCTCCACAAGAAAAAGGAGGAAAGGAATTGAATTTGGAGACTTGGTTCAAATTTTAGTGGCACACTTATTGGTCTGTTTCTTAGGCAGATCTGTTTTGTAAACTAAAACATTGTCAATAAAGGCTCAAAAAGTTTGTCTCTTTAAGAAGACATAAAATGAGAAAAGCACTAGGCTGCCATGAACTCATCCTTGCTTCTGACCTGTTAGAAACTGTAGTAGCATTATTGCAGCAATGAACCCATAAAAGCCCTGCTTAGGTTCAATACACAGAGCCCAGGAGACACAATGTGTGCATGAACTTGTCACCCCCTCCCCTTCAAAGAGCTGTAGTTAAAATATTTTGATGTGTAATTCATATTTATTAAGGGGGTCAATACATAGAGATCACTAATAAAAAGACCTTTCAAGGAGAGATGTGTTAAAATAGCCCCAGAGTGGGGTGGGGGCTGATATTGTTACGTTATTGAGTATAAAAGCCTTATTTTAAAAATTAAGACACCCAAATGCATCAAAAGCAGGAAGAGAAGACAATCCAATCAAAGTGGTTACTTGTATTCCTTCATTGAGGAGAAACAGGCAGCAGTGCTGGATGAATATACTCCACTGCATTTTCCAGAAAACTAAATTTTATTTAAATAAAATTAAGCCATACTTATTTTTTCTGTTTTATTAGAGTAAAAAGTATGACAATAGTGTGTGGTCAAAATGGACTTGTGAGTTCTGAGTAATTAAGTAAATCACCAAGAATCAAAGACTTATACCAAAGCAAAGGCCCCTTAAATTCTGTTGACTGCCCCTTCCCCAAATGTGATCCTGGGGGACTTGGCAACTTACCTGCGCATTCCCACTGTGACTCCAGTGATAGGTTATTAGGGCCTAGGACCTGACTGAAACTAAATTAATAAATAAAAATGCGTGGAGAAGTGGTACAGAACTGAATTTTTACACATTCCCCAAAACACTGATGTGGACTTAGTGTCCACATAAGAAATAATTCCTAAACTTGATTAACAGCAAAGAGAAACCTCACATCTTTGAAGACTTATGAAAACCAGAGATGGAGTGTTCTTGAGCCTGACCATGGGCAGAGAGCTTCTTGAACCCAAGTAGTTACCCACTTTGCCCATTTTAATACTGAAACTCCCAATAAGCATCCCGAATAGGAGGTCATTTGCTGGGGATTTTCCTACATTTAGTTTATATTAGTTCATTGATTTTCTTATGATTTTTCATAGATTTCTTCTTAAATTTTTACAGGTTTATATCTTTCCCCTCTAACTGTGATGAACTCTCAGGGCTGTGTCTCAGCACTTCTGTGCCCAGCACATCTTTGTGTTCTGTGGATGTCTATGAATGCATAATTTGAATGTAGCTCAACTGTCAGTTCAGCTGGGGGTTTAAAGATACCTTGAAAGAAACATCCATGTCTGAGTCTCCTTCTCCATCCCTCACGTGCCTGGAGCAGTGCTGCCACAAGGTAAATGCCCAGAAAATGTATGCTGAAGGACTCATTGACCTCAGGCTTACTACCTTATTTTGACTAATGACTTCCTACCTCTAGGGAAATGACTCCTGCTGGCATTCACCTGTGAACATCCATTACCCCAGAAATGGCTGCATCTCAAGTGGTTTCTCCAAAAGTTAATGCTAATATCATTTAACTGCCCACTTGACATCTCCTCTTGGATATCTAGTAGACTTCTGTGATTCAACACACCCCAAACAGAGCTCCTCATCTTCTTTCCATTCTACCCATTCACAGCCTTCCCATCTTGGGTAATGACAACCCCCATACTTCCAGGTGCTCAGGTCCAAAACTCTGGAGTCACCTTCTAGGCCACTCTTCTTGCATCCTCTATCCCATCTGCATTACATTTTGTTACTTTATCTGCAGAATACATCCAGAATCTGACCCCATTTCAGCACGTACACTGATAATGCCCTTGGCTTGGCCACCTTTCCCCTTCTCCTGTATTTCCGTGATGGCCTCAGCAGCGGTCTCTTTGGTTTCACACTCACCCTGCTCTAGTCTGTTCTCCTTATAGCAGCCAGGGACATCCTCTGAACACTTAAGTCATGTTACATGACTCTATTGCTAAAACCCCTACAATTCCTTCTCTCATTTCTTCCAGAAAAACAGCGAAAATCCATAGTTGGGCCCTTCTGTACCTCTATGGCCTCATTTGCAACTACTTATTGCTCAATCTACCCCACTGACATCGGCCTCCTTGCTGTTCCACAATCATGCCAGACACCCCCATCTCTCCCTTGAGGTGGTTGTTCTTTCTGTGTGGGATGTTCTTTTCTTCATGTGCCCCATGGGTAACTCCCTTGCTTCCTCCACATCTTTGTTCAAATGCCATCTTCACAGATTCTTTCCCTCACCACTCAGTTTAAAATTTCACCCTCCCACCAGCACACGTACCCGCTTACCCAGTCCTAATTTTCCTATAGCATTTGTCTCATTTTCACATAATGTATAAATTGCTTGTTTATTATGCTTATTGGTCTTATCTTTTCCCAACCAGAATGAAAACTGGGCCTGGATTTTTATCTTTTTTGTTCACTGATGTTTTCCTGGTGTCTAGACTATCTAGTAATTGTTAAGAAAGAAGGAAGAAAAGGAAGGCAGGGAGAAAGGGAGGGCCAGACGAAAAGAAGAAAGATAGTTTCATTTTGTTGGAAGTGCTAAATATTAAAACTAAAATTGTTAAGCCAAAATCAAAGTAAACCCATACTGAGTGGCGAGGACACCAAATTTTTGAGAATTAGTAGAAGAGGTGTTTTTCACATGTCAATTGTTTCTCATTGAACTCTATATGAGTGGTCTGCAGTCCCTGCTTATATTGATTAAAAAGGACTTCCTCCCTAGTCGACTCTTTATCAGTTACTATCATGCTCTCACTTATTAGCCACAGTGAATGGTGAATGGCTTCCTCTGGCTCCTTCTGAGGCCTTCGGAGTTGACATAAAGTTCTGAGGAGCATTAAGAAAACCATAACCTAAACAGAGGTTGAGAATATCTTATGGTGGTCAAGGGTCCCCATTGGAAATGGACCCTGGAAACTGTGCCCTTTGTGGGGTTACTGACTAATGTGAACCCACCATGAAAGATTTTATTCCATCACAACTGATGTAGGAGCCACTGTTGCCTGTGGTGAGGAGGCAGATACAAGAAAGATGTGGATAGGTTGGAAGCTATTTCTGCTCAACAGCAATATCCTCTGTATTAGCACTCATAGTAGCTCAGAGTTTTAAAGGGGGAAAATCTTGGGTCAGTGCCAGTTCCATGACTCCCTATGAAGATGGTCCTTTGAGCACTCCCAAGGGGCGGGATGGAGGTGAACTCACCCTACTGACATCTTCCAGCCACTCAACACCTCACCTCTTTGAGTGGGGTCCAAGTACACCCATATTGCACTGGTTGAAGTCCTTATGGGTTGAGTTATTGTAATTGAAAGGCTTCTATGTGATTCCAAAAGGCAAAGACTATATATGAGAGTGGTTTCTCTGGGTGAAAGTGGTTGTGATGGTTTTAAACACGATCACTAGTTTTTGGACTCATCCCCCATTGAGGGGTGGGGTCTACATCCCCTCTTTTGTATCTGTCCAGGTTCTGTGATCACAGTGTACCAACAGAGAAAGGTGAAGGGATGCTATGTGACTCCTAAGGTTAGGTCAATAGATGTCACGCAACTCCTACCTTGTTTGTGGAAACAATTATACCTGGAGCCCCAAGCCAGCGTGTAATGAGTCTGACTATCCTGAGGCTGCCATGCTGAAAGGGTCATGTGGAGGCCCTTCAAATGACAGTCTCAGCTGAACAAACTCACCCTTAAGGCTTTCTAACCAGGTACAACACCTGTGAGTGAAGAAACTTCCTTGGGAGTGGGTCCACCAGGCATTGTGGAGCAGCTGTTCCCCTTCCAAATTCTGGACATACAGAATCCTAGAACATAATCAAATGAGTGTTGTTTTATGCCACTGGGTTTTGCAGTACATTGGCTGCAACACATAACTGGAACAGTGGCATATGGGAAATGTACCAACTTTGGAGTCAATTATAGGCCAGTTCAAATGTCATCTCCCACTTGGCTAGCTCTGTGACCTTAGATAGGGTCTGACACAGCTTTAAGGTAGGTAAAGTATCACCTATATTTTAGGTTAGTGTGGGGGTTAAATGAGGTAATATCATGTATTACTTCATGTATAAACAAGGTCTGTCACGCATTAGGCATTTGCAAAAAGAAAATCTTTGTTCCCCTTTTCTTTCCTTCCCTTCCACTTTAGGAAGGAAAAAAAAATGTGGTTATGTCTGTGATGCAAATGTGAGTATATTTGTAAATTGTGATCACAGAGTGGGTCATTCTGCATCAGAGCTGTCTGGTCACTTGTCCCAGTGCCGTGTCTGCGTGCTCCAATTCCTTTAGACTGGGCTTGCTCTCTACAAACTTAGAGCTTAGCCCAGGGCCTGGCTTAAAATAGTTGTTCAATAAGTTGTCAAACAAATGTGCTGAAGAAATATCTACAAGCAGAAACCTGAACATGTTGTATGGCTTCATGAAGGGGTAAGAGTGTACAGAAATTATATCTCTAAGAATTAAGTTTGATTTTTAAATGTCAACTATCAACAAGACCCAGACTTTGGCACTTGATTGCCACAGATCAAATACTGGCTTTATTCTTTATTGGTTGTGTGGTCTTAGGCAAGTTACATAACCTCTCTGTGCCTACATTTCTCCATCTATGATAGGGCAGAAAAATAATGGTACTTACTTAAGAAGTTTGTTGTGATAAGAAAACACTATGCATAAAGCACCTGTAACAGTGCCTGGCTCATGGTAACCCCGTACTGTGGCTCCTCAAAGTATGGTCCTTGGGATCAGGAACATCTGCATCACCTATGAACTTATCAGAAATGAAGGGGATGCAGACTGATCAAATCAGAATCTGCATTTTAAAAATATTCACATATGATTCCTATGATTTTTGAAACTTGGGAAATGCTGCTGTAATAAGCCTTAGCTATCATTATGGTGTGGAATTTCACACATTTGGGTAAACATCTTAAAATTTTTCTGTAACTCCAACATGCAGCGTTTTACAAAATGTGATGGTTTTAGGGATTAGGCCAAACGAAGGACAATGCCAAGAGCTGCCATACGCTTGTACAGCAGCTTCCTCTTCTTCCTCCCCTCCCACTATGCTCCGTCCTTCAGTATTTCCTTTTTTCTCACTTGCAGGCTAATACATACCTTGCCTGGTGGCTCCTGGTTTATTCCTGTACCTTATCACTCTCTACAGTTCAAGTGTGATTTATTGTCCCATGTTCATTCCAGGTAAAGGCCAACAGTATCATCTGCAGGATCCTATCCATACAAATTTGCTTTACATTTGTCAGAGACATCCTCCTTTGTTACACCTGTACTTTATCTCAATGTACCAACCCAATAAAAAGTGTATTCCTTTATATAAAGTCTCAGATAGCTTCACAATTATTACCTCTGCCACACTTATGCAGAAAAAAACCATCGTGACCTATTTTTGAATTGGTTCTTTCAGTAATATACACGTCTCTTAACTACATGAATATCACTGGGGAGACAGTTATTCAAATGGTTTTTGGAATGAAGATAATCCTACCTGTAAAATTACTGTAAGCTGACTTATTAAAATTTCTTTAATGTCTTCATTACATCAGTGTCTTAAATTGGATACTTTTTAAAAAGAGATTTTATTTATTTTTAGAGAGAGGGGAAGAGAGGGAGAAACAGAGGGAGAGAGACGTTGATGTGCAAGAGAAGCATTAATCAGCTGCCTCTCGCACTTGCCTGGACCAAGGACCTGGCCCGCAACCAGGAATGTGCCCTGGCTTGGAAATGAACCTGCAACCTTACAGTTTGCAGGACTATGCCCAGCCCATTGTCCCACAGAAATCAAGGCTAAATCAGACACTTTAAAAAACATATTACTCTATTACATTTCCATTAATATTGTCCACTATTTTAATAGTCCTGAATTGTGTTAATATCTTTGTATTTAACACTTTTGCATTTTTTAAATTTAAATACCTTTGTGCAAGAAAAATAAATGTCCCTATATCTACAAGAACTAGAGGAACAACAATAAAGCCCAGAGTGAGTAGAAGGGGGAAAATAATCAAGCTGAGAGCAGAACTGAATGACATAGAGACTAAAAGAACAATTCGAAGGATCAATAAATCCAGGAGCTGGTTCTTTGAAAAGATAAGCAAAATTGACAGCCTTTAACCTCACTCACCAAGAAAAAAAGAGAGGAGGGAAGCCATCCATGGACATGAGTGCTTCCAAATTTCGCGGGGGAGATAGCAGAGGAATGAATGGAAGTCATACTGACCTCCTCCCAGGACCAATCTGGATTTACAACTACATTGTGGAGAAATCACCTGGAACAAACAACTGAACAATAGTGAGAGAGAAGCCTTATAACCTCAGACAGACAGAAGAATCAGTTTCAGCACAACCTGACTGGTAAGGAGTGTGGTGGACATGTGAGAAGGCTGGCTGGGCACCCTCAGGCAGCAGTGCCAGAGGGATATTTAAGTGGCCAGTTGGATCCCCCTGAGAAGAGTGGGGTCTAAACCATAAGTGGGGATCCCCAGCCTACAGCACTAGAGCCCAGAACATATATAGACAACCAGCTGCAAAAAGCAGCAGGGTTGCTCTCAACTAGAGACAGGTAGCTAGAGATACAAAGAGCAGTTTAAAGGACCAACATATAAATTTTCATTTGCAGCCACTTACCCTGGGATTCAGCAAATGTGGGGCAGAATGTGCTAGAGACACCTGAAGAAAGACTTGGGATGGAGGCTTTGGAGAGAGAACAGAGAGAGTAGCTACCAGGATCCCAGTGCAGAGTCACTCCCAGATACAGCAGCAGCCATCTTGCTCAGGCAGACAACTCCCGTCTGAGCAGTAGCAGCCTGAGGGGAAACGTTAGCCCCAACCCAAGGAGAATTCTGTCCTGCCCTGTTGTGCTTAAGCCCGACTGCTGAGTGCAGAGTGACTAGATTAACACATGAAGGAGATGGCCACAAACAATAGATCCCTGGAAGTCTTGAACAGACTACCAAAGGTCAGACAGGGTCAACATCTGACATCAACAGAGGCAGATCCAGAAAGAAAAAAACAGTGGTAAATACTAGATGCTACAGAGATGAAATTCACTGTGTTCTTCTCCATGATTTGTGATCGGGAACAAGATAAGGATGTCTGCTTTCACCACTTCCATTCAACATAGTATTGGAGGTCCTAGCCACAGCCATTGACAAGAAAAAATAAAAAGCACCCAAGCTGAAAAGCACGAAGTAAAACTGTCATTGTTTGCTGATGACATGATAGTGTATGTAGAAAACCCTATAGACTCCACCAAAAAACTACTTTACCTAATAATTGAATTTGGCAAAACAGCAGGATACAATGTCAATATTCAGAAATTGAAGGCATTTTTGTACACCAACAACAAAAAATCAGAAATGGAAATCAGGACAAAAAATTCCATTTGCTGTAGCAACAAGAAAAATAAAGTACCTAGGAATAAACTGAACCAAGGAGGTAAAAGACTTGTACTCAGAAAACTACACAACACTGAAGGAAGAAATTAAGGAAGACACAAATAAATGGAAGCAAATACCATGTTCATGGATTGAAAGAATCAACATCATTAAAATATCCATACTACCCAAAGCAATCTATTGATTCAATGCAATCCCTGTTAAAATACCAATGATATATTTCATAGATTTAGAACAAATATTTCAAAAATATATATGGAACTAAAAATGACACCCAATAACCTTGAAAATCTTGAGATAGAAGAACAAAGCAGGAAGGATCACAATACCTCACATCAAATTATATTACAAGGCCACAGTAATCAAAACAGTCTGGTACTGGAATAAGAACAGATACATAGATCAATGGAACAGAATAGTGAGCCCAGAAATAAACCCATGTCTCTATGATCAATTAAGATTTGGCAAAGGGGACCGAAGCATAGAAGCAAAAATAGCCTCTCCAACAAATGGTGCTGGGAGATCCAGACAGCTACATGCAAAAAACTGAAACTAGGCCAGCAACTTACATCATACACCAGAATAAATTCAAAATGCATAAAAGACTTAAACATAAGCTGCAACACCATGAAAGTCATAAAGGAGAACATAGGCAGGAAAGTTTCAGATATGCCATGCAGCAATATTTTCACTGATACATCCTCTAATGCAAGGGAAATAAATGAAAAAATAAACAAATGGGACAACATCAAATTAAAAAGCTTCTGCATAACTGAAGAAAACATCATCAAAATGAAAAGGGAACTGACCGTATGGGAAAACATATTTGCCAATGATACCTTGGACAAGGGTTTGATCTCCAAAATATATAAAGAACTCACATGGCTCCACTCCAGGAAGGCAAACAATCCAATTACAAGATGGGCAAAGGACCTGAACAGACACTTCTCAAAGGAGGACATTCACAGGGCCCATATGCATATGAAAGGATGCTCAACATCACTAACCATCAGAGAGATGCAAATTAAAACCGCAGTGAGATACCACCTCATGCCTGTCAAAATGGCCATCATAAACAAATCAACAAACAACAAGTGCTGGGAAAGATGCAGAGAAAAGGAAACCCTAGTGCAGTGTTGCTGCGAATGCAGACTGGTGCAGTCACTGTGGAAAACAGTATGGAATATTCTCAAAAAACTAAAAATAGGTCTGCCTTTTGACCTGGCAATTCCAGTCCCGAGATTATACCCTAAGAATCCTGAAACACCAATTCAAAAGAACCTAAGCACCCCTATGTTTATAGCAGCATTATTTACAACAGCCAAATGCTGGAAATAGCCTTAGTACCCCTCAGTAAACAAGTGGATCAAAAAACTGTGGTACATTTACATGATGGAATACTACCCAGCAGAAAGAAGGAACTCCTGCCTTTTGCAACAGTACAGATGGAACTGGAAAGTGTAATGCTAAGTGAAATAAGGCAGGTGGCAAAAGACAAATACCATATGATCTCACCTATAATAGGAACTTAGTGAACAAAACAAACAAATGAGCAAACTAGAACCAGACATATGGAAACAAGGAACAAACTGACAGGGACCAGAGGGGAGGAGGAGGGAGATAAGGGAGGGAAGAAGGGGAAGGGTCTAGTTAAAGAACAAGTTCGAATGACCCACGGGCATGGACAATGGTGTGGGGATTGACTGTGTGAGTGGAGGGTGGGTGGGGCAGGGGAGAGCAATGGGGGAAAATTGGGACAACTGTAATAGAACAACAATAAAAAAGAAAAAGAAAAAGCAGTGTAGGATAAACTACAACTAGAGAAAACATTCTGACACAATCTTTTGCACACCTGTCCCATTCCCACACCTCACTAACTCTGTAGAACTTGGTACTAAAAGCAGGAGCCTTGGAAACAATTCTGGGAAAACATCAGTTAGGAAATCATCCGGTTCTGTATCAGGAATCGTGGGGCCCCTGTGTTGTCATTTGACTGAGAACAGCCCCCCAAAACTGGGAATGTACTTTCTTCCATGGCATGGTGGTAGTGCAGTCATGCTATAGCCACTGCACAGTTCTTTGGACCTTGTGGCCAGGTTGAAAACCAGGGAGGCATTGTTTAGTCACGCATGGAGGGACTCTAACCTCTCCTTGCCCCATGGACCCCGCCATGCCTCCTCTGCTTCACACAGCCTTAGGTTCCTAAGGCACTGCAGATGCCAGATGTGAAATGGTTTGGAACAAAAAGGTAGGATGGAGTGACTGCCTCACCAAGGCTTCTGTGTTCATGCTACCTCCTTCTCCTGCTGTAGTTTAGTGATTCAGTTGTGGCAAAGAAAGCTGGATGTCTTTATGTCCCCAAAGGGAGTCATTCAAATTTGCAAAGCCTCTACTCCAGCCTGCAGGAGTCCAAAGGTTTTCTGGATGAAATGATCTCCCTCCCTCAGTACAGATATTATTATTTTATTATAATGAAAAAATACAGAGACATAAAGGGCTTACAATAGCCTCCATCATTCATCTTTTCAAGTATTGCAAGTATATTTCGTAAATAAATAGAGTAATCATGGAGCACAGGGCAAGCTGCTCCATTATTCAGGCTATTAGGGAATCAGAATGGGCAATGTTTACTTTATTATTATAGTTTTCCAATTAGTGAGAGGGCAATGGCAATAGCCCAGCTTGGGTCTCTAGGGAGATGCCTGAAATTTTCATGCAGCTTAAAGGGATAGAAGGAGTTATCAGGGTTGTGACTTATGCTGATCTTTTCAGCAAGGGATTAGGTAGCGAGTTGTGGGTTTGCAGTTTTAATCAAAGGAGCTACAGGAACTTTCATCACAGCCTTTGAATGAAGCCTGTGCTCCTCCCGTTTCTGATAGAGCAGGTCACTAAATCCTTGGTGCACAGGATCTAGGATTATCAGGGCCTTCTGAAATTGGCAGCCGAGTGGTCAGCTGTTTCCTGCGCTGAGTCCAATGAACCTTTCCTCCATTCCTGACTCTGTGACACCCTGTCCTTGGCCATGAGTGTGATTCAGGATGCCATACTTAGCAGGACATTTCCCACACTCTGGCCAGCCTGGTTGCTCCTGTCCCACACCTCTGCCCTCATCTTCTGAGAAATGTTCTTCTTACCCTTCTCTTAGGTCACCACACTCAGCTGTCTCTTCCACCTCTGGGTAGAGCATTCTGCACACATTACCTTCCTCTCAGGGCTCCAGTAGTTTGTAAATAGTCCCTTCTAAAAAAAAAAGTATGCTAAGTTACGATTATAAGAGCAATTTATTTTAGAAAATGTTGCTGCAGAATATAATATAAACTAGCATATAATCTTGCTGTCCCAGAAGGTACTAATTTTCAGCCCTTTAGCAATGGTTTTCCATATATGCATATTCAGTGACTTTCATCACTTGACAGTGCCGTGAGCTTCTTCTCATGTCATTAACAATTTTTCTATAGCATTATTTTATATGGCAGAATACTATTTTATTATATGGGTATCTTGATGTTGTTTAAAAACCAATTCCTCATTTTTGACCATTTAAGTAGTTTTTAAGCTTTCTCACATATAAACTGCCAAGTGATGAATGTATTTGTATATATCTATTATTATTGCCTTAAGATAAATTCTAAAAGAGGATTTGCTGAGTTAAAGTGCATGCCTAGTTTAAAGGGTTCTGACCAATGTTGACCGACATTTTATTCTCTGTAAATATTGCTCCAACTGCCTGTGGCCCAGCAAGCAATTGTATTTCTATGGCTACTTCTAGTTTCATTTGGTAAACCTGCAAATTCCTGAAGGATGAAAACCACACCTCCTCTCCGTGTTCCCACACCAAATATTGGGTATTAGGTCTCTTGTCCATGCCCAGCCAATCAAGTCTGGACCAGGTTAGGAACTGCCTCTCAGCATTGTTCAAAGTGCAGGGTCAGATCTGGTCTTTATTTACAATTCTAACATCTACTTACAATTCTAATATTTCATGGAATTTTTGGTGTCAGTTTTGATTTTTTTAAATATTGCATTAAAATATCACTTATCTTGATTATTGATTTTTTGGCATCTCCTTAAATTTTTCACCTGAAGTGAATGCCTCACTCTCCTTGCTCTCTTCCTGGCCCTGTGCCAGCTTGCGAGGTCTTCTCTAATCCAACGTCACCTGCAATGCAGGGCCTGCCCTACTGTCCTGAATGAGCTAACCAGATGCTGAGCAGTCAGTACTTTTATCTGGCGCTCCTTGTGCAGCAGTGAGTTTGTCTCCTTTGTAGATGCATGTGATGAAAATGACAACTCTGAGAGTGGCATCAGCTTTGGCCCCATGTGTTCTTTTCCTACTGGGTGTCTGACGCTCCCAGAGAGGCAATGACTGACTCAGAACCAGAGAATGGGGGCCATCTATCTGGGTTCTGGAATTTCTATGAGCAGAAGTTTGATTTTGGCCAGGAGATTTAGTAGCACCCAAGTGGTCCTCACTTAATCCTCCTGCTGTCTAAATCCCACAGGTATCCTGCCTCATGGTCTCCATAATTAATTGGTAATAATTATGATGATAACAACACACACTGCTTTTAAACACTTACTGTATCCTCAAGAGCACACAGTCAGGAGGAGATGGGTCCTTTTTTTAACTCAAGTCACCTGACCAGGAAGTGATTGCAAACAATGGCTCTGGGTTTAGCCCCACAGGGTTTAAATCTAATTTGGCCATTTTTATGATGGGTGACTTTGGGCAAATTACATAAGCATCCCTAAGTGAGTGTCAGTTTCCTTATCTATAAAATGAGAATAACAAGAGTGCCCATTTTACAGGTAGTGCTTTGCAAATAAAGTACCAAACCCAGTGCTTTGTACACAATGGGTGATGATTCAATGCCAGTATGTCAGAGGCAGCAGTGAACCACCAGGGTTTTTTTTTTTTCCGAGCTTATGGCTATGATGAATAATCACTCCTCTTCTCAGCACCCACAAGCCAGCGTGATCATCCTAATTCCAACCCTTTAAAGAATCATAGGTTTAATTACATTGCAGGAAGGGCCTTAGAATTCATCTCACTCTTTATTACACAGTGTGTGGTTTGAGGCCCAGGAGCACAGCCAGGGACTAGATAGAAGTATAGAATCTGAGACTCTATCCAGTGCTGTGGCATGAGAACCTACATTTTCATAAGATGCTTAGGTGATTCTTGAGTACCCTAAATTTTGAGAAGCACTGACCTAATCTAATCCTCCACTCTGTCTCTCCCTCCCCAGTCCACCTCCTCTCCTTACATCTTCTTCGAACCCCTACCCTCTGTGAGTGTTCACAGTCAGCACTCTTTCTCCCTCTCCATTCTCTTTGATACCCCTCATCTAGGCTATGCCAAAGTGCTAGGTACTGAGGGAGCTGCAAAGACCAATGGGGGAAGTCTTGGCTCAGGGGACCAAACATTAGGGCAGAAGTGTGTAAATAACTAAATGATGATATAAGGAGGGGTGAACTGGCTGCTACAGTGGAGCTTCAGAAAAGTTGGGGATCTGGGAAAAGGAAAAGCTTTGCTGAAGGGTGGGCCAGGTATTGAAGCTTGGAGGCCTGATAGAAGGGAAAGGGCATCCCAGAGGAGGGAACAGCATAAGCAAATGTCTGCAGGAGGAAACACACCCTAGTTTCTGTAGCACGGGGTGTGTGGTGAAATACATGGAGGATACATTTGAAAGGGAACAGGAGGGACCTCATTGTCATGGCTTAACAGGTCACACTCAGGAGTTAGAATTGCCCCTAAGACAGTGGGGAGTCACTGAAGACTGGGAAGGAGGAGAGTAGAACTGTTTTTACCTGTACTAAGATGATTGTGAAGGATGACAACTGCAAATTCAACACCATATAGTGTGGAGAATTTTATGTGGCAATTTGAATACCCCGAGTGATTCTGCCAGCTGTGATGTGATTTTCTGAAATCCAGACAAGTATTGGAGGACCAGTGATATAGGGTAAGAATAGAGGATGCAAAAGTTGACTGGGAAAGCTAGTGAGGAAAAGGGAAGGGCTTAAGATGCCTCTGGAATTTTTAGTCCAGGTGACTGAGAGGAGAGTGCTGCCTCACCAAAGGCAGGGAACTTGAGAAGAATGGAAGTTTGGTAGAGATAAGCCCATGCAGGTAGAGGATGCAGTTCAATATTGACTATGGGTAAACTGAGTTTGAGGTGCCTAGTGGACCTCTCCATATGCTGTTCAGGAATTTCCTGGAAATCCATGACCATACACAGCATCAAAGGTGGCAGAGAGTTTGAGGAAAACAAAGAATGAGAGGAGGCCACTGAATTTGGCAATAATGTGACTTGAGAGGGCCGAGGTAGTAGAGGTGTGAGGGATGAAGTCGAGCACAAAAAAGGAGACATTAAAAGTTAATGAAGTGGGAGCAGCAGGTTTTAAGTGGCTTGGTTGTTGCAAGGAGTGGGATACAGAAGAGGGGTGTGTGTGTGTGTGTGTGTGTGTGTGTATGTAGAGGTAGATGAGGGGAGAGATGGTAGGGATGGTGAATTATAATTTATTTGGTATGAATTCTATTTTAGAACTTAGAGAGTTATACCCTAGCCAACACATTATAAAATTTGTTGAATTAATAAAAACAATATTAAGATTTTTTTCCTTGAGGAATTTAAAAGGCATGTAGTCCAGTGTACCGTGTACACATATTGCCCCTTTATCATAATCAGTTGAATCTAGGCATTGGTTGGCCTTCCAGCAAAGCAAAGGTAACCTAGTTAAAAGATGGGCTAGCAATTTAATTATTGTTTGCCAATGATGAGGCCGAAGGATCTGAGTTAGAGGAGGATTCTGTTGGAATAAGCCTCCTTGAGGAGGCAGTAGACAGATTGCAGATATCATCCCCTCATTTAGACATGGACAAAGAAAAATGTGATTTTTTTTTAAAGATCATCTGTATGGCACCAGGACAGAAACCCATGTAGGGTTGAGTCGTGAGATTAAAATACTTAGAGGTTCATCTTCAGAGGTCACTCAAAGATACCACAGACCCTGAGCCCCTCCCTCCGAGCCTGCTGTAGAAAAATTCATCTAATTCTATTTTATATCTCTAACCTACTGGGCTTATTACCTTGATTTTCTCCGAATCACACAATTGTTTAGTACAACTGAATCAAGCTGACATTTTGATAAAAACTCCAGGATGGGGTGAGTTTTCAAATTTGGCATCTTTTTTCCCTAATCTGGTTTTCATTGATTCCTAGAGCTGTTGGAACAGCGGAGGCTCTTTTACCAGTCCCAGGCAGGGACTGAGAACATTCTCTTTACACAGAGGTGGCTTAGATTCTTCACAGCTTCCTCTGCTGCAATAACTCAGGAAGCCTAAATGGGTTGGGGGATGGGACGTGTGTTGAATGAAAATGTTTTGTAATTTCAAAGCATCCAAACAAAATAGATCCTTCAGAATGGTTTTATTTTCTGTGGTGACCCAGTCACGGGCATACAACCTCCTCCTTTTTCTTAACCTGCGCCTGTAGCCTTTTGCATTAGCTAATCACTAGCAGAAAATAGGATTTCTCACCTATAGATGGTGAAGAGAGAAGGGGCTAGCCTGAACATTAGGTAGAAATTACTTGTCAAGATTGATCAATTCAGAGAAAATCGAAATCCCCTTTGAAAAGGCACACAGTTGATATTTGAAGATTAGTAGGGGTGTCCTCATAGATCCATTGTTTGGCTAAATTGTCTGCATATGCAGCCTGTATGCTAAATGAATGATACACTGGCATCTAAATGGTCCATAAATAATTGGATTCTGCTCCAGACAGGATAATAAATAAGCCCCCACCCCCACAGTTGGATTTGTGAGATGTGTGTGAGTGCGGACCCCTTTCTTATTGCTTTGACTATGCTATTATTTGACAAGGCACTGGGGAAGGAGTGCATGAATCTATTAATGAGAACCAATCTCCATTATAAGCTGAGATTTGAGTGAGTTGGCAGAGAAATCTTTCACAATGTGTGGCTTTTGGCCTCCAACTCTCAGGAAAAATTTTTTAAAAGAAATGAGAAATCAGTGTTACTGCCACCATAGCAAGTCTGCTTTATACCTTCGGGACAGTGTGAGGCGTTAATTGCCACCTGCTTGCTGATTTTTATGAGAGAGTTAAGTGCTGATGCCTGCCATCCAGCAACTTGGTGAGTATTTATAGCACACATGTGGATGTGGGGCCCGTGATCTACATTTGAGTTCATACTCTGAGGATTTTCACTAGTAAATGGACCCATCCCAGTACTAGGATCATACAGATCTTCCCTTCCCTGTCTAAGCTGATGAGTTCCAGCTCTTAATTTGGAAGGTAGAGAGCTTAATGATGACACTGACAATTGCCAGTTTCCATTTATAATTATGTCATGCCTGTTATGTCAAAACTGTGACTTTTTATGGCCTCCTTTCACGAGATTTGTGATATTCTGTTCTTTTAAAGGTTCCAAGGGGATGGTATACCTTGAATTAAGGAAAAAAAGAAAAAAGACAGCTCAATCTATTAAATCCAGCTTCATGTGAGAAAAATAGAAGGACAATTACTCACTTTACAAAAAGATTTACAAAAGGATTCTTAAAGTAGTAAGTGTGGCATATAGCATGTGATTTAGTTCATTTTTTAAAGAATGGGTCTGTGGGCCAGATGCGATGCAGGCCACTTAAAGGGTGTTGGTGCTTCCTCAGAATAGTCACCCCTTGTTCCCCAGCGCACACCAGCATGGGTACAATCTGGGGCTCAGATGACAGCCCCAGTGGTGCCTGCTTCTAATCCCCAGTTTTGTTCCTGGAACTCTGGACCTCTTATTCTTTACTGGGACAACAGCATAACTTGGCTTGCTTAGCTCTGACTCTGATCTCTTTTCAGTTTGCTTTCCTGAGCAAAGAGCCTGAAAGCTAAACCCTAGATATCCATTTTCCCTGGGATTCAGGACTCCTCATATGATTTAGGGGTTTGATCTTCTGGAAAGCACAGTGAAGGGAGGAAAAATACTCTTCCTTCTACCCTTCTGAGTTCTTAGCTAAAACCCCTGTAATAAAAGACACATTAACAATAGAAAAACAAACAGAAGCTTATTAATATGTGCACCTTATGCATACATGGGAGACGTCCAGGAAAAATGTGTAACTTTCCAAAATGGCTTAGAATTCAGGGTTAAATAAAAGAGGACAGGGAGATATAAGCCTTTTAGGGGAGAGTAAATGATTTTAAGGAAAAACTGATGGGTCCTCAGACAAATAGATGAGAGATAGGATAGTTTGTGACAAAGCTTGTCTGAGTGTGGCATTTACTTGTAGTCTCCTTTCCAGTGACAAGTCAATCTTCCCTGGTTGCCGAAATTGCCAGAGAGGGGATCTATGATGGTTGAGTTCCTTCTGGAGGATCTGTCTTTAGTAGATAAGGGGAGTTCAGAGAAAGCCTCTCCCTGCCTTTACTGATTTTTAAGTGTCTATAGCTCAACGTAATCGGCACACCAATATGACATATTTTGGGGTGGCATGCCCTCCTACTCTTCTTTCTTCTCAGGCAGTTGGGGCAGTTTCTGACCCTAGTGTCTGGTCCCTAGTATCAAGGTATTGAGCAACTGAAGGTAACAGCAGTGCTGTTTCTGCTGGAAGAGTTCTGTGTTGTAGCTGGGTGTTCTCTCTGGCTGCTCTGTCCCTGGCTGTGACTCTCTGGCCCTCCCGTGAACTTCCTAATTTATTTTCTGTTTAAACTAACAAGTAGATTTTATTGTCCACAACTGAAAGTCTTGACTGATGTTCTCTCCCTTCCTGTGTGTTCTGGGCGGTTCACACTCAGGGCTGCTGTGCACAGCTGTGCAGACTGTGACCCACACAACTGTAGAAGGCACCATTCACACATGTTGAACAACTTTTCTTCATGAATTGCTGTCCCCTTGAGAGGCTGCTTTCTGTCCCAAAGCTCTGCAGCTTTCACTGCCTTAGTCTGGGCTTCACTCCACAGATTATGCAGTACCCACCCCAGTATGAGGAGACAATTTCCCACAAAGATTACAACTCTTTCGGCCCACATGACTTTCTCCAGCAGATTAAAACCCTTTTAGGCTATATTTTCTTCTGTGTAGACATTTAGAAAAACATTTCCAGGTGTTTTAACCATGTGCACTACTTTCTATATGTTATGATGTTTTGATATCTTGGGATCCTGAGGAACCGGGAAGGGGTTGCCCCTTCCAAGGTTAGTTAGCTAATTCCTAGAGGCAGCAAACTCGCTGAGAGCATGCCTTTGATATGCAAACCAACAAATCCTGAATTCACACCCCAACCTTCATCCTTTTATCAGGGTCCTGAAGTCTAAGACACCACCCCCTACCCTAAATTACCCCAGGGCCAAGTATGGGACAAATTAGAGACCATCCTTGTGGCCTAGAGCCCACGGAGATGATTCAAGTACTCAATGTTAAACCTGCTCAGCTGCTTACTCTGCCTTACCCATTCCTTCCCATGGAAAAAACCACAATAAAAGCTTTTGTCCTTGATGCATTTCCTCACTCCTCCTGCCTCCTAGTTCACGCTGCATCCTGTGTGACCCTGCGGCATGGCTTACCTTCCCTCCTCTTGGGAATTGTTAGTAATAAACTTTTCTTTCAAACACAGTTGTCTTTGTTTCTCTTCTACCAGACTTGATTAAATAAAATTCTGGATACATCTTAAAACATCGGTAAAGCAGATATTTGAGCAGCACCACAGTGTCATATTCCAAAAGTGCCTTTTTCTCTTGTGATGAGCTGGATTTCCTGAGACAGAATCCTTGTATTTTGATTGGCTTCTGCTTCAGGGAACTTACTTACAGAATTCTCCATCAATGTACCCCTCCTAATTGTCATACTAAAGCCTTAATACTGATGTAATGGGCAGATCACTGCCTCTTAGACCCAAAGTCCCTTTTGTCATTTAGTTTAGAGAACACAGGAACTATCACAAGTAAGGTTCTCCATGACTTTCTAGAATCTCTACCTGTTCTAGAATCTTGGAGGTAAATACTGTATTTTGCCACACATAATGTGTACTTTTTTGCCCAAATTTCTGAGAGAAAAATAAGGATGCATGTTATACATGGATATAATGATTACATCTCATGGGTATAATATTCTGTGCGTAATGTGCACAAAAACATGGGTGCGTGTTACATGCAGGGGCATGTTATGCATGGTAAAATACAGTACATAGATTAAGATTCTGCAGGACTCTAACTTCATTCTTATACTTGGGAAAGGTTCAAAATACCTGTGTATTTATTTTATTGTTACTCTACTAAGCCCCTAAACAATTATGGAATTTCAGTGATAACAAACCCTAGGAATTATGTAGTTTAGATATTTTTAAAAATTCTTTTCATTATTTGCCCCTTCTCCATCCAAATCTCTTCCCCTTGAATGAACCCCTTCTGCCATTTCCAACATCTGATCATTCCATTGCACCTGTGTGAATGAACGCCAGTTGTTGTGTGTTCTAGTGTATAAGCTGACAAACCATAGCCTGTGGGACAAATCCTGTCTGCTGCCTGTTTTCGTAAATAAAGTTTTATTGAAACAGTCACATTCATTTAGATATTGTCTATGGCTGTTTTCACACTACATGATAGAGCTGAAGAGTTGCAATAGAGGGCATATGGTCTGCAAAACCTATAATATTTATTGTTTATTAATATTTATTTATAGAAAGAGTTTGGCAACCTGTATTCTAGAAGATAAAGTGGGCTGATAGTCTTGGATATTATTTACAAATTTTTCAGGGACAATCTCAAGTTCTTCTTCTATGAAGCATCCTTTAACTATATCAGCTGCCATCAAGCTCCTCATCAAACCATGTCAGGTAATCATTTCTTTAACTCTGTATTAGATAAGGCTGCATTACAGAAGCCTTAATCCTGACATCAAGGACACCGAGATTGCTGTTGGTAGACAATTGTCCATGACTCTCCCATGTTTCTGTGCATATAGGCATGGACAACCAATTTGCTTTAGAACTATCTTCTCAGGAATGTTAATATAAACATGGAGACAGTGACTCTTTTTAGAGTAAATGTATTTGCATTCCTGGATAGTAAAGATAGAGGTATTCCCTTCTCAGGAAAAAACTGGCTTATATTCCAGGGTAAAAAAAAATCTTTCCCCAGAGGGGAGGATAAGCAGTTTTGCTAAGAATCCCATATACAATAAGAGTCACACAATCTCAGGGTTCCTTTCCTGCAATGCATCCCCCACTCGGTTCAAGCCATGCCTGGCCTTCGCTATATCATCCTATTGGAATTGGAGCTCAGGGAACCTGCGCCAAAATGTTTTTACTGCTGTAAATAACAAGCTAAGTACACCTGGGCTCATTGTCTCCTTAGCGGCCAAGTCCAACCCCAGCTACTGGGCTACTGCTTAGGGCCTGCTGGTGCTTGCCAGCTGCTCGGTGCACGCATGAACACATTTGTTTTGACTCCTTGAGTCAAAACACTGAGAAGTTCCTTAGGCGAAAGAATCGGATCTCCTCTCCCCTTTTTATTCTCCAGCGGCCCCAACATAGAGTAGGCATTCAACAATATTTTGTTACTCAAGATAAAGGCACCCAAACATTCTTTCCTGAAGCATTCTTCTGGGTGGCTCACAGAGACTTAGTACTATTTCTAATTTGCCATGACTTCTGGCCAAGTGCCCCCAAGATTCTTGGATCTAAGGACATTCTGGTCTTGTTTTAAAGCAGAGGCAAGTTCCAGCCCACCACTGTCCACCCAGAAAACAGGCCCAGCATGGATGTGGCCACAAAGTTGATGGAAAATGGCCCCACCAACCCTGTGGCCGGAGGGCATTAGACAGGCTTTTGGGTCCCCAGACTGGGGACAGAGTTAGCAAGGGGGGACCCTCCCTCTTAAGTGACTGCTGGGGGTAACAGCTTGTATCCACAATAAAAATAAATGCACTTTATGGACCCTTTCTTCTCGTAGGTTTGCCAGATTTAGCAAATAAATCTATAGGACACCCAGTTCAACTTGAATTTCAGGTAGACAAGAAATACTTTTATAGTATAATTATGAACTATGTGCCAAATTTTTCACAGGATATACTATACATTTTTTTGTTGCTCTTTTTTATCTGAAATTCAAATTGAAACAGCTGCATTATATTGTATTATGTAGGCCTGTTCTCTGCCTTCTCTCCTCCAGCACCCATTCCCCAACTGAGCCTCACTTGCAGGGTGTGGCGTCTTCTCTAAACCAGCCCTGGCAATAATGGTTTTTCTGATTCTTCTTTTCTACAGAGCACCTTTCCTGGGTTGGTCAGTGCAGAGCTAGAGGTTTAGGACATGGGTATAGACTTTCAAATTTCCTTGACTTTTGCTGACTGGCCTAGGTCTTCTGTCATTGTTTGCAGGAAGCAGGATCATGAGCTAGGTGGTGAGCTCACATTTTGAATGATCTGGAAGCATTTTGATGTATTGGGGTGATTAAAGTCCTATTTAAATATGTTTTAATTTCAAATCTGTAATTCCTAGAATTGTCATCAAGTCAGATCTAAAAATCAAGAAATAGCTATCTCCTGTGTATTAATAAAAGTTGAACTGGAATCCAGGAAGAGGCAAAAAGAATAGAAAATTCAATTACATCCTAACTGGGTGGTAATCTATACCCAACTTTGGTTCTTACAAGATGCTTTTCCACTGGCCCCCTTGCAGAGGATGTGCATAGTATATCTTGACTACCTCTAGGCTGATCAGAAACTAGTTTAGGCGCTATCAAGATGGTGAATGGAAGCCACACTGACCTCCTCCCAGGACCTATCTGGATTTACAACTACATTGTGGAGAAATCACCTGGAACAAACAACTGAACAATAGTGAGAGAGAAGCCTTATAACCTCAGACAGACAGAAGAATCAGTTTCAGCACAACCTGACTGGTAAGGAGTGTGGCGGACATGTGAGAAGGCTGGCTGGGCACCCTCAGGCAGCAGTGCCAGAGGGATATTTAAGTGGCCAGTTGGATCCCCCTGAGAAGAGTGGGGTCTAAACCATAAGTGGGGATCCCCAGCCTACCGCACCAGAGCCCAAAACATACATAGAAAACCAGCTGCAAAAAGCGACAGGGTTGCTCTCTGCCAGAGACTGGCAGCTAGAGACTTGAAAGAACCGCTTAATGGGCCAACGCATAAATTTTTATTTGCAGCCACTTACCCTGGTCTCCAGTAAAGGTAGGGCAGAGGGGACTAGAGACACCTGAGGAGAGATTGGGGATGGAGACTTTAGGGAGAGAACTGAAAGAATAGCATCCAGAATCCTGGTGCTGAGTCATCCCCCACACTGCCTCAGCCATCTTGCACAGGCAGGCCACTCCCCTGAGTACGGCAGCCTGAGAGAAAAGAATAGCCCTGCCCTCCCCCCAGCCCCCCAAGACTCTGCCCTGGCTCTGTGGTGTTTAAACCTGACTGCTGAGTGCAGAGTGTCAGCCATAGACAGTAGATCCCTGCAAAGTGGGGGCAGAGTGGACTAGAGACACTTGAGGAGAGACTTTTGGTAGGGAACTGAGAGAGTAGCCTCTGGGATCCTGGTGCTGAGTCATCCTCCATAAGGCAACAGCCATTGAGTTAACAAGACCACTCCCCTCTGAGCAGCAGCAGCCTGAGGGGAAACATTAGCCCCAACAGCAGGAGGGATTCTGCCTCAGCCTATGGTGCTTACGCCTGACTGCAGAGCACAGAGTGACTAGATTAACACCTGAAGGAGACAGCCACAGAGAGTAGATTTCTGGAAGTCTCAAACAGGCTGCTGAAGGTCAGACAGGGTCAATATCTGACATCATCATAGGTGGATCCAGAAAGAAAAAACAGAAGTAAATACTAGAGGCTACCAAGAGGAAATCCACTGTGGTCTTCTCCATGATTTGCAATATTTTCTTTACTACATACCTTTTTAACATTCATTTCTTGTCCATCAAGTTGGTGCATATTAAGTCACTAGATTTTATACTATAGTTTATTTCTCTCCTCTCTTATAATAATTTTAGTCTCTTTATAGCCTTATTAATGCTGGTTCATTTGCAGTTGATACTGGGGTTCCAGGGGGGCAGTTATTTTGTGGTTGTGGTTTTGTTTCCTGGGCTTTGTGGTTTTTCTCTGGCAGCCAAATAATTGGAAGACAAAGAAACAAGCCCCAATCAAAAGGGAAGCAGGAATCCTCAGAAAAACTACTAAATGAAATAGAGGCAAGTAAATGATCAGATATTGAGTTCAAAATAATGGTTATAAGGAACCTCAATAAACTCAGTGAACTCAGTGAGAATTCCAAAATAACTATAGGGGAATGACAAGGAACATACTGCAAACTATCAACATGAAAAATGACATTGAAATGATCAACAAGAAACAAGAGGAAATGAAGAATACAATTTCTGAATTGAAGAACACAGTAGAAGGAATCAAAAGCAGGCTAGATGAAGCAGAGGATCGAATCAGTGAGCTGCAAGATATGATAGGAAAAAAAAAAGCCCAGAAAGAGCAAGAAAATGAAAAAAGCCTAAAAAAGAATGAAGAGGGGTTAAGGGAAATGCAGGACAACATGAAACGGGATAATATCCATATATTAGGGATACCAGGATGAGAAGAAGAGGAGCAAGGGATACAAAACCTATTTGAAAAAGTAATCATGGAAAACTTCCCTAATTTGAGGAGAGAAAAAGTCACACAAGTCCAGGAAGCACAGAAAGTCCCTATCAAGAAGAACCCAAAGAGACCCATTCCAAGACACATCGTAATTAGAATGGAAAATATAAAAGACAAAGAGAGAATCTTAAAGCCAGCAAGGGAGAAACAGGAAGCAACATACAAGGGAGCCCCAATAAGACTAGCTGCTGACTTCTCCACAGAAACACTGGAAGCCAGAGGGAATGGCAAGAAATATTTCAAGTAATGAAAAGCAAGGGCTGGAACCAAGACCACTCTACCCAGCAAGGCTTTCAATTAAAATGGAATGTGAAATAAGGAGTTTCCCAGACAAAAGAAGGGTGAAAGAATTCACCTTTACCAAAGCAGCATTGCAAAATATGCCAAAAGGATTGCTTTAAGAAGATGAAGAAAAAAAGTGAGAGAGAGAGAGAGAGAGAGAGAGAGAGAGAGAAACACAGGTACAAAGGAAAAAAATGAATAAGTGCCTATCAATAACAACTTTAAATGTAAATGGATTAAATGCTCCAATCAAAAGACATAGGGTAGCTCAATGGATAAGAAAATATGACCCACACATATGCTGCCTACAAGAGACCCATCTCAGAACAAAAGACCTGTAGAGACTGAAAGTAAAGGGTTGGAAAAAAATATTCCAAGCGAATGGACAGGTAAAAAAGCTGAGGCAGTAATACTTAGACAAAACAAACTTTGAAACAAAGGCCATAAAGAGAGACACAGAAGGACACTTCATAATACTCAAAGGAAGAATCCATCAAGAAGGCATAAGCATTATAAACTTATATGCACCTGACATGGGAGCACCCAAATATATGAGGAAAATTCTGGAGGATGTCAAGAAGATGGAGACAGCAACACACTTAGAGTAGAGGATTTCAATACCCCACTGTCAACGATGGATAGACATTCCAAACAAAATAACAAGAAGTATATTGTGGAACTGAATGATACATTAGATCAATGGACTTACATATAGAGAACCTTTCATCCCAAGGAAGCAAAATAAACATTCTTTTCAAATGCACATGGAACATTCTCAAAGATAAACCACATGAGAGGACACAAAATAAGCCTCAACAAATTCAAGAAAATTGAAATGATATCAAGCATTTTCTCAGACCTCAAGGCCTTAAAACTAGAAACCAACCTCAAGGAAAAAACTCAGAAACGTCAAACACATGGAGACTGAATAGCATGCTATTAAACAATGAGTGGGTCAATAATGAGCTCAAAGAAGAAATGAAAATGTTTCTGGAAACAAATGAAAAAGAATATACAACAGTCCAAAACTTATGGGACACAGTGAAGGCAGTCCTGAGAGCAACGTTCATAGCAATACAGGCCTACGTAAAAAAGATAGAAAAATTTCAAATAAACAACCTAACCATACACCTACAAGAACTGGAGGAACAACAACAAAGAAAGCCCAGAGTGAGCCAAAAGAAGGAAATAATCAAGATGAGAGCCGAACTGAATGACATAGAGACTACAAGAACAATTCAAAGGATCAATAAATCCAGGAGCTGGTTCTCTGAAAAGATAAATGAAATTGTCAAGCCTTTAAGCACACTCACCAAGAAAAAAAGGGAGAGGACCTAAAAAAATAAAATCAGAAATGAGAGAGGAGAAATTACAACTGATACCACAGAAATACAAAGGATTGTAAGAAATTACTATGAACAACTTTATGCCAAGAAATTTAAAAACCTGGGTGAAATGGACTAACTTCTAGAAAAACATAATCTTCCCAAACTGAATGAAGAAGAAGCAGAAAGCCCGAACAACCTGATAACAACTGGTGAAATTGAAGCAGTAATCAAAAAACTCCAGGGACACAAAAGCCCTGGACCAGATGGTTTCACAGGAGAATTTTACAAATCATTTAAGGAAGAGTTAACCCCTGCCCTTCTCAGGCTATTCCAAAAAATCCAGTAGAAAGGAAGACTCCCAAACTCTTTTTATGAGGCCAGCATCATCCTAGTCCCAAAACCAGATAAAGACACAACAAAGACAGAAAACTACAGACCACATCGCTGGTGAACACAGATGCAAAAATCCTCAAGAAAATATTGGCAAATCGCATCCAGCAATACATTAAAAGGATCATACACCATGATCAAGTGAGATTCATCCCAGGGATACAAGGATGGCACAATATTTGCAAATCAATAAACATAATACATCATGTAAGCAAAAAGAGAGACAAAAAAAAATCACATGATCATATCCATATATGAGGAAAAAGCATTTCAAAAAGTACAGCACCCATTTATGGTAAAAACATTCAGCATAGTGGGAATAAAGGGTGCATACCTTGACATAATAAAGGCCATATATGAAAAGCCTACAGCCACATCATAGTCAATGCGCAAAAACTAAAAGCTTTCCCACTAAGATCAGGAACAAGACAAGGATGTCCGTTTTCACCACTTCCATTCGACATAGTATTGGAGGTCCTAGCCACAGCCATTGACAAGAAAAAATAAAAGGCATCCAAACTGGAAAGCACGAAGTAAAACTGTCATTGTTTGCAGATGACATGATAGTGTACGTAGAAAACCCTATAGACTCCACCAAAAATCTACTTGACCTAATAATTGAATTTGGCAAAACAGCAGGATACAATGTCAATATTCAGAAATAAAAGGCACTTTTGTATACTGACAATGAAATATTAGAATCAGAAATCAGGGAAAAGAATTTCATTTACTATAGCAACAAGAAAAATAAAGTACCTAGGAATAAACTGAACCACGCACGTAAAAGACATGTACTCACAAAACTACACAACACTGAAGAAAGAAATTAAGGAGACACAAATAAATGGAAGTATATACTATGTTCATGGATTGGAAGAATTAACATCATCAAAATGTCCATACTACCCAAAGCAATTTATAGATTCAAACAATCCCTATTAAAATACCAATGATGTATTTCACAGATATGGAACAAAATTTTGAAAATTTATATGGAATCTTAAATGACCCTGAATAGCTGTAGCTATTTTGAGAAAGAAGAACAAAGTAGGAGGGATCACAATACCTGACATCAAAATGTATTATAAGACCACTGAAAATAAAATAGTCTGATACCGGCATAAGAACAGACATGTAGATGAATGAAACAGAATAGAGAGCCCAGAAATAAACCCATGTCTCTATGGTCAATTAATATTTGACAAAGGGGGAAGAAGCATAAAATGGAGTAAAAATAGCCTCTTCAACAAATAGTGTTGTGAGATCTGGACAGCTACATACAAAAAAAAAAAAAAAAGAAATTTGACCACCAACTTACACCACACACAAAAATAAATTCAAGATGGATAAAAGACTTAAATATAAGTCCTGATGCCAAAAATGTCCTAGAGGAGAACATAGGCAGGAATATCTCAGATATTCCACACAGCAATATTTTCACCTATACATCCCCTAGAGTAAGGGACATTAAGGAAAGAATAAACAAATGGGACTTCATCAAAATAAGAAGCTTCTGGATGGCTAAAGAAAACATTAGCAAAATGAAAAGGGAACCAACCATATGGGAAAACATATTTGCCAATGATACCTCGGACAAGGGTTTGATCTCCAAAATACATAAAGAACTCCCACAACTCCACTCCAGGAAGACAAACAATCCAATTAAAAAATGGGCAAAGGATTTGAACAGACACTTCTCCAAGGAGGACATACACAGGGCCCAGAGACACATAAAAGGATGCTCAGCATCACTAGCCATCAGAGAGATGCAGATTAAAACCACAGTGAGATACTACTTCACACCAGTCAGAATGGCCATCATAACCAAATCAACAAATAACAAGTGCTGATGAGGGTGTGGAGAAAAGGGAACCCTAGTACATTGTTGGTGGGAATGCAGACTGGTGCAGCCACTGTGGAAAACAGCCTGGCATTTCCTCAAAAAACTAAAAATGGAACTGCCTTTTCACCCAGCAATTCCACTATTGGGATTATATGCTATGAATCCTGAAACACCAATTCAAAAGGACCTATGTACCCTAATGTTCATAGCAGCACAATTTACAATAGCCAAGAATGGGAAGCAACCTAAGTGCCCAAGAGTAAATGAGTGGATCAAAAAACTGTGGTACATTTACACAATGGAATACTATGCAGAAGAAAGAAAGAAAGAGCTACTGCCCTTCACAACAGCATGGAAAGCGTTATGCTAAGGGAAATATGCCAGGTGGTGAAAGAGAGATACCATATGATCTCACCTATAAGTGGAACCTAATGAACAAAATAAATAAGCAAGCAAAATATAACCAGCAAAATTGAAATAAAAATCAAACTGACAGTAACCAGAGGGGAGGAGGAAGAGGGATACCAGGGAAAAAGGAGGGGAAGGGTCATGAAGGTACATGCATAAAGGACCCACTGACAAAGCTAAATGGGGGAAGGATTGAGGGTGGGAGGTGGGGTTGGGTGGGACCGAGGAAAGTGGTGGTAGGAAAAATTTTTAAATTTTTTTAAAAATAAAGGAAAAAGAAAAAAAAGAAACTAGTTTAGTGATTTCCTTCTCTCTCACCCTATAGGCAAGGGTTACATGGAGGTTAGCTCTGAGCTACTGGGGAAATGACCTGATAATTCACAGTCCCCACAGAGGGCCCTGAAACATGACCCTTACTCAGACATGCTGGGGAGATTTGTGGGAGAAATAAATACCTGGGGATTCAGTTGGTAACTCCCTGTCAGAGTTAGGGACAGAGATTTAAATATGAATTATCATCCCAACCTGGCAGGGTTTGCAGGATCCACCACGTCTGCTCTTACAGGGACAATGTACTCAGTCCCTTCAGTGGCAGTAGGCTGAGGGGATTGTCACTGTGTGATACTCATTACTGGGGACCATTCCACACTGGCCTCCACCAGCCAGGCCTGGTCGTGGGTCGTGGCTGATGAGGTCTGGCATTCTGCCTGCTCTGCCACTTCTCTAGCCCTCAGCCTCCACTGCCCTCCACCTGCATTCCCAAATGACAAAAGAAGCAAGTTTTCTCTACTGCTTGGTTGAGGGAAACCCCTGCTAAACTCCCCTCTGCTATCCTTTTTGGACTCTATTTCTTGCTTCACAAGCAGAATCTAACTGTGGTTATTTCCCTCGCCTCCTTGCCTACCTCCTTGCCTCTTGCCTTCTTCAGGTGATTTTATCTGTTCTTTTGTTTTCTGTGGCCCCTTTTCTCATCAGCATGCTCATCTCTGGATTTGAGAATCTAATGGTCAAGCACCCACAGAAGAATCCTGTTGGGAGTGTTAAAAATCAGAATCCTGATTCCACTCCGGACCTCTTGAATCAGAATCTCTGGTTCTGGGGCCCAGAAATCAAGTTCTCTGGACAATTCTTAGTACACTAGAGTTTGGGAACTAAACTCTAGATTTCAGAGAGGAGCCTGGACTGGGCCTCCTTCTCCTGCCAAATTTCAAGTGACTAGTTTCTCCCTTCTTTTAGTGGAGTTTCTCTCTAGCACTGGCAACGTTATACACATCTTTGAGGGAATTTTAAAAGGGAAGGTAAATATCTGGGACACCATGGGGTGCAGAATTGTCCTAGGAGAGTTCATGGCCTGAAAACTAACCTGGTTCATGAATATTCATGCTGGCTATTCTGTCAGTTTTGATCACTCAGATCAATTGAAGGCATTCTCTATAAGCCATTGTGAGAGCAGGAAACAGGTTCTGAGAATAAGAAGGTAGGAAAGAAGATAGAGGTTAAAATGAATTGACAGGCAATAAGATTAAAACTCTTGCTCAATCCTCATCTTGTGAGTAAGTAACAGTAGCCTGAAATTAAAGAATTAAACCATGAAGCCTCTCTTGACAACTGATCTGATAGGTCCAAAAGTAAATTTCAGGGACACTGTTGTCAGGCGGAGGCAGGGGACAGCTGAGATAAGAGGCGCTGGGAAGAAGGGGGGCTGGGGAGTGATGGCCTGTTCCTTTCTTTGCAATCCTGTGAAAGAGGCTTGGTCTTTCTTCTCAGGGAGGCTGAAAGTAATATGCTGGAGTAATATTGGGACCAAATTGGTTGCTAGGGCTTTTACTCGCCTCCTGCAGCACTTTCTTCCTTACATCCAATTATAACTTTAAAATGGGGCAAAATAAAAAGGAGAGGAGGATAATGAAACATAAGTCGAATGTGGCAGCTGGCAAATTTTTGATAATTGTACTTTCCCTTGTAACATTTCATTTCTAGTCCCTCATTTTGCATAGTAGCCTGTGGGGAGAAAAAACCGTCAACAATAACATAGAACAACTCTGAAGGGTTCAAGGAAATAATATCAAATGCAATTTAATGACATTTTTCATAGGAGACAGGGTATTCTCAGTTTGTTTTTTCTTTAACATTGTAAGAAAGCCTAGAAAATTGTATATACATCAATTTAAGTAAAATGTTTCTTGATGACCTTTCTCTTTCTTAATACCTTAAAAACAGTTTTAAAAGGGAGGGGAGTACTTATAGTATAGCACTAAAGTTAAAATATTTTCATACAATGGAAAAGACAAACTCTAGCTCATGTAAGTAACCCACGTGATAACCTGATTTGAGGGGAGAAAAATCAGTGTTTACCTACAACAGAGCTCTTGGGCTTCTTTTTCAGTGTTTTTCTTGACTGGCCATTTTCCAGGTTAATACAAAGAAAACTCATCAATTATTCAAGGAAAATTTTCAAACAAATATAGTGAAGGTTTGATAGTCTACTAGGAGACTCCACTCTTACTTTTGATGCAATTTGTAGCTGAACTTTAATCAGAGCGTAATTCTTTGGTGCCAGTCCACAGTCCCTTCCCCTTCCACCAGAAGTTGGATTCAAGTGAAAGCTTCAACAAGCCTCACCTCTTCCATCCCTTACATTGAAACCACTGGGATTAGAGTAACTGATTCGCTATCGGATTTGGAGACTCTGTCTGCTTCAAGGCACTCAGCCTGTAGTTTCCTATGACTTTTATCCTAACCAGAACATGCCCTTAATTTAGAAAGACTATTGCTCTGGGCAGACCATGGACCGTGAACAGGGTCCTTGTTGGGTTGCAATAAAGTGAAGTAGCCAGAGTAGAAAGGTAGGGTGCTGGACTCTGTTCTTCATGTAACTCATCCTTTGACTCATTCCCTTTTCTGTCCCTCTGCTTTGTGCAATGTAAGTTTCCTACTTTTGTGGTCACACATTTTATGTGATGTTTGAAACCACTGCTCACTGTGCCATTCTCAGTTGTTGGATATTTCCCATCTCTAACTTGAAAAGTGAAATATTTCTTTTGATTGGGTTTTGGGCTACATGTAGAAATAAAAAAGATGACCTGTATGAACAAGTAACGGGTGATACCAGTTTTGTCTTGGTTTTACTTTTTGGATTGGGATGGCCAATAGGCTGGTTTGAGGAGCCATGATTTTTCTATGAAAGTCATCAGCTAAAACTTATCACACTAATACCAATAGAGAAAGGTCTGGAGCAGGGCAAGAAATGCTCTAGAAGCAGCTTAGAAGTCTCAGAATATCATCTCCAGAACAGTCTGCATTTTCCCAATAATCTGCTATTTCATTGGCTTGGCTGTCAGCTGTGCCTCTGTCAGTGTGGCCGCCAGGATCTTGCTTTCTCCTTCCAAAGTCCTCATCCTAATGTGCGTGTTAGAGATGTCTAGGTAGTAGTATGCTATGTTTTGGTTAACAACTAGCTCTCTGAGAGGAAAAAGCCTAGTTTACAGCATTTGCCAATTTCCAAAGTGTAAATACTACCATCATGGTCAATTTCAAGCTATGTCACTAAACATGGAGCTGGGAGATGTGCTGTAGGACATCATTATATAGTAGGTTCACCATACAGATATGATAGATGGAAATAACCTCTAGAGCACAGAAAATAAAAAAGCAGTGAAATAATTAGTGGTGAGTTTTTAGTATTATCTTTGTTTTATAACTTAATTGTAAATTTATATAATTTAATTTTTAATAATGGCTGTGCTTAACATTTAGCTTGCAAATTCCTTTAAAGATTTAATAGCCTCTAGCATACCACTCTGTCTTTGGCTGGGAAAAGAAGGAGAAAAAGGAGAAATGAAGGGGTGCATTTAGTACTAAAGTACTAAAAAGTCTCTATGCCGTTCAGACTTCATGACTGATCCTGCTGAGCCTTGGGTCCACGAATTCATTGAAATGACATAGCTGATGTTGGTCTAGAGCTTGGATGTTGGAGCTAGATGTACTGGGTTTCAGGCCCAGTTCTATCATTAGCTAGCTGCATGACCTTAAAAAAGCGTCTAACCTCTCTTAGCTTAAGTATCTCATGGGTACAATAATATACTTGCTTCATAAGATTGTTAGGGGAATTAAATGAGATAACAATATAGCCTAAGTAGTTAGCCAACTAGGTCACTTAGGTAACCCTCAATAAATGGTAGCCATGAGTACCAGTATTTCTAAAAAGTCCACAGTAGCTGCAAATAATGATGGGATCTATCCCAGATGCAAGATCTTGCAGAGACTGATTGTTGAAGACAGTCTTCTTTGTGAGACTTGACTCATTTCTCCAACAACCATTTATGTAAGGTCAGCTTCAGAGGAAGAAATGTTTTTCTGTCTACATTGCCTAAAAAAAATTGTCCTCACAGATGCCTAAAGTTCTAATACTGGTAACTTACTTCTTGCTATAAAATGCTGCTGTCTCCCTAGGCCTACTTTGAAAATGCAAATCCTCCTCAGAGGATAACCATTTCCCAGGGCTCTGCACAAGACAGACTCCAGGGAACCTAAAAATGAGGAACCTGGAGTGGGTTATGGGACACAGAAAGGGGCCTGAGGGCACTGAACACTCCACATACTGGTTTCCACAAGACATCCCCCCACCTCCTCCCCACTTCCATATTGACCAGCTCTTCAAGATGAGGTGCCTGTAAAAGCAAACCTCACTCCCTGTTCCCCTAAGTATCCCAGGGCCAAGGCCCAGTTGACCCTCAGGCCCACAGTCCACTGATGAGGTGGGACCATTGATGAATATCTTCCTATTGCAAGAACACCAAGTTTGCAGTTCATTTAGTGGGTTCTAGTTGTGGTCCCAACCATTCAATGTGTGACTTTGGGAAGGTCATTTTATGTCCTTGAACCTTAATTTTTTAAAGTATACTGAGTATGCTGATGAGGATTAACCTGAGACTCAAATGAGGGAGCCCTTTGTGACCATAAAGCTCAACACAATGTGCTTTGTTGGTACCAATCTCTGTCCCTAGTCATTGTTTTCCATTGGCTCATTTTCCTTTCATTCTTCACATGTGAATATAGAGAGAAAGAAGTTCTTGGCAGCACCATAGATGGACAAAAATAAGACATTTCTACCCTTTATTCTAAAGGTTTCTAAGAACCAAAAAACCAGTTCCTATCTAGGATCCCTTATTCATAATACAGTCTTGTGAGCAATAACAATAATGTGAGTTATTCCCAGTTTGGCTCAGGTAACTTGGCACAACAAAAAGGCAGAGGTCTTATTTGCAGGAGCCCTAAGGCTCTGTGAACACTACATTCTTGTTGAGGTTTTATTTGTTTATTTATCCACGCACCTGTGATGCCACACAAATGCTATCAAAGCAGCTGAGTACCAGAAACCAGGGGAAGAACTGTGGCTTCTAGAGGAAACACACGTGCAGCCAAGGAGGTCTTAGGAGCCAGGTAAGGGCCTAGGGATAAAGCAAGGAACCAGGTGAGCCGGTCTCTTTTAGTGCTGACCGACTGGCCCCCTCTTGCTCCTGCCTATCTGTGTGGCTTAACTGGGGCAGCTGGTTCCCTGGCTGGACATCCTGACCATGCTAAGAGAAAAGAGGTTGCAACCTGATGTTTGGCTCAGTCCGTGACATAATAGTTATTGGCCCCCTTAGGGCTCTAAGAGAAACAAACCTCAGCCCCAGAGTCCCAGCAATATCTGTGTGACTAGAGGGGGCTTTGTTATTAAATTTTCTATTGACTGGCACCACCCTTCGGTGCTTGCCATGTGGACTGGTGGAACAGGTGGTTAGAGGTCATTAAGGGAAGGGTGTTGTGTTTCAGGATTATTTTTGGTGGGGAAAAGATTGCTGATGGCCAGCCAAAGCAAGCTACCTGAAACTAAGTACTCTTAAGTACTCACTTGGAGGCTGGCCAAGGTCCAGCCAAGGTGACTGAGGTGAGGGAAGGCAACAGACAGCTGCATTTCGCTGGTAAAAAGCCTTCTCAGTTCTAATGAGCCTTATGTGGGGTTTGGGTATCATACTTCTGTAGCGACTGGAGAGTGGCCAAGGGGAGAACAAAAATGACAAAAAGGAGGGGGAAGAGGGCCTACTGGGAAGGCTTACAGGTATTCGGCCTTGAACAGAAGAGCCAAAGTTGCCTAAACATGCTATTTTCTTCAGCTGTATGGGAGATTTCTACAAGATGTTGACAAATTATTCTGACAACCAAGAGAAAGCCGTCTATATAGAGGCAATATGGATTTTCATTCACACTGCAACAGGTACTGAATACATACTTGACCAGTGACAACATTTGTGTGCCAAATGGGCCCACAGAGCACGTTAGAAAGTAAGGAAAAGAAAGAGGACCCTCCCAGGTGTGTGAGGAACTGGCCAACCCACCAGGTCAGAGGGCCTGGGCACAGGCTTGCGTTTGATGGTGAGTCTCGATTCTGTTTTAAAGGTACCAAGACCACAGTGGATTCTTAGCATGATACAAAAGTGCTCCACAGTAGTGGAAGGACTGATGGGCTTATAACTTGATAATAAAACACTGAGGAGAGAACACCCTCCCAGAGGTGGGAGATTAATTTTATCCTTCGTTTTTTCAGCTGCTTCCCTTTCCCCACATCTTGTCTGTCATTTTTTACTACTTGCACAAAGGAGGGCAAGGAGGTTTTCAAGGAAGCACCAGAAATGTGAAGACTTTGATTCCAGAGCAGGAAAAGATGGCACAGGCCAAATGCAAGTCCATGGCAGCCTGCCAAAAGAGGGTTCAACATCTGCTCACTCCCCTGAGCCTTGGGATCGACCCAGAGAACACAGTGTGATGGTGCCTCCAGCCCAGTGCCCTGGTCTTCCAAGCAGACACCATTCTCCCACATCCAGCAGCACAGCTCTGACGCTGAGGTTCCTGGGAAGCTGTCAGAGTGGTGTCATCTTTCCAACCTGCCTGTTCTCAAACACTTCTGTTAGTTTGCCTTGAAATAGAGCAGAAAGAGCAGGAAGAAATGGTTTGGATTCCAAGTCTCTTTTCAACCTCAACAGTCTGCTTCGTGGTCTCAGTGGCTTTTGCTCATTTTGGAAGCCACGGAGAAGGGAATTGGGGGTGGTGGGTAATAACCATTCTCACTGAATGTGATTAAAAATGATCTATAAAAATATTTCAACTAATCAGGACAAACATTACATTAAGATCTTGAACCACAGGATGTTTATATAATATAATGCTCAACACAGACAAATACTAGATATCACTAAGTACCTGAGACAAAAAAAAAAAAAAAAAAAAAAAAAAAAAAAAAAAAAAAAAAAAAAAAAAAAAAGAAAGAAAGAAAGAAAAGGGTGGGGGGAGGGAAGAAAAGAGAAGAATTAAAAGGAATCTGGAGTCCTGGAATTTGGAGATCTGAGGGGCACAGGCAGAGTTTCTTGGAGGAGTGGTGGCTGTGGGTGAGCTTCTGGTGGCCTCTTGCTTCACATCTTGGCTTCTGAGGGGCAGACCTCTGTCATAGTGATAGCGATTCCAATGGCAAGGCTGCCATTGTCAGAGAAAAGCTGGGCCAGCGAGGTGTTGAGGACGAGGCAGTCCCCATCAGTGATCACTGAGTCCACACACTCAAGGACTGACCGGGGGGTGGCCTCCCACTTGAGGCGCCGATGGTTTCCGCTGAGCTCCAGGCGGTAGGTGAAGCAGTTGGCCTGGGTGGGGGTCCCAATCAGCATCATGGTGGCAAAGAATTGGGGGTGCCCTTCATGCCTCTCCTGTTTCCTAAGCACCAGCAGAAAGTGGTGGCCGAGGCAAGAGTGCATGATGGTCCAGTCAGCCGGGGCAGGGAGGTGCATGTCCATGGCCAGGAAGACTATCTCAGCTCCCTGAAGGATATCAACCCTGTGCATCTGCCGCAGGTGGGGCACTACCACCTCCAGGTGGCCTTCCCACTGGCAGGAGAACAAGGGGCACATGCAAGGTGTCACCTGGGTGGCATGTAGCTCTGCCTCCTCGTGGTGGAGGTGGTGAGGGTGGGCGTGGTGGAGGAGGTGGTGGTGGGAGCGGTGGTGGCGGTGGTGGTGGTTGAGGTGGTGATGTGGGTAGCTGCCTTGCTCTGGTGCACTCTGAGTGACTGCACGACAGCTGGACACATACTGTAGGACAAAGAGAAGAGTGTTAGTGGGAGTGAGTCAGTCTCTCAGCCTGGCTGAGACTCCCATGGTGTTCAAAGTGTTAGAAGCAGACTCTCCAGGGCAGGTAGAGAAAACTTTATTTCTTAAAAAATGAGAACTACCAGACTGTTTTCCAAAGTGGCAGTGCCATTTTACATCACCAATAGCCATGTAAGAGGGTCCCAATTCTACACATTCTCGTCAACACTTGTTATTATCTGTTTTGACAAATATTTTTCAGACAAAATTGTTTTGAATGTTTTGCCAAGTTTAGATGTCAAAAAAATTTAAGTCCTTTCTATGTTGTTTCATTTCAGTGAACCTAAATTTACCCAATTAAAAAGAGAAGTTCTTTCAAATGATTCCTCTTACGAGAAGAGATTTTCCAAATATAATGGAACATTTTTTTGAAGTCTAAAAAGAAAATTGAGGGACACAATGAATGCTTTGGGTGGTTGAGGTTCTGAAAACTCAGTCCAAGAAAATGCAACAATTATGCTTTTCTGATTCTTTAATAGGATACTCAAACAAATGGGCAATTTCCCCCTGAACCTGCAGCATGATGGTCATTAGTTGTAAGGGACTAAAATTTTTTTTTGTGTTTTTGATACTGTTGATATTTATATGCAGGCACTGGAGGTCAATGGATTATTCCCCCCTATTTTATCATCGCTATTCTTTCTAAAACAAAATTTCAGTAAGTGCTCATTTGTTCTTCCAGTGCTGCCAGGGGTTGTGCTGTTTTGGGAGCCGAGCCCTTCTCATGGATTCTAAGGCAACTGGTAGGACGCAGAGCTAGTTAAATACAATGGGGTTGAGGTTCCTAGAGAGGAAGCCCCACCTGGGACTCCTGGGGCTTTGCTCGCCAGGCACGCTTCTGCTGTGTTCCAGGCTCGCTGCTCTGGGGCAGCTTCCCAGCGTTTCACCACCAGGCAGCCCCGACCCTAACGCTCTCCTGTCCTTTTGATCCTCATAGCAATGTCTCCACATATGCCTTCAAAAACACCAGGAGCTGTGACGGCACCTTCTGATCAAGCATCAGTAAACATTCCTTGAGCACCCATGATGGCCTGGCCCTGCAGGTGCTAGGAGTACAGCCATGAACAAAATAAATACCGCACTGCTTGGTGTGAGTAATGCAGACATTAGTATGCATGTAATTAATTGTGGTTTTTACCAGGGTCTTCTCTGTGATAGGAGGGCTACAGCTCATATTTTTCAGATGAAGAAGCAGGCTTCCTGTAGTAACGTGCCTGAGGTTACAAAGCTGGAAATTGAAAGATGGATTCATTTTCACACCTCCTAACTCTGAGCATGGCAGCAGCCCCCTGCCCTGCACCCCAGTTGTCCCCTCTTTCAGCTCCCTCCTCCATTCCTTGAGTTCTCTTTCTCTTTAATTAGCCTGCAGTATCTAGGCTGTTCAGCGGAGGTGGCAGCTCTGCGGGTGCTCCAGGCAGGAGGCTGTCACGTGGCAGCCTTTCTCTGGGCTGCCCTCAGGTAGAGAGTGTCCCTTCTGTCCTAGCTCTCCCAGTCCTTTCTGGACTTCAGGTACTTTTGGGCACTTGCCTCCTGACACGGCTCTGGTGTATAGAGGACCAGGGCATAGGTCTTTCACACTTACCCTCACGGCTGCCAGAGTTTCTGTCTCCCTGGGCTCCGAGTGTGGCTAACGGCTGAGGCCTGGCTAACTTCCCCTTCATTAGTGCATGCAGCCAACACACACACACACACACACACACACACACAGTGTGCCGAGATGGTCATCCTGGTGGTGGAGGTGACCTGCAGGCAAGGGGGGACCAGGCTAGCTCTGCTCTCTGGATGGTGGCTGCTGGGCAGTCTGCTGTCACCCTACATACACACCTGCCAAGCCTATGAAGGAACAGGTGGTGCCTCAGGATCCTGTTAACACTTACCCATTAGTGTTAAGTACAGGGAAGGAAACTAGTATGCAGCATCTACTAAGTGTTAGGCACTGTGGAAGGTGGGCTTTTTTTTTTTCATAATTATTTCATTTAATTTTTTACAGAAAAGATCGATTTCCTTTTTAAGAAGAAATAAAATTAAATCTAGCTTAGTTCTGCCAGACATAGAAAGACAAATACCATATGATATCACTGATATGCAACCTGAAGAATGAAATAAACCAACAAAATTCAGACGGACTTACAGATACAGGGAACAAACTGATGGATGCTGGAGGGGAGGGGCGTTGGGGAGCAGGGTAAGATGAGGTGATGGGATTAAGAAGCACTAAATGGTACTTCTAAATGGTTAAAAAATAGGCATGGGGATATAAGGTAAAGCATAGGGAATATAGTTAACAATATCAGAATAACTATGTAAGGAGCCAGGTGAACACCTGAATTACTAAAATTCTATGGCACACAAAAAATGTATTTTTTGCAGATCTGACAGAAAAATAGGTATAATTTTGATTCGTTCACACCAGATGGCTACTGTTGTGCTGCTTGTTGTCATTTTTTTTATTTGGCAATATAAGGCAAAAGAAGTCAGTGCCCCAACTGACTAGTCAGGTATTACATGCTTTAGGAATTCGTGCGGCGCACCAAGAGTTCGTGCTGAGCTATATGAATGTCTGTCTGCTGTGTTGTGCACCTGAAACTAATCCAAAATAGTGCTGAATGCAAACTGTAACAGAGAAATAATAAGAATAAAAATTTGGCTTAGTTCCCAACTGCCTATTGGTGGCATGTATCATTTAGTCAATGGATGAGGGTGGGGCAGGAGGGTTCCCCCTATTCATTGGAATTGTACAAGCCCAGGGCACACACACTCCATAAGCCAGGTGTGAGGGCCTCCTCTCAGGTATTTCCACTAGTTTCAGGTTCTGCAGAAGGTCACCCTCTTCTGTGGAGCTCAAGAGGATCTGGTCTTGGCTTCTCATGGCAAACTCCAAACATTGTCTCCTCTCCCAACCTCTGAGAAGCCCCTCTCTCTTACTTAGTATTTACAACAATCACAAGAGAAACATATTGTGTTTGTCTTCTTGATGAAGAAACTGATACACAGAGAAGCTGAGTCACTTGACCAAGGTCACAGTTTATAAGGGTGCACCTGGGAATGGAACCCAGAGCAATTAAAAGTGACCTATATCTAAACTGGAAATATCACAGCCTGGATGTCAGTAGACTCTGGTTTGTTTCACAGTTTACTTGTCCAGCAGTATGATTAAGTCAGTTTCCCCATCAGCAAAATATTTATCTCAAAATGTTATTAGGGAATAAAATGAAGCAATGCCTGTCAAAAATCAAAAAGCTTTAAAAACACATCGAGTATTACATCAAGATGGCATTTCCATTTAGATGTGCTTTTGGGTAAAGACTTGGCAACCTTCTGCCCCAGTCCATGTCTACTTGTGTCTATCCTGGTCAGCTGACCTTTGCACTTGGGCAGTACTCCGTGCTGAACAAAGGCCATGGTGCGGGTCTGGAGACCCTAATATTGCACTTGACTTGGGGCCTCCTGTCACCAAGCCAAACCATGACAACAAACATTCTGAAATTCCCATTTCAGAAGCAATCTCTGGGCAAGTTATTTTCAACATGCCCTTTTCCACATTGCTTTTTCATCCTCTCCACCGTGTTCTGTGTAGCGAACATCCGAGGTATGAAATCAAAGCAAAGGGAGAGTCCAAAAGAAATGCCTCAACCTCCCTTTCTTCCCTGCCTCCGAACTCTTGCCAGGGTCTCGCATAAGCTGAACCCAATCAAAGCCCAGGGATTGACTCAGCAAGGGTCAGTTCCTTTTGGAAGTGGTGCTGGGTGAGGTGCACAGGTGAAGAAGGAATGCTCACCTCTATGCAAATGTCTCTATTCCTTCCCGTGTGATGTTTGCTGATCTGACCACACTGGTCCTCCTAGGTTAAGATTTGATAAGGCTGATGGAGGGGGTGGGAAGGGTAGATCTATACCTACGATTCATTAAGCCATTCGACAAACGCGTATATATCACCTACCATGTGCGAGAAGCTGAGAATGCTGAGCAGAGTAAGATCCTTGTTCCTGATTCAGTAGCTCACTACAATTATGTATAATATAATAGAGTGCAAAAATGCAGGATACAGTGGGGGCTCTGACAGTACAAATGGGAAAGGTAGCTATTCTAAGTGCAAAGTGACATTTACACTGGGCAAAGCGCCACAGGTGAATGCTCTAACAGAACAGGCAGAAGATTTACCAATAAGGTGAATAGCAGGTTAGAAGGAGCCAGGTATAAGGAACATGGAACAGATAAGACATGACAAGTTCCCAGTGGCTAGCAGATGGAGAACTTGGTGGGGCTGGAGGAGAGGTGGGCCACAGTGCTGAACAGTCATACGTTGTGCCTAAGACTTGTAAGCTGAGCTGAGGCACCAAAGTGGTACCCCGTCCACAGTGGAAGTCAGTAGGGGGGCCCAAGAGAGAGAACTTCATGCTTTGGGTACAAAGCCAGCACCAGCAGACTCTACTCAGGATAGGGCCAGCCACCAAGTCCCCACACTGGTCCAACCCCTGGGTCCTAGCAATGGTCATTGCACTTAAATTCTTCCATTGCTTCTTTTTGGCCTCATCTTCGACTAACCTTTTCATTTTTTAATTGCTGCAGGGTAACAAAGCATCTGGGGGTGCAATCTAAAGTGACAGAAGTGAATGACTATGCAAATAGAACAAGACACTATAAACTCACAGAGAACCACGCACTTGCTGTGCCCCGAGAAGGCACTAAGAATAAAAACAGCCTTACTCTTCACTTCTTCCTGCTCCATCTTCTGATAGAAAATTGTGTTTCATTTAACTGATCTTTGGGTGAGTGAGGTTACAGGGCTGCTGGCAGGGAAAAGGGATTCTTTTAATTGGCAAAATGCTTCATTTTTGGAAAATGAATTCTAATCTTTCCATCTAATACAGTGGATGTGTGAGTAATTACTTCCCTTCACTAAAGTGTTAGTGCAACATTAGTGATTATGCTAATTAAAACCAATGAACTCTTACAGACTGATAAACCCCCAGTCAGTCACAGATGCCTTCCTTCCACTGCCTGTACTTAACTTCCCATTTGGAAAAAAGGTCTTGAATTAACCTTTAGAATATTGAGTAAAATTGGGTTTAAAAATGTTAGGCTTTATGGACTGCGTATAATTCTTTCCCCAAGCATTAGTGAGACCATTTCCACTGAGGGTGTAATTGAATTTAAAAACGTTTCTCTAATTCGGTCAGGCACACTACCATGGTTGGTAATGGTTATCCCTCCATATCCTGGCCTCCTACATAAAACCTGTCCTTGGAAAATCTTGCGACACTTTTCTCCAGCGTCTGCTCGCTATGCTTTGAGGAAGGCTTTGTCCTTCGACTTGTTAACAGGATCATAGCATGCTAAAGCATTTCAGCTGAAGGAGGATTTTGTACCCAATTTCAAATGAAAGACATTTTCTCTGAGTTTGCTCCACCCCTTATTTGTGAGTTTTCAGGGCTGGGTGAGGGGGGAAGGTACGGATGCATTTTACACACAAAGAAGAAGGGCAGATATATGGTGTGAATTTCAGCGCAGAGTAGTGGGGTAAAATCAAGGTCTGAACCAAGCTGGGAATCAGGTTGGTTAAGAGAGAATAATTGTAACTGCTCCCAGGTCCCACCCTGCAGTGTTAGAAAAGTTCTAAATGTTTCTGGGAAGGACAGTTAAGGCTGATGTCTGAGTTTTGCCCACTTCATTTTTCTGAGGTGCCTTGGCTCCCCACCTCTGTTTCTCAAAACTAGCATGATGTGTATGTGTACACAAAACCCAGGAATCTCTGAAATGCTGAAATAGAAAACAACAGTGCAGGTTTTATCACCTGGGATAGAACATCCTCATTAGAAAGTATATCTTACGCTCCTTCTCCCCCAGACTTATACGTGGTTCACAGATGGGTTAGGTCTTCATGAAGATAGCATAATATCTATAATTTTCTTTAAGCTAATTTAGTGGAGAGAGTGTGATGTAGTGTGTACATTTTTAACCTACACTCTTCTGGCTGTCAGTCCCCTAGTCAGGAGTTCACATTCTGAGGGGACCACCTAACATTTTGTTGGAAAGACCATACTCCGGAGATAATGACAGCTGCCTCGATTAGCATCCATATTTTTGATCCACACAAAATGCTGCTAATTAAGATTTCCGCAGAGGTTTTCATTGGTGAAATTAGTAGTTCATCAGCATAATAGATGCTAGAAATTTCTCTTTGATGAAATTTTTAGTTTTCAAGCTATGAAGATTGGTTAAAATATTTCAGAGAGATTCTTTACTTTAGGGATGGATCCAGAATCTTACTCCCTAAGTATTCCTGTACCTGGCCACTAAGTCAAGGACTTACGGTGGTCTGATGCCATCTCTGAGGGTATCAAAATATTGCCTCTGATATATCACTGCATACACAGCTTCTTTACTCGTGATTAAAATTATGTGAATTGAGCTTGGAGACATTGCTTAGCAAACACACAGAATCCTTAAGTCTTGGGCCATATGTGCATTAACTAGAAAAGAGGGAAGTGAGTACTACTGATAAAACTGAAGAATAAAAATTTTGGTGGACAAAACTTAAAAACAAGGTCCATGGGTAAAAACCTGTAAAAAGGGGTCCATATAGATGTTCACACACATCCTGGTCCTATGGCCTCAAAGGCCTCCTGATCAAGTTGGTCATCTTATAAATATAGTCCCCAGCTATGTTAGGGGCTGGGAAGGAATATGTGGGTGGCATTGTGAAAACAAAAACTATGACTCAGTCCATGAGTTCCCAGGGCCCTTCTTTAGTTCCTAGATCCTGGCCCTTGGCTGGTCAGCACTGGTTGACTTACACATGAGTAGATTTTGGCCTGTTGAGCACCTTTGAGATGGGGACTCATTGTTCACATATCCTCACTGCTAGCACAGTGCTCAACACGCAATAGATGTGTGACACATATATGTCCCACTCACTGATGCATTAGTGAGAGCTTCATCCAGGCGTATAATCCTAATTTGATTCAGGTGGGTCAGCCATAGTTCTAACTGGTGTTTGTTGTCTGTTTGAGACCATCAGCCCCTATAAGACAGGGATGCTGCTTGTTTCCCTACCTGCTCTGTGAGTCAAGCAACAGCAAAAGATGGTCCATACAGTTCACTACTTATTTCAAGTCATATTGAAAATCACTAGTTCATGACTTTCTCTCTTCAACTAGGATGGAAGTCATGGAGGGCAGGGGCTGTGTTTAGTTTGCCCAGTGCTAAGTCCAGTGATGGACAAATTCAGCACATTGTCCAGGGTCTAGTAGACTCTCAATAAATATTTGTTGCTTGAATGAATGAGTGATTTAGAGATGGCACCCTGTTCTGGACCATATCCACGGAATGGCTACCTTTACTTGGAGGCTCTTTCCTTCCTGGCTGCTCTGGAAGTCTGTGTGTACATGTCAGTCTGCAGCTGTCGGCCCATCAGGGAGTCTTTCTGGGAGCTCCTCATGCAGAGCCCAATGGTAATGAGCAAGAGAACATGCATGGGGCTCTGGCTAGGAGGAGGTGCAGGTGCTCAGTTGCCATCATAAGAAGTCAAATAAAAGCTTTGAAGAAACTTTTCCTGCCTGAGAGGTACTTTCTTTGCTTTTACTTGTTACAGAGATTACTCTAAGCCTCGGGTATCTCCTTTATCAATAGCAGATTGTCTCTCAGAAGTTGTTTGGGAAGCTCAGTCTATTGGATCAACCAGCAAATCTATCTACTTTCTAGACTGATCTAGACCCTCTTTTCCTTTCCACAAGTGGCAGGTCCATTGACCCAGTAAGAGACCAGGTGCACCACACTTCCTTATTCATTTTCTGTGTACAATTACCAGGAAGTAACTTCAACCAGAAATCATTGGTCCTCCTGCAGCTATACCCCTCCCGTGAGATGATGTGCTAATGGGTTGTACCCACCCAGAGGCCTTGAACTGGCCCTTCTAGACCATACCTCAGGTATCCAGGATTTTAGAATTCCCTACACAATGGCTCTCTGTCAGTTTCCTATAGACTGTGCTGTTCTTGGGATCCAGTATCTAGAGGGTGTGGCCAATGGGTGAGTATTTGGGGGGCCTGTGAGCAGAGCTTGGATGTGTGGCCTGCAGTGTCCATTTGCCTTTGGATGAGATTCATCACAGTGTAGGATTATGCCTCATTTGGAAGAAAATGAAACATGTCACTGGCTGGGGGCTGTGACCATCCAGATCATTATGAAGGTATTATTGATACCTTCATTATTAATAATTATAAATTAAGGTAGGAGAGCAGAACATATTTTAAGAGTCTCTTACGTTGATTTTTACTTCTAAGTATTTAGGCATGCAGTGTATGGACCTCCATTACACTTTTGCCTCGAGCTCTGCAGATGTTAAGGTCAGCACTGCAATCAAACCACACGGTCAGGGTAATATTGTATCATCTTCATTTATTCTTTAGCTCTGCCTTTAATCTGCGAGCTTTTGAGAATGGTAATGAATTTTATGAATCTTGTAGTTGAAAGATTTCTTTTTCTTAGAAACAGCTTTCTGTGTAGTCAGATTTTTATATCTACAACTGGCAAGTGAAACCCAGTGACTGTTAGCAGTTTGGAGGCTAAAACGGAATGAATTGAAGACTATTAACTATGATCATCTCTGTAGGACTTCAGGGGTGACTCAAGGGAGCTGCGCCTAGCATGCTGGCAGCACAACCTCAGCCAGTCTGGGCACCCTCAGGTTATGGGCAACAATATTGCTCCAGTAACAAGGGTCACCACAGCAGGAGTCAGTGCTGTAACCTTAGAGAGGTGGTAGTTTGCTAAACATGGTCACATATGCAAATGCCAACTTGAGAAGCAGATCTGTTAGGGGATGTGTTGGCAGAGGGGTGTTCTGGATGAGCTGAGACATTCTGATGGCCAGGCTGCCAAGGCCACATGCCATCTTTATTTTTCTTCTTCTTTAAGGGCATCATGACTGGGAACTCATTCTGCTCTCTCTGCTAGAAGTCTCTATCCTTCCTATCCCTTACCCCCAGCATATCCTTTGGTCTGGCTAAGTTGTATTCCTCCTAGGGAGCTTCTCACTCTGACTAGGTCAGGTATGTCTGTTCCACATTTCCTTTATAATATGCAATAAACTTATTCAACATCCAATTTTCTTCTTGGACCATGATGTGAGCTCCAAGTGGGTAAGCATCATATCTGTTTCTCCCCCTGTAGCCCCAGTGTCAGCAGTGCTTGGAACACAGTAGATGCCCAAGAAATATTGTGGACAGGCTGAATAAATGACTCTTTCCTATTGACTTGTCACCTCAATATAATCTAACCACTTCTCAACATCTGACTGCCACCATGGGGGCAAGACATTTTCATCAACTTTCTTGACTACTATGATAGCCTCCTGGATTATACAGATAGGCTCTAAGCCCAATGACAAGCGTTCTAAAAAAGACAGAAGAGGAGAAGACACAGACACAGAGGAAAAAGTCATGTGAAGACAGTGGTAGAGATCGGTGTGATGTGACCACAAGCCAAGGAATGCCAGGAGCTGCCAGAACAAGAAGAAGCAAAAAAGATCTTCCCCTACAGCCTTCAGAGGGGACGTGCACATGCCAACACCTCTAGAACTATGTGAGAATAAATTTCCGTTATTTTGAGGCACTGAGTTTAGGGTAATTTGTATGGCAACCTTAAGATACGCGAGTCTCCCTGCATCTATTCTTGACGTTTCTCACTAAATATTTTAATGGTTTTCCACCACATTCAGAATGAAACCCAACCAAAAGTCCTATCATGGCCATCAAGAACTAACATACTCTGCACTCTGGCTAAATCTCTGGCCTCTTCTTCTCCCCCACCCCATACTCCCTCGCTCACTCTGGTCTAAGCACATTGACCACTTGCTATTCTTTGAACATGCTGTCTATACCTGCCATAGGGCTTTTTCACTGTCGAATTCCTCAGCTTATAACACTACCAGGAACCCATATGTCTCACTCTCACACTTTGTTCACATGTCTGTTCCATAATTACCTTCAGTCTGAGGTTGTCCTTCACTTACCTATTAAAAAACCAAAGCCTCTCAATCCCCTTACCCTACTTTATTTCACTTCCTAGCCTCTGTCAGTACTAAAGTAGTCTCCCTTTATCTGCCAGGGGTATGTTCCACCGGATGCCTAAAACCACGGATAGTACCGAACCTTATATATACTATGTTTTTACTATACATATACTTTACCTATGATAAAGTTTAATTTAAAAACTAGGCATAGTAAGAGTTTAACAACAACACTAATAATAAAATAGAACAATTATAACAATATATTATAATAAAAGTTATGTGAACATGATCTCTCTCAAAATATCTAGAATTTTCCATTTAATATTTTCAGACCATGGTTGACTGCAGGTAACTGAAACTGCAGACAGTGAAACCATGGATAACAGGGGACTACTCAATATAATTTTTATGTATATATAGTATAGGTCAACTATTTATCTGTGTACTGCCTTCCCTACTGCAATGTAAGTTTCTTGGGAATAAGAACTTTGTTATATTCATTGCTATGTCTCCAGAACATTATCTGGTACTTAAAAGAGCTCAATAAATTTTTTACATAGAATGAATGGATAAATTCTTCTGGGTCTTAAGTAAAGTATATATACCACTAAAAAGTTGATGTGACTATTTCCATTCCTCTTCTCCCACTTCTCCCCATAAGAGTTTTGGGCAATTCAGACCTGGTGGATTTCTCATGACCTCTGACTGCTGTTGCCGTGGGACTGCTGGTGTCAGTAGAGAACTAGGTGCGCGATAGAGAGTGGTATTTATTCGTGTGTGTCCTTGATCCCAGATGTGCTTGGTTTCCTCCCTGAGGATTTGTCTTTGACCTAGATGACTGGAAGTGGCCTCACTGTCAGGCAACGATATCTACACAGGGGCTTGGCTATGCCCTATAACCCTTCTGAGGATGGTTACCAACTCACACCCATGTGATCATACCAGAGGTGCAAACATCAAGGGCAGAGGACCAGGTCATTTCACACAAAAGGCTGTGTTCCAACAGCAGGCTTAGTTTCCAATAATCCTCCTTAGCAAATTAGGCCTTCCTATAAGCCCATCCTTAAAATAGGAAATGTGCCATTTGACCAAGAGGAGACGGAAAGATGGTGATTCAAAGTAGAGAGAAAACATATTTGAAGTCTGACAAACTTAGACGTGAATCCTGGTTTTGCTACTAAAAGCTGTGAGACTGTGGACTATTAACCTCTCTATGTTTCAGGTTTTTCATCTATAAAACTGGAATTGTAATGTCTCATAGGGTTTAAGTGAGGATTGAATGAAATACAAAGCACCTTGTATAGTACCTAGCCCAGAGTCAGATATCATCATCATCACTGTCATCATCACTATTATATATTTTTTTGTTATTTAATAACTAGCTGATTGAGATGTCAGCTAAGAAAATTCACTCTACATAATTTCTAGGCTCATATCTGAATTGGATGAAATCACAGAAACACCAAAGCCATCAAGTCTCCTTTAAAGCTCCCTGACAACTCTCACCCAAGACCAATGTTTTCACTAGCATGAAACCTTTTACTGAGAATTTCCATTTCATCACTGGTTAAGAGATGCTGATGGAAATTTGCAGCATTGATTTAATACACATAAAGATCCTAGTTTAGTGCCTGGAACTGAAGTGGTACTCAAGAAATGATTGCTACACTGTCATCATTATCATCATTGTCATTATCATTTACTAGCATTTTTGCCAGTGCAATGCTGCTAGAAGTTTAGGCAATCCTATGAGCAAGTCTGGCAGTTGGCATTCCGAGCTCTCCCACCAATGCACTCCCTTCTCCTCCAATACGCATCTATCCCTCAGCCTCTCATCCATGGTGGCCAGGTTTGAATGGCATTGCACAGGCAGCACCTTCCCTTAAGACAAACTTTCTTCATTTAGGAACTACCTTGTACTTTCTATATCCTTAAAATGTGTTTCCTGGGAGAAGTTTGCCATGGGTGTTTTTGCTTCCCCAGAGCCTCACACTTACACTGTGCATTGCTTACTTGGCATATGGCTGTTAACATATAGTTGACAAATGAAAATTTGATAGTGCTTATAATATTCATGTTGATCTGAACCATCATTATAAAAAACATCTAAGCAGTTCTGTATGTGGAAGAGTCCCTGAAAAAACAAAGTCATGGATATAGCCAGGATGGCGAAATGAAACACATCAACAATATCAAGTGTTGGCAAGGATGTGGCACAATTGAATTCTCATATGTTGCTAATGGGAATATAAACTGGTACAATTGCTTTGTGAAACCTTCCTGGCAGTATTGACTAAAACTAAATATATGCCAGCCCCTTTGGTTTAGCACTTCCACTCCTGGGCATGCACTTACTGGGAAACAAGTCTCCACCAGGCTCTTGCATTTCTGTCCATCTTGCAAGCAAGGCATTGAGTGTCTTTTGCTCCAGACTGTATTTTCAAGGGTGTTTGTATAAAGAACAACCTTAAAATACAAACATAATGTCTCACTGTGGAGCAAAAGGAAGATTTTCTTACAGCCTTGGGACACAGAGACTTTTTTCCCTCTAGAGCTAAGGGCAGATATGTTTACTGCCCATTAGAAATGATTTAGACTCCCTAAGCTTTGGTACTGCAACCTACTGTGTTTGCAGGCATCATCCAGCCTTATATGTATTACTCTGTGGGGAGTAGGTCTCAACAAGTACGAAAATGCCAGTACTCTGGCCGCTGCTATTGCTGTGGGTAACAAAATACCCTTCATCTCTGACTCAAGAGTCTCATGTCTTCCACTAATATCCATGAAACCAAGGCGAGCCTGCAAACAGAGTAAAATCTCAGATTCTTTATAGTTATATTTAACACCTGACAGAATGGATGTTATGAAAGGAGAGCAAAAGAAAGTATATATACATGAATTTTTATAGGATTAACCCATAATTAATTATTTAAAAAATCTAAAAACCACCTAAATGTTCTTTAGACGGATACCTTGTGGTGTAGTCACACAATGAAATGCTGCATAGCTATAACAAGAGAGTGAACTACTACTACACACAGCAACATTGATACATTTCAAAAACATGTTGAATAAAGAAAAGCTAGACACAGGAGAGTACATACTTAATATTCTATTTGTATGAAGTTCAAAAACATGCAATTGTGACAGAAATTCACACAGTGGTTATCTTCGTGTGGGGACATATTGACTGAGAAGAAACAAGAGGGAGCCTCTGGGGGACCGAAATATTTTAACTCTTGATTTAGGTGGTGGTTATATGGATATACCTACATATATAGATATAGGTATGAATATCCATATAATATATATGTATATCTATGGAATAATACAGTAAAGATTTGTGCCCTTCACTGCATGCTAGAGAGAGAGACAGAGAGAGAGAGAGAGAGAGAGAGAAAGGAAGGAAGGAAGGAAGGAAGGAAGGAAGGAAGAGAGGGAGGGAGGGAGGGAAAAGAAAAACAGGTCATGGTCTCCAGATCAATGTTAAATGGGCATATTGTATGAAACTTAAGGAAAAACCCTAGCAAGCCTTTTCTTCCATTTTTGAATGTGCTCATTTGACCATCTATTGATCTGGTTGCCTGTGATGATAATAACTAGGGGGACTGAAGGGTGGGAATGAGAGTCACAATGGGGACAGGGTCTGGGTATCCAGGGAGAGTAAGAGTCACATAGGCTTAGAAGAGGGTAGTGGCTGACACCCCTGGGGAGATGCAGGGCCTGAAAACCAGATGAAAGACAGTGCAGTTATTCATGGCTATGGCTGGAATGGTGCAGGCTTAGCTCTTTGATTCTAGGGGCAGAAGGTTCCTCTCTGAGACTAGACCAGGGGTTAAGGACTGAAACAAATACCACAGCGTGCCAAGGGGTTAGAGGAGGCTAACCTCCGACTTTGGTGCATGTCGACAGTATAGCCATGAAAAGCTGCGGACAGGTCTGAGCAAATCCACATAAGTGATGTGGGGGCAGGTGTTTTATTGACTGTAAACCTTTCCCAGTCACTGGGTACATATTTAATAAAAATCTTAGGCTTAGGGGGGAAGATTTGAAAAGGCAGAAGGAGAATTGCTACCCCGTGGGCTAGGGATGTGAGCAGTCTGGCCGGTCCCTGATAACTCATTCATCCAATATTCATCTTCAAGTTATTACAGTCACTGTGTGTCTCTGAGGAACATGTTTATTAGTGTCTGCTAAGATAATTGCCCAATGCACTTCGAGGCAATTGAAATTGTGTCAATAAGTGTACTTCTTTCCAGAGTTCACCATGGCTACGTTTTAACATTTGTTTTGTTTTGTTCACATGTCCCCAGTTGGAGAATGCTTACTTTCTACAAGCATCTCAAACTGACCCAAGGGGCAGGAGACTAACTTCCCAGGCTCAGTCATCTGCAGGCCAGGATCATTGCAGCACACACAATGCCTACACCTTGGGTCACTGTTGGGACCACACCAGGAGCTGCCCTGCATCTTCTCTTTGCTGTTTCCCATGCTCTGGGGGGTATGGTAGAAGAGAGGGCATGTGCAAAGCTTCAACTAACTGATCTAATACGCCAGATTTTATGCCTTGCACTTTCACAAATCTCCCATTGCGGTCCCTGGAATTTCACAAGCAGCAAAACTCTTTGCACTTTTCCACAGAGAGAGCTGGACCTGTGAGCCTCAGATGCTGCAGCATGCACAGGACTTGCCTGGACATCTTGTGAAAAGGCAGTCTGATTCATTAGGTCTGGGCTCCCGGATGCCCAAGCTGCTGGGTCGCAGACCACATTTTGAGGACTGAAGGGTTTGAGTAGATCTTCTCTACCCACTTACATCCTTGTAGGTATCCCTTTTGGAATCAGATACAGGGTTCTTGATGACCTCAGACATTCCTCTTACCTCTCTGATTCTGTTGCAACCTCCTATCCTTAAGTACTTTCAACCTCCTATCCTAAGTACTATTCAAAGTACTTTCATAACAAAGGGCTACCCCATTCTGTGAGATATCAACTGGACTTGTCAGTCATGTGGAGTCCTCCTGCCCAGGTAGAGCTTTGAACACAGACCATCCTCACCGGTGGGGCAGGGGAAGCATAGCTCTGAGGGAATTTTTCAGTACAGAAAGGGAAGTTGGTTTATCTTCTTATTTTTTTTTATGGTACTTAAATTCATTTTTAGGAGATAGCTTAGCCTTAATTAATAAATTCTCTATTTTTAATGGCTATCTGTAACCTCTTATTATTTACTTTAATTGGATTTTCATGTTTCAAATTTAGAAGTAGCTACCTCCACTTAGTTATAAGTAGTAATAATATATAAACAAACAAATATCACCCTCTTTAGTAGTATCCATTGATTTCCATACCATTCTGCTGTTAGGTCGTGAATTTGTTCACTCATTCACTCACTCATTAATTGAGCAGTTACTTTCTGAGGGGCTGGGGATTAAATGGTGAACAAGGTAAATGCGGTCCCTATCATCACAGACCTGACTTTTCTACTGGGTGAGAAAATGCTTTCAGGAGTCAGGAAGGGATTTGTGGGAGAACAGTCAGAGTGGTGTCCCGTCCAGTGTCTTGGAGAAGACTGAGTACAAACTGCCTTGTCCTTTCTGTTTTCCTTCTGTTAATGTCAAACCCAAGAAGTGGGGAGGGAGGAGAAGAAAGGTGCCTGGATGGGAACTAGGGTCCCCTTTAAGGGCCAGATTTTTGTATAAATTATCTGTAAAGGAAAGGGAGTTTGGAAGGACTCTACCTTCCTCCCCATACCTTCCCCCATTTCACAGCTGCCAAAAAATTCTTCCATGAATCTAATACCAGAGAATATTTTGGAAGGAAGCCTTCCTCCATAAAACACAGAAATGACAAGTCCTCAATTCCAGCCCTGCTAATGTACCAGCCTCATGACAAGGACTCAAGTGAATGTGAGTCTCTTCAGTTTTTCCCCATGACTAGAACTTGGCATTTCTATTGCCACTTGATCTTGGTCAAGCACTTACCACTAACTACCTGAGTACTGAGGCATAGATAGTCAAACCCAACCATGTGAGATGGGGTGGGGTCGGGCACATGGTAATGAAGACTTCTGACGAACTGAGATGCAGTCACAGTTCTTCCATGCCCTACAAATCCAAGAGCAACTCTTTTTACTTTTCCAGGCCTTAGTTTTCATGACTATAAAATGAGAATGTTGGTGCCTGCTCCACTCCTAGAGGGTATTAGGAAGAGGTTAAGATGTGTTTTAAATTGTTTGGAAGAAAGTATTATATGAACACAAATCATGGAAGAGCATGTCCAAAACATAGTTGTCCTGACTGACACCTGCTGCGGGCCTGCGCTAAGCACATTACGTGTATACCTCATTTAACCCTCCTCCTGGCTCTAGGAAGCAGACACTATTATCACTAGCAGTTTGCATACAGGGAAACCAGGGCGCAGAAAGGATGAGGGTCTGTTCCAAGACCGCAGTGTTAGCAGCAGTGCTTAGCTTGGATCCTGAGTCTGGCTTAAGCGCACAGGACCTGAGCCCTCCAGAGCTGCCTGCCTCCTCCTGTGTGTGCGGCCAGAGCTCAGTGGTCTGCCTCTGGATTATCTGCAGCTCATATTTCATTTCATTCCAACCTGACTTTTTCCTGCCATCCAGTTCAGCTCATTAGCTGGCAAGGGAGCTCAGGGACTTAGAACTAATCCTAATATAAAGTATAGAGCAAAGCGTAATTAGGAAGATAAATCTTCTGGGGGAAAAAATGTATGTAGCCTATTCTGGAGTCAAGCATGGGTGATTTTTCCCATCTTCTAGATGATCCACACCACTGTTCTCTTTTGCTAGCACAGATAACTATGAGCTGATGATGTAAATTTTTTCAAAAACATTTTTTTCTGATTAGATGGAAATGTATTCTCATCACAAAATTTTTAGAAAACTCTGCATTGTGTAAAGAGGAGCACAGAAAACTCAGAATGCCACTGTTCTGGCAGTACCACTGTTAACATATGGTGTGTACTTTTCTCAGTGCCTTTTGAACATAAATACCTAAGTATTATATGTATAGCATTGTAAGCTGCTTAATGGCTTACGGAACAATTCATGTGAAAAAAGTGTAAGTTAACATCATTGTTTTTATTGGCTTCTCTGGCCTTGGAGACCTCATAGAGAACTCATACGGATGTGGTATAATTGGTTTCATTCAGATCTGGCTAAGAGAGACACAAGGGCTCTATGTATCCAATCAGTTATTAGTTAATTTACTCAGCAAGTCTGCCAGATAGTGGGGATAAAAAGAAAAATAAGATCCAGTTTAGATCCTCAAAGAGCCCACTGCCTTATCTCAGAGTCTCTGCATCAATTTCTTTTTGTGGCCCAATCTCATTGTCCTCTGTTGCCTCCTCCCTGTGCATGTGGCCCACGAAGTAAGGTTGTCCCTAGAAGCAGTCAGTCTTTACCCGCTGGCCCTCCCCCACTTCCAATCCCTTCCCCCCTTTCTTGCTTCTGGGTTTAACAGTAGCATAAAACTAATTTATAGCTCTTGCCAGGAAGAGGACAAATTTTCATCTCAGCCCGTCATGCAAAAAGCACTAGTACGAATGAATAATTGTTGACCCATGCTACCTATTAGAGATTGTGCTGGGGTCACATCATTTGTTGTTTTAACACAAGAAATTAAGGGCCCAGGCAAGGGTTTCCATGGGGACTGAATTGGTAATAAGATAGACCATCGTCTTTGTAGCTGACCTCTCCTGGCACCATGTCCATGGCAGGGAGGGGGATGGGACTTTACTTCCATAACTATCCCATAAGAAGGGCAGATTCTGCCTGTGTTCACTTTTGATTGTAGGTTCATTTCCTCACAGGATCCTTATCAATCAGCATATGCCTGTAGGGCAACTAGAATATGCTGGACACTGTGTGACCTATTGAGAGGGACATGGCCATCGACATTGCTATTTTGTCCACCAGGAAACACACTGGCTCCTGCCATATGTGAAGCTGTATGTTTTTGAAATAATAAGAGTGCATGGAATGAAGCAGGCTGCCTTCCCTTAAATATCAAATGGCTTGAGTTGAAGGAAAATATTTGTGCAGGGGGTGACCCCTGAAATGGGCCAGAAACAATGGATGAGAGCTGGGCAGTGGAGGGATGAGAGGAGACCACTACTGGAGGATGGGGAACAGCTTGAGCATGGCAAGGAACTAGTCTTTTCATGGACTGGTGAGGCCTCTGCAGAATAATGAGAAATAAGGCTGGGTAGAAAGAGTGTAACCAGATTATCAAGGGCTTTAAAAGCAAGAGAGGGGAGGCGGGGCGGGGAGGAGATTTCAGAACACTTTTGGTTGGTTTGGTATCCAATGACACATAAGCATCATTGAATATGATATGCCTTATAATAGGTGTGACTAAAAATTACAATGGAAATATGTGTGTATAGAGTCTTTCACACTGGGGCTCAACAGATGTTTAACACATTATGTTATTCATTCTTATGCTATCTCTCCAGTCAAAAACTATTACCCTGAACAATGACTAGCTGTTAAAAAGTGTTTTTTATACCTAGTGTCCATGTAATTTTGAATACAGGTAAGGGCAGATACATTTGTCCCTTCAGGTGATAACATTTGCCAGCTCACACTTCCCATATTCCAGGCATTGGCCTAAGCCAATGAATGAAGATACTCATGGTGTGGCAGGGCTGAGTTTTGTTAGAGATGCTGCCTGTCCATGCTGACTCTGGTAAACGCAGGTTGCAGGAGGGGAAAATGTTTTTTGAAAAGATTGAGATATCACCTAAGAGAATCAACTAGAAAATTAGTACAAAGAATAAGAAAATTCAGTAAAGTAGCGAGTCCAGTTTTTTTCAGGCACTGAGCCCCGACCTGATGATGGGGGTAGTGAGGTTACAGGTGGATTGAAGCAGGGAAGGAACTATTGAGCAAATGCTCTTTTGGGGTCTTTTGGAGTATGGTCCCAGGGCAGAAAGAACAGTGGAAAAAGCGTCTGAATTATTAAGCTAATTCTCAGCAAAGGTATCAAACACTAGATGGGGAGACACATTTGCTGTCACCAGGAGCCACAGTTCATGTCCTGTGGCAGAGAGTGGAAATGCTCTGGGATATTGCAATATTTTAAAACGTGAGGCTTTGGCGAGCCCAGCTAGCTCCAGCCCTGCATTCAGTATGCTGCCAGGTCGAATTCATACGCATTTAGCAAGCTAAAGAGGATGGAGTAAGAGTTCTGGATTGAAGCAATTGTGGACCATGATGCCTGCTCAGTAGGGTGTGGGTGGGAGTGATTTAATTCTCTTTGTAGTTTGAAAGTGAGGGCTGCACTTTACACAACTCTGTTTTATTCAGGTCACTAGTGGGTATGCATCAGGTGATCAGGTGGTATCTGTTCATATGCCTAAAGCTGGAGTGTATGGATTTAGTTTTATTCTTCCATTCACTCATCAAACTTAACCATCTTCTATGTGCCAGGAACTGTGATAGGTCTTGATGATAAAACGGTAAATAAGGCCTAGTGTCCTCCCCCTAAAGAGAACACAGTCTGACGGAAGGGTAGGCTGGAAAACAGAGAGCTATGACACGCTTGTGGTCGGTGCTATGGTAGAAATAAGTTCCGGGAGCTGGGGGGGCAGAGGAGACATGAGGAGAGAAATCTGGCCAGAGAAAGTCTCATGGAGGAAGTGATAGCTGAGCTAAGCCTTGAGAAGCAAATGGGGATTATCTTGTCAAAGAGTAGGTTGTAGAGAGGGGGAAGGGACTTTCAGGTAGACAAAAAGCAAGAACCTCTGCAATAGAGTTGAAGGTTACAAATAATTCAGCAATCCTGGGAGGTCAAGGAGGTCAAAGAGGGAATGATGAGAAATGACACAGAAGAGGTCACTCAGCTATTATGTCCTGAAAAGAAGTTTGGGTTTTGTTATCAAGGCTTTGGTGGGCCATTAAAATTTTTAAAGAGGGATGGGGAAGCTGTTGACATAAACAAATTCCTTACCAAAAAATTGCCAGGTAGCCGGGATGGGATGCGAAGGGGGATATATGATTAGCAGTTATAAAATGCATATTTACGTTCAATCACATACAACTCCTTTGAAGAGATACATATAGTTGCATACTGAAAACAAATGGAAAGGTAACAATATATTATTCTTGGAACTTTTACAAATAGAATGGGTTATATATTATGTTTAAAAAATAGAGTCACTTTATATTTTATTTAGGTGAGTTCATTATTACTATTAGCATACTAACATTGCTATAAATACATATTAATTAAAACAATCTATTTTAAAAAAGCAAAGACTCTTTTTACATTGTAAATATTGTATTGTGAGCAATAAACTTGTACATTCAAGTTCTGTGTAATATATTAGGTATTTTTTATATTATATTTTTATTTTGAACTCATTTTAGACTTAGAGAAAAGTTGCGAAAACAATAGAGAGATTTCCCATGTACTGTTAATAAAAAACTTTACCTACTGCTAACATCTTGTATAAGCGTCTTGCAACTATCAAAATCAGGAAACTAAAATTGGTACAATATTCCTAACTAACTACAGACCTTATTCAAATGTAACACTAAGTTATTTACCCAAGTTTGTCCAGGAAATCACCCTAAGGGAACATGACAAGACATGGCTAGTGACCAGATGGAACCAATGCCAAATGTCCTACAGGGAGAGTCTGGGTTTAATGTGCAGGATCTAACTTCTCGTTTCACATTTAAATTGTTCCACAGGGGCTAATGTGCAAAAGTAGGATGTGCAAAGAGGTATCCTTTCCCCAAAAGAACAATTCGAATCATTATTAAAGGACAGTGTAAAATATGAAATGAGACTCAACTCAGAGAGAGGAAATTTGTAGAAATTATAAAGCACTACTTTGCTTCAGCTTATGCAAATATTTATCTACTTTCTCTAGAAGGGATAAATTAACAAGAGTAATCTCAGAAGAGATAGAAAATTTAAACATATCATTTGCTAGGAAGTAGTAGGGAAAATTCTTGCTCCTCTCCCACAGCCTTCCCAAGATGCAACCATCAGACCCACATGGTCTCACAGAGAAATTCTTTACCACGATTGTTACCAGATCTTTACCAAACAGATTATCCATATCCTGCTTCAGTTGTGTGTGTGTGTGTGTGTGTGTGTGTGTATTTATACATAGATATATATAATATAAAGATTTTATTTAACTTTAAAGAGAGGGGAAGGGAGGATAAAAGAGAAGGAGAGAAACATTGATGTCTGAGAAAAACTTCAATCAGTTGCCTCTCACATGTGCCCCAACTAGGGACTTGGCCCACAACCCAGGCATGTGCCCTGACAGGGAATCAATCTAGTGACCTTTCACTTTGCGGGACAACACTCAACCAACTGAGCTATGCTGGTCAGGGCTCTTACTTAAGCTGTTAAGCAGAACAAAGGGAAGTCTTAGTTTTAGAAAATCATTATAATATTAATAATAAAATTTAATAAAGATAACATAAAAAGAAACTATAGACTAACCTCACTTATGAATATCAATGTGATATTCTAAATAAAATAGTAGCAAATAAATACAGAAGCAGCATACTGAAAGAATGATATATTTTTACTAGGAAGTGATCATATCAGAAATGCAAAGATGATTTAATATTTAGAAAGTTATTAATATGATTTACCATATAAATACATAAAATATTATATATTTTCCTTGATGTTGAAGACATTTGATACAGTAAAAAATGAAAGATAATATCTGCAAATTGTACATCCAATAAGTGACATATATCCAGAATATATAAAGAAATCTTACAACTCAACAACAAAAAGCAAGTAATACAATTAAAAAATGGTAAAATATTTGAATAGGCATTTCTCAAAAGAATATACATAAATGGGGAGTAAGTAAATGATGTGCTTCCCTCTTCCCATTACCACATCAAAATTACAAATAAATTATAGAACAATATCATTGAGAACAGCCTGAAGACTAGCTGAACAGAAGTCTTATAACTAAGGATATAAAGAAGTAGCCATGTCAAGAATGGTAGGAGGGGTGGAAATGTGGAATGGGTGGGCCCCGTACCTACTGTGTGGCAGTTACTAAATGGGAGTGATGTCTCAGCTGCAGAGATCCCCTTGAGGAGTGAGGGGTCCCAGCCCCACACTGAGCTCCTCAGTTCAGAGCTTTAGTGCTGGAAAGAGAAGTCCCCATAACTTCTGGCTGTGAGAACCAGGAGAGATTGAGGCTGAGTAAGACAGTTCTTTATGGACAGAAGTGCTGACAGACACCATTATTCCTTTGTTGAGTCCTTCCCCAACCCAGCCTGCAGGCTCAGGCTGGGGCCAAGTCTGAGTTTCCATCAACTTGGCTAACACAATTTACCCAGCCCTGATGATTCTCTGAGACCCCCACCCACAAAACTTGTGGGTCAGCACAAGCTACTTCCAGTGGCTTTTCCACACAAGCAGCCTGTATACTAGGCACTTGCTTATAACATCTCGAAGGTTCACAAACCCCAGTAAGCAGTGTCTGGCCACAGAAGGTTCTATATCTTTTGCTAAGCAGCCCCAAGCCCAGCACTAGTGGCAGATGGCCTCAGTTCATAGCTTAGCCTCTCCCAGGCACCTCTAAGCCCAGTACAGGCTACAGTCATCTGCACTTGTAGTTCCTACCAGGTGATCTAGGCTGAGCATGGGCAGCAGTTGACCTTGACCTGCACCAAGACTCTCTTAAGAGGCCTCAGAACCAACACAACCAGTAGCAAGTTTCAGACCACATCAGAGAATCACTCAACCACCTCCACAAATGACACACACAAAAGGCAGACTTGGTAGGAACTAGAGCCTGCCAAAATGAATGCCACTTTTTGGCGTCAGCCCCTGAACAGCTCATCCACTGCAGTCGTGACTGTTTATAATTATAGACAGTCATCCTGAGGGTCAATACCTCCTGATATCGCAACAGAAATCAAGGCCCAACTACAATAGGAAGACATGTAAAACCCACACAAGGGACATGCTTAAAACATCGGATCAGATGACCAGTGAGATTGTGCCACTGGGCCCCATAGGACACTTACTACGTAAGGTGACTATGCCAAGACCAAGAGATGTAGCGGATCTACCTAATACATAGAAACAAATACAGGGAGTCAGCCAAAAAGGAGGAGACAAAGAAACATGTCCCAAATGAAAAAACAGAACAAAACTTCAGAAAAATAACTAAACAAAATGAAAACAAAAAATCTACCAGATGAAGAGCTCAAAACACTGGTTACAATGATGCTTAATGAACTTGGGGGAAGAGTAGATGAACTCACTAAGAACTTTAACAAAGAGATGGGAACCATGAACATGGAGATAGAAAACATAAAAATGAACCAGTCAGAAGTGAGAAATACAATAAATTAAGTAAAGAACACATTAAAGGGAATCAACAGTAGATTAGAAGAAGCAGAGGATAAAAATCAATGATTTGAAAGACAATGTAGTAGAAAACACCTAACAGAATAGCAAAAAGAAAAAAGAATTTTAAAAAATGAGCAAAGTTTAAGGGACCTCTGGGACAACATAAAGTGGACAAACATTCACATCATAGGGTAACCAGAAGAAAAAGAGAGAAAGCAAAGGACTGAAAACTTATTTGAAGAAATAATGACATAAAACTTCTCTAACCAGGCAAAGAAAATAGAAATGCAAGTCCAGGAAATGCAGAGAGTCCTAAACAAGATGAAACCAAAGCAGCCCATATCAAGACACAGCATAATTAAAATGGCAAAGGTTAAAGACAAAGAGAATCCTAAAAGCATCAAGAGAAAAGCAGTTATTTATGTACAAAGAGGGTATCCTATAATACTATCAGTTGATTCCTCAACAGAAACTTTTTAAGCCAGAGGGACTGGCATAAAATATTCAAAGGGGTAAAAAGTGAAGACCTACAATCCAAACTATTTGACCCATTAAGGCTATCATTTAGAATCAAAGGAGATATAAAGAGTTTCTCAGACAAGAAAGAACTAAAGGAGTTTATTACAACCAAATTAGTATTACAAGACATGTTAAAGGGACTTCTTTAAGAAGCATAAAAGATCAAAAATATAAATAATTAACTTGTAATAACTGTATACCTATTAATAGTTACTTTAAAGTAAATAGATTAAATGCTTGAATCAAAAGAGATAGGTTGGCTCAGTGGACAAGAAAACAAGACCTATATATATGCTATCTACAAGAGACCCAATGGAGATCAAAAGACACACACAGACTGAAAGTAAAGGGATGAAAAATATATTTCATGCAAGTGGAATGAAAAAAACAACAGGTAACAACACATATCAGAGCAAATCGGCTTTAAAACAATGGTTATAATAAAACACAGAAAAAGGCATTTCATAATGCTAAAAGGATTAGTCCAACAAGAGGATATATGGACCTCAAATTGGAGTAGCAAAGTAAATAAAGCAAATATTGATGAACATGAAGGGAAATATGGACAATAATACAGTCATAATAGGGAAACTTAACACCGTATTAACATCAATGGAAAGATCATCCAGACAGAAAATCAACAAGAAAACAGTGGCCTTAAATGACACATTAGATTGGATGGATTTAATTGATATCTTTAGAGCATTTTAGCCTAAAACAGCAGAAAATACATTCTTTTCAAGTGTACATAGAACATTTTCCAGGATAGATCACATGTTAGGTCACAAATAAGTCTCAACAAACTTAAGACAATTAAAACCATATCAAGAATCTTCTCTGATCACAATGGTATGTATGAAACTAGAAATTTATTACAAAAAGAAAACTGAAATAAACACCAACATATGCTACCTACCAAACAATGATTAGGTTAACAAGATCATAGAAAATATCAAAAGATATCTTGAGACAAATGAAAATAAAAACATAATGATCCAAAAAACTATGGCACACAGTCAAAACAGTTCTAAGAAGGAAAATTCATAGCAATTCAGGCCTACCTCAGGAATCAAGAAAAATCTCAAAATAAATAATCTATACTTACACCTAAATGAACTAGAAAAAGAACAATAAACAAAGCCCAAAGTAAGTAGAAGGAAGAAATTAAAGACCAAAGTGTAAATAAATGAAATAGTCTCAAAAAATACAAAAGATCAATGAAACTAAGAGCTAGTGCTTTGAAAGGATAAAGGAACCAAATAAATGAAATCAGAAATGAAATAGAAGTGACAACTGATACTTAGAAATACAAAGGATTATATGACAATATTACAAACACTTTTCAGCACAATAAAGGCCGTATACAGTAAATCCATATTTAATATCATCCTCAATGGGGGAAAGCTAAGAACATTTTTCTTAAGATCAGAAATGAGACAAGGATGTCCATTTTCACTTTTATTCACCATAGTATTAGAAGTTCCAGACACAGCAATCAGACAAAAAAAAAAAGAAAAGAAAAGAAAGATAGATAGAAATAAACAGTATCCAAATTAGAAAGGAAGAAGTAAAACTGTCACTATTTGCAGGTGATCTGATACTATACATATAAAGGTTCTATCCAAAATCTATTAGAACTGATAAATTAATTCAGTGAAGTGGAAGAATACAAAAATTACTATTCAAAAATAGGCTGCATTTTACACATTAATAATTAAACATCAGAAAGAGAAATTAAGAAAACAATCCCATTACAATTGTATCAAAAAACCTAGAAACAAATTTAACCAAGAAAATAAAAGGCCTATACTGGTAAAACTATAAGACATTAAAGAAAGAAACTGAAGAAGATACAAATAATGGGAGGATATACTGTGTTCATGGATAGGAAGAATAATTAAAATAACCACATTACCCAAAGCAATCTACTGACTCAGTGTGATCCATATCAAAATACCAATGGCATTTTTTACAGAAACAGAGCAAATGATCCTAAAATTTATATAAAACCACAAAACCATGTTGAGAAATAAAAACAAATTTGGAGACCACAGTACTTCATATCAAACTATAGTAAAAGGCTCCAGTAATCAAAACAACATGGTATTAGCATAAAAACAGATATATAGATTAATGGAACAGAATAGAGAACCCAGAAATAAATCCTTATCTATATGGTCAATTAATCTATGGCAAAGGAGGCAAGAATATACAATGGGGTAAAGACGGTCTCTTCAATTAATGGTTCTGGGAAAACTGGACAGGCACATGCAAAAGAATGAAACTGGATCACTTTCTTGCATCATATACAAGAGTAAACTCAAAATGGATTAAAGATTTAAATGCAAGACCTGAAACCAAAAACCCCTAGAAGGAAATATAGGCAGTAAACTCTCTGACTTTTCTCTTAATGATGTTTTTGGAAATCTCCTCTGGCAAGGGAAACAAAAGAAAAAATAAACAAATGGGACCACATTAAACTAAAGAGGTTTTTTCATAGTGAAGGTAACCAACAGTGAAATGGAAAGACAACCTACCAAATGGGAGAAGATATTTCCCAATGCCACATTGGATAAGGGGTTAATGTATAAAATATGTAAGGAACTCATACAACTTAACACCAAAACACACACATACAACAATCTGATTAAAAACATAGGTAGAGCACCTGCATAGACATTTACACAAAGAGGGCATTTAGATGGCCAATAAACATGTGAAGGATGCTAAACATCACTAATCATCAGAAAAATGCAATTTGAAACTACAATGAGATATCATCTCACACCTGTCAAAATTGCTGCTATCAATAAATTAACAAACAAGTGCTGGTGAGGGTGTGGAAAAAAGAGAATACTGGTGCACTATTAGTGGAATTGTAAATTGGTGCAACCACTGTGGAAACAGTATGGAGGTTTCTCAAAAAATTAAAAATAGAACTACCATATGACCCAGCAATTCAACTTCTGGGTATTTATCTGAAGCAACTCCAAACACTAATTCTAACAGACATAGGCACCACTATGTTCACTGCAGCTTTATTTTAAATAGCCAAGATATGAAAGCAAACTAACCGTCCACTGATAGTTGAGTGGATAAAGAAGACATGGTTCATATATACAATGAAATATTACTCAGCCATAAAAAATGAAATCTTTTCATATGCAAAAAACATGGATGAGCTAAAGGGTATTAGTTAAGTGAAATAAGTCAGATGGAGAAAGACAAGTACTATATTATTTCACTTATATGTAGAGTTTAAAGAAAAAATTAAACAAATGAAAAAAGCCCTCATAGATACACAGAACATGCTGATGTTTGCCAGAATGGAGGGAACTGGCAGGGGTTGGGGGTAGTGATTATAAAACAGAAAGAGATTAAGATGTACAAATTGCCAATTTTAACAACTGCCATAGGTAAAACTGTGGTACATTTACACAATGGAATACTATCCAGCAGAAAGAAAGGAGTTCCTACCGTTCACGACAGCATGGATGGGACTGGAGAGCATTAGGCTAAGTGAAATAAGCCAGGTGGTGAAAGACAAATACGACATGATCTCACCTAATCGACAAAACAAACAAATGAGCAAAATAGAGTCAGAGGCTTGGAAATAAAGAACAGAGTGACAGTGACCAGAGGTGATGGGGGAAGGGAATAATGGGGGAAAGAAAGGGAAGGGGTATGTAAAGGAACATGAATAGAGGACCACGAATGGACAGTGGAGGGGGGATTGACTGTGGGAGTGGAGGGGATTGGGTGGGGTAAGCAATGGGGAAAAAGGTGGGACAACTGTAAATGAACAACAATAAAAAAAAGATAAAAGAAAAAATAAAAATGGTCATCGGGATGTAAAATATAGCATAGAGAATATAGTCAATAATATTGTAATAGCTGTGTATGGTGTTAGATGGATACTAGATTTATCAGGGTGATCATTTTGTAAGTGATATAAATGTCTAATCACTATGTTGTACACTGAAACTAATATAATATTGTATGTCAAATGTAATTGAAAATTGAAAATTATTTTTTAAAAAGAAGATACATAAATGGCCAATAAACACATGAAAAGATGCTCAATATTATTTGTTCTTACACAAATGCAATTCAAAATCACAATGACATACCACTTCACAAACACTGGTATGGCTAAACCAGATAAGGTAAGTATTAGTGAGGATATGGAGAAACTGGAACCTCACTCACTGCTGGTGCAAATATAAAAAGGTGCAGCTGCTTCAGAAGGAATTCTGGCAGTTTCTCAGAAGATTAAACATAGAATTATTGTACGACCCACTCCTAGGTACATACCCAAGAGAAATGAAAACTTATGTTCTTACAAAAACTTGTAGTTTTACGTTCATAGCAGCATTATTTATAATAGCCAAAGACAAATAACCCAAATGTCCTTGAACTGATAAATGTATTTAAAAAATGCAGTATATCCATTCGATGGAACATTATTTGGCAACAAGAAGGAATGAAGTATTAATATATATTACAACATGGATAAAACTTGAAAGCACTGTGCCAAGTGAAAGAATCCAGTCACAAAAGACATAAATTGTATGATTCCACTTATATGAAATATCCAGAACTGGCAAATTCATAGGAACAAAAAATAGCTCTGTGGTTGCCAGGGGCTGGGGGAGGAGATAATAAAAGAGCTTGATACTGAATATGGGGTTTCTTTTGGGGGATGATGAAAATATTCTAAAATGAAATAGTGGTGATGGTTTCATAACTCTGTGAAGATATGAAAACCAACTGAATTATATATTTTAAAAGGTATGTGAATTATATCTCAATAGATTGTTATAAAAAAAGTCTAGATAGAAACTTTCTTAACAAGTAAGCTGGCATCATTTATAATGGGCAACTGATATCTGGAACAAGTCAAGAATAGTCACTGTACTATTATTATTTAACATTTCACAGAAAGTAGACAATTTAATTTGATAGGAGAAAGAAACAGAGGTATAAAAATTTGGAAAGGGGAGGATCAGCAGGAAAATAATTATAAAAATTAAAGAACTCAATAAAGTACACATTTCATAAATTACATTAATAACTTTTATATATCACACACAAATTATACCTAGGAATAAGTTTTATAAGAAACATTCACAAGCTATAAGAAAAAAAGTATAAAATTAAAAAGTATAAAAGAACACAAGGAATTGAATAAATAAAATGTATAACATATTCATGACTAGGATAGTTCAATATCATAAGTGTGTTGACATTCCATAAATTTAACAGGATCATAAAAAATATACCAATAGGTTAAAAAATACAATTAAGCAAGTTGATTTAAAACATTTATATAAAAAATAAAAATATAAGTATATTTAGGATTTTACTGAAAAATGAAGAGTGAAAAAGGCTTGCTGACCACATGTAAAACACAGAATAAAGTTGCGGTATTTAAAACCATGTGATTCTGGTGCATGAGAAAACATGGAACAGTAGAGCCCAAATATAGTCTAAGAGTCTATTTAATAAATTTAGTAGAGCAGAAAGTAAGCATTACATATCATTAGAGAAAAGAATCTCTCAGGCTTCCTAATAACTTTTAAAGCCTATAACACCATTCATCCAGTGAGGCATAGAAGTAAGCTGAAAGAGAGCCTGTGGGAGAAAGAAGAGTGTTGTGTAAAGAAGTCAGGACACAGTAGCGACCTGCTTGGACTAATGACCAGAGGCCAGATGGCAGTAAAAACTCTTTAGTGGGCATTAGTATGGATCAGTGACAATAGCTAGGAGGAATACTCACCAGATCCAACCACTGGCAGCACATAAGCACAGTGGGTATCAGCTCACAAGAGCTACTTGTTAACATTTTGAGAATTTTGTGAACTGACTGTTAAACATAGCCAGTATTAAAATTAAGTCATGTCAACTGACAATTAGGTAAATTATATTTAAAACAGAGGTAAACTCATCATTTCCTAATTATTTTCCTATAATATGTGTTCGTGAGGTTATTTACATATCTATAAATCTGTGTTTATGTATGGTAGAAATACTAAATAATGATGAGCATCTCTTTCCCAACTTCATGTACAATGTCACATTGATAGCTTAAAATTAGCCATGGTGGAAGTGTGTACACCACAGAAATTGGCAAATGGTGAAAATCAGGGCAAGGTTTCCTGTTTTTTAATTAAAAAGTTTTTTTAATTGTATAGAGTACATTGAAGAACGTAATGGTAAAAAGCTACAAAGGCAAACTAAACAGTGTGTTATGTATGTAGCTGTTACTTTGTGTTAAATAGCACTAAAAATTGAGAAAACATTATTTTAATATTCTAAAATTACCTGATTCATCCAAGAAGTCATTCTTGTCATTGATGAGTGATATTCTGACATTTACCTCTATTGTTTCACTTTTATCTTGTTAACATAAAAGAAAATATCAATCAACATTTGTATGGAAATCACGCACATTAGTCAATGGTGTGGTGACATCTTGCTGTAACCTGATTCTGTCAAATGACGGCCGAAAGGCAGCCATCGGCTGTCTATGGACACAAACACACCCAATCAGGCACTCTGTAGCTGTATGGGATTTAAAATTAAGAATATTGTATATTTTGTTATTCTTTTAAAATTGTGTCACACATCCTTTATATTAGTAAAATTTATAATATGTACTTATGTACATATATATGTGCATACTTTTTTCCCCAGAGGGCTTGTTGTTAAACATCTACCAGGACCTTCATAGGCCCCTCAAAACGTGGACACAATTCATGGCAAAAGTGGGAAAACTTCAACTTGGCTAAGATTGTTCCCACTCTTGATGGAATGAAAATCCTAAGTATATATTAATTCGGTTATGGAGAAGAGAATGTTGCATTTATTACACACCTCAAAGTGTGAATATGTTTAAGATTTGTATCCATTCTCATCTGAAAGAGATTAGTTAAGCAAGCAGCCTCTGAATCCAGAGTACCTGTTTACGCCTTCAGTGGCGTGTCTCACATGGTAAGTGAGTGGGCTTCCAAACCTGTTATAACAATATTGATGGTCCCTTCCTGGTCCTGACTCAGAAAAGAGGTCGATGAGGATCATAAGTCTTGAAGTGAACATCAATCCTGAGGCTGTCCTGCATAACCTCTGACCTTGCAGTGGCTGCTGCCTTACAGCAATTGGCTAGCTTCTGCAAGTTAGAGTGGTGGAAATGTGGATGTCGGAGGATCCACAGAACTGAGGCTTTTAAATGGATTCCATAATTTCCATTCTACACTTAAGGTTACATTGGAACTTTATAGGCTGGTTTGAAAACCATTATAAGTACTAGACACTTTTTTTTTGGTACCTGCATATCTGTAGAATGAGAATCTCTGGACATTATAACAAATGCCCCAGATAAGTTGTATATGCCCACTAAAGATTGTCACCTGTGCCTCATGGAGAAATTACCAGGCATGACTTCTGCACATGGGCAGAATCAGCTGCTTCATGATTGCAAGAAAGTTTCAGTCAAGAGTATCAGTAATTGGAACCATTTTCCTGTAGCCTGGCCAAGACTCAAATCAGGGAATACTGGGCTAAAAAGTGCTCAAAGTATTTACCTAAGAAGGTCCTATCTTCCTAGTGAAGTAGTAAAATGTCTACAATACAGTAATTAAAAAATAGAGCAAGGTTAAGACCATATACACATAATGCTACTTAATGCTCTCCTTATAAAAATACATTGCATTATTGCATTATAATATATCGCATTAAATATATTGCATTAAAATTTTGCTGAAAGCACAAACACCAGAATATTAACTGTGGTTATCTTTGGGTGGGATTATAGGCAATATATAATTAGTGGTTTTCTGTATTTTACAAGTATCTTTATAGAGTACATACTTGTTTGTAATTTTAAAAATGTATTTTAAAGTATATTTTATTGATTATGCTATTACAGTTGTCCCATTTTTTTCTCCCCTTTGTCTCCCTCAGCCCAGTACCCCCATTCCTTCCAGCAATCACCCACCTTAGTTCATGTGCATGGGTCGTACATATATGTTCTTTGGTTTCTCCATTTCCTATACTATTCTTAATCTCCCCCTGTCTATTTTGTACCTACCATTTATGCTTCTTATTCCCTGTACCTTTTCCCTCATTCTCCCCCTTTGACCGCCTCGTTTATAATCCTTCATGTGATCTCCATTTCTATGATTCTGTTCCTGTTTGCACTGTTTGTTTAGTTTTCTTTGTTTTTTTTTTAGGTTCAGTTGTTGATAGTTATTTGTTTGTTGTCATTTTACTGTTTGTAGTTTTGATCTTCTTTTTCTTAGATAAGTCCCTTTAACATGTCATCTCATAAGGGCTTGGTGATAATGAACTCCTTTAGCTTTACCTTATCTGGGAAGCACTTTATCTGCCCTTCTATTCTAAATGATACCTTTGCTGGATAGAGTAATCTTGGATACAGGTCCTTGCTTTTCGTGACTTTGAACACTTCTCTACAGCCCCTTCTTGCCTGTAAGGATTCTTTTGAGAAATCAGCTGATAGTCTGATGGGAACTCCTTTATCGGTAACTTTCTTCTTCCTTTTGCTTCTTTTAATATTTCCTCTTTGTCTTTACCCTTTGGTATTTTAATTATCATATGTCTTGGTGTGGCCGTCTTTGGGTCCAACTTCTTCAGGACTCTCTGAGCTTCCTGAACTTGTATGTCTATTTCCTTCTCCAAACTGGGATGTTTTCTTTCATTTATTTTCAAATATATTTTCAATTTCTTACTCTTCCTCTTCTTCTGGCACCCCTATGATTTGGATGTTGGCACGTTTAAAGTTGTCTGAGAAGTTCCTAAGCCTCTCCTCATTTTTTTGAATTCCTGTTTCTTCATTATGTTCCAGTTGACTGTTTATTTCTTCCTTTTGTTCCAAATTGTTGATCTGAGTCTTGGTTTCCTTTCCTTCTCTGTTAGTTCCCTGTATATTTTTCTTTATTTCACTTTATGTAATTTTCACTTCTTCCTTCCTTTTGCCACACTCAGTCATTTCTGTAAGCATTATGATTACCAGTGTTCTGAACTCTGCATCTGATAGGTTGTCTATCTCCTCACCTCTTAGTTATTTTTCTGGAGTTTTGGTCTGTTCTTTCATTTAGGCCATATTTCTTTGTCTTGGCGCGCCTGTTACATTATAAGGGGCAGAGCCTTAGATATTCAGAGAGGAGGGAGGGAGCAACTCACGTCACCTGCCTTATGGCCCTCTATGTGGGGGAGGGGTCAGAGAGGGAACAATCCTGCTTGCTCAGCTCTCACCTCACTCTCAGTCACCTCCCCCACTTCCCGCAAGTGACTGGTGCCCTTCCAGTTGCTGCTCTGGTGCTGATTCCCAAGTGAGTGGGCTCATGTGTGTTCTGTGGCCCCATGGACCCCTCAAACAGACTCTCCTGAGACACTGGCAGTTTCTTCTGCAGGTTTTTATGGTCAGAAGTTATGGGGTTTTATTTTCCTGGTGCTGGAATTCTGTGTTGCAACATCTGACCTGGGTTGGGATTGCTCCCTCCCCATTTGTTCCTTCTGGCTTTTATCTGCACATGAATGTGGGACCACCTGGTTTGCCAGCCACCACCTTTCCACGTGTCCTCTCTGCCGTGTTTGCCTGTCTCTGCCCCTCCTACCAGTCTGGATGAATGTTTCTTCTTTAACTCCTTGGTTGTCCGATTTCCATACAGTTCGATTTTCTGGCAATGCTGGTTGTTTTTGTTTTTAAATTGGTTGTTATCTTTTTAGTTGTGCAAGAAAGCATAGTGTATCTACTTACACCTCCATCTTGGCTGGAAGTTAAATACTGTTTTTAAAATAATGTCTGTGTGTGTGTGTGTAGGAGGGGAGAGAGAGAAAGAGAGAGAAAGAGAGAGAGAGAGAGAGCACAAAGCAAAAACAAAACAAAACAAAAAAACACTTTCATTTACAATTTCTCCTATGAGCAGCCCAAGCCCAGGGCTGTTACTCAACCATGGGCTCCCTATTTGTTAGTCCTAACCCGCAGAACCCAAACTTCCTAAACTTGCAAAATGCAGAGTCCTAGGACAACACATTGAAGACAATTCAGCAAGGACAGATGAGAAGGTTTCAGCTTAGATCACAATGGCCCATAGTCAACATTGTGGACCCTCCCAGAAAACTAATGTCTGTGTCCTCCCCCAAGAGATACCAGGGCCCTCTGGTTGCTGAACCCTTCCTCCAACTTCCTTGAAAAGTAGACCAAGCCCTATCTCACATGTATCAAGATGCTCCAAAAATGGCTAGAATGGATGGATGAACTTCTGTTTCTCATGGGAGTCAGCTTTCACACAGTGTCGGGGCGAGGAATGGTTTGCACCAGGAGCTCATATATATCTTGACTCTGGTATATGTTGCCTGGCTGATGTAGTGCTGCTGCAAACCACTTTGTATACTTAAAATCCAGGGGACAGTTTTCAAACCCTGCTACCAGCAGGTGGTGTTTTCTGGATTAGACATGGGATATTGATGCGTCCTGGATTAGGAGGAAATCACCCTCTGGAAATACAAAAATGCTGAGACAAGAACCAACGTGCCACTGAAATTTTAGCCCAGTATTTTCCTGGAGCTCATTGATTTCTCTTCTTCTAGGCTTGGAGTCAGAGGTAAACTCTTAGAGAAACAATATGCTGCTATACTCAGGTGACTAATGGGGGTCTAGAAATCATTGTCAACTCTACAAGAATGATTACTTTGAACAAATTCTGCTCCTAAGATTTGGCCGTGCATTGTCACTACCAATTTAATTACAAGCAGCTCTGGAGATGTGAAGCAACAAGCTTCCGCTGGGCCCTCTGGTTTTTCTCTCTGTGGATCCTAGTTAGAATATAGGCCCCATGTGCAGTGCCTGAAGGGCCTGGGATACAATTTCCACATCTCAGGCAGAGTCAGAAAGACAGAGAATGCACAGCTTGCATGCCCATATCTTTCTGGTTGTCTTCAATGAAAATATCATTGAGGAATTACTCTGTTACACCCCAGAGAGATAAAATAGTGAACAAATTAAGAGCATGAGTTTTGGAAACTTGGGATTGAGTCCTGGTTCAACTGCTCATTTGCTGTGTGACCTGAGCTCCATTTATAAAATTAGGACAATAAAAGAATTTCTGTCATAGAGTGATTTCAAGAATTAAAAGAGAAATTCATGTACCTTAGACATTGCCTGGGACAGAGTAGACATTAATCAGTATTGGTGGTTGATGATGATGATGATAATCTGAACTTAGTGAGGCAGGACTAGTTGGAGGGGATGAAGGGTGACAGTAGTTGGTACTTTGGCCATGATGGAGGCAATAAACATTTCCTAAGAGAAATAAGTGTTTCAGCCTAACTAGATTTTGAAAACTCTCCAGTTAGGTTTCACTGATATTTGTTGATAGGACAAATAGACAACCTGGAAAAGCACTTTTAATGCCCTCTAAATGAACCTAATGGCTGACATTTTCTTTGCATCTTAGGAAACCGGGATCTTAGGTTCTGAAGCTACGGTGAGGAAGAGGAGATAACTGCTTTCCTTGTCACCTGCTCCAATTTCTCTTTCCAAGGGTCCCAGGGCTGTCTTCTCTTGGAGTTTGCTGTTCTTGGGTTTAACTTTTGCTCCTCATGTATATCAATTCCTACTGTCTCAGGGCTCAGAGTCATTCTGAAGAAAGAGTTTTCTAAAGAGAAGGTGTTTTGTCTCTGGAAAGCCAGAGAACTGTTAACCTGGTCCTACTGTGAGAAGGGTTCAGGGCCTGAGCTAGGCTCCTGTGGGAAGGTTCCACGTGAACTTCCAGAGATGCCTCAGCTACTGATGGGGAGAGATATGTCACCTGGACATGGGTGCTGAGGCTACATTTAGAGAATGGGAACCAGACCCTCCTCATGTGCTCCATTTAGCACAAAGGTCCTCATCCAAAGGACAACTGTCAGCACTGGTGGTTGGAGAAGAAAGAGGTAAGTCGTGTGTGAGCAGGTGCTGGGACTTCTAAGGAAGAGCTGTCAGTGGACCCCCAAGCTGTTTGATGTAGAAACTTGGCCTAAGGGTGGATAATGTAGGGCCACACTTGGAAATATATCCCAGGCTTTCAAGTTTTCATTGGGTGGCCACTTACATAATCTCTTACTTTCGCCACCCAGACCCCAGCAGAGAGGACAGACAAGCCCTGTGTGCTGACTTTATAGACAAGAAAATAGAGTTTGAGAGGTTACATGACTGGCCTCATAGCTAAGGTATGGCAGGGTGGTGGCTAGGGTGTGGTCCCATTCCTATTTTATGCTTTTTTTCCCCCCACCTTAAAGAGGGTAGACTGCCTCCTGAAGAGCTTCCCAGAGGACTCACGGTGCTTTGTCGCCAGCGTTCCATTAATCCTCATAGTTATTCTGGAGCAGTGGGTGGCTGATATTATAATGATTATACCAATCATTATTATGACATAGAATAAAGAGAAGCCTGGGGTACAGCTTCCTCAGTGCCATACTTTTTTTGTGACACATATGGATATTTACAGAGTCCAGCAGAAATGAGGCCTGCTTGAGTGTGGTTGATAGGGTAATAATATGGGTGTAATAATTTATAGTTTTAATTTGAACATTTCACCTAAAATGTCATATGATGTGCTTGAGTGTGATATTGCTATGTTATGGAATTACATGCTTATGATTTTTAATAAAAGATTTTGTAATAAAAAAGGGGCATTATTTGTGCTGGGCCATGTATATTATATGTGTGTGTGTGTACACACACACACACACACACACACACACACACACACATACACATACACACACCAAAGAGCAACCAGGTGAGGCAGCTTTTGCTGAGTGCTGAGAACAAGGCCTGAGGTCCCAGCACTATCAAGTGAGACTTCCCTAGGACTTTCGATGCTCTAGTGGCACAAAAGCCTTTACAGATGATACACACAGGGGATTAACACAATTAGAGACAGTTTGGGGCATCTCCATGGGCTCGGGTGCAAGCAGCAAGTAAAGGTGCTGAACCACGGCTGGGCTGGAAATGTGAGGCCACAGTCAGTCCTAAGGAGCAGAAGGGAGCCAGTGAACCGAGGCCCATCCCAGCCTTCTGGGCTCCCGTGGGAGATACTGGGAAGTGCCCTGGCTGTCAACACTGTCCACGCTCAGAGGCAAACTGGCCAGACCCAGTGGGAGTACGATGAGCCTGCTCAGGAGGGACTGGGTCCTGGCACACGGCTGGCCTCAACTCTTTACTCTGTGATGTTCTTATGCAGATGAGAAGGGGAGACAGCAAGGGTGAGAAAGGGGTTGTTTGGCTTCCATAGCATAGAAAGTGAGAGGAAAAGCCCTGGACTTGGTGCTGGGGAATTTGATGTCATGATATGAACTTTTGTGTTCCCCCAAATTCATATGTTGAAATCTTAATGTTAAATGTGATGGTATTAGTAGGCAGGGCCTTTGGGGGATGCTTAAATCATTAGGCTGGAACTGTCATATATGGAATTAATACCTTATAAAAAAGGTTCCAGAGAGTTTCCTTGCCCCTTCTGCCATGGAAACCCACATGACCCAGCAAAGGACCCTCGCCTGATCATGGTGGCACCCTGATTCTGGCCTTCCAGCCCTCAGAACCGAGCAATAAACTACTCTTTATAAGATGGGCAGTCTGTGGTAGTTTGTATTAGCAGCTACAAGACTGAGACACTGGGGAACATCGTTCCTGAGTGTGAGGACTCTTTGGTCAGCTTTGTGACAAAAATCCCTCTGCCTAGCCTTATAGGTCATTCATTTGCTCACCTGTCTTAGTTCAAGCTGCTATAACAGAATACCATAGAGTGCTTAGCAACAACTTATTTCTCACAGTTCTGGAGAATGGGAAGTCCAAGAACGAGGTGCCAGCGGATCTGGTACCTGGCGAGAGCCCTCTTCCTGGTTTGCAGACGGCCACCTTCTTGTTGTATCCTCACCTGGCAGAGCAAACCCCATGCTCTTTCTCTTCTTACACAGGCACTGACCCCAACATGGGGGCTGTAGTCTCATAATCTCATCTAAACGTAATGACCTCCCAAAGGCTTCACCACCTAATTACCACCCCACTGGAGGTTTGGGTTTCAATATACAAATTTGGGGAGACATAAATATGCAATCCATAACACTCATCCATCCTTTTAATAAGTACTTTTGGAGCATAGTCCCCAGGATGCTGAGAGTTCAGTGGGGGAAACTGACAAGTTATTAAATAATTATATTACATGTGAGAAGTGCCAAGGCATTGTGTGCCAGGATATTTAACAGAAAAACCGACACTATCTTGGGATATTGGGGAAGGCATCTTAGAAGAAGTCAGCTCTCAGAGAATGAGCATGAACTGGATAAGCAAAGAGAAACAGGACCGCAAGCCTGCTGACATGTCACAATCTGTAAGTTTCGTTCTCTCTCACTAAACCAGATCTCAGCTCCTCCCCTGAACCCCATGCCACTCATATCTTTCTAGGCTGCTGGGGGAAGTCATGAGTTTATTTGCACACAAAGGTCGATCAATGTGGGTGCTTGCTGGACAGGGGCTGTACTGATTGATGCATTCTATCTTCCTGAATGTGATGGTTAATTTTATGTGTGAACTTGGTTAGGTCAATGTAGTCAGATATTTGGTCAAACGCCAGTCCAGATGTTTCTGTGAGGTATTTATTGGATGATATTAACATTTAAATCCGCAGACTTTGAGCAGAGCAGATTGTCCTCCATAATGCAGGTGGGCCTCATACAATCAGTTGAAGGCCTTAAGAGAAAACAGACTGACTCCCTGAGGAGGAGGGAATTTCGCCTACAGACTGCCTTCAGACTCAAGCTACAGTGTCCTTTCTTTCCAGCCTGCTGACCTACCCTGCAGATTTTGGACTTGCCAGATCCTACAATCGCATGAATCAAGTCCTTAAAATAAATCTTTTCTTTTTATAAATAAATAGAGTTGTCTCCCTTTTCTATAGATAGGTAGGTAGGTAGGTAGGTAGGTAGGTAGGTAGATCCTATTGTGTCTGTTCTACAGAGAATCATGACTGGGATAACTGCCTGATTCATTGGAAAGCATTACATCTTATCCAGCAGGAAAAACCAGGCTTTTTGGTTTTTTCTGCTTATTACTGGTGTTCACACTGAGATCTCAGAGGCTTTGGTAGAAAAAAAACCAACAACCCTGAATTCCATTCTTGCCTCAGCCTAGAATGAGACTCTAGAGTCCAGACAAGTCGATTAACTCTCTGGGAGCTAGTTTCTTCATCCATCACACAACTGGCAGAGGCCATTATGGTGACACAGGAGCATGGGGGATCCTTATAATAAAAATGACAATAGATACTCTTTATTGTAACATTTTCTAGGAGTCAGGTCCCCCATTAGGCACATTATATGCGTCATCTCATTTAATGATCACAGGAAAGCCATGTGTTAGGAATCATCATCAACTCTGTTCTAGAGATGAGGAAACTGAAGCACAGAGACACTCAGCTGCATTTCCCAGACTCACACAGGGAGCCGGAGGCAGGACTCAGGGCCAGGTAGCGAGGACGGGCCCTTCTGCCTTACCACTGTGCTGGGCCTGGGCTGAGGCCAGAAGGAGCGAAAGGTGAAGGTGCTTCTAATTTGTGTTTCTGTTCTGTGCCACTACATTGCACATGTCCAGGGGCCCTCTTCTCCTTTCACAAAGGCTACAGGGGATGGTGCCATGCAGTCAACCTGGTGGCCCTGTTTCTGCTGGCTCTTCACTAGACTGGACTGAAAACAGTGAAGAGAGTTTTATCCAGTGAAACTTGTTAACATCGCAGCAAGAGAAGAGAGGTTTATAACCACTTATTTCCACTAACATGTGGACTAGAAAATTATGTGTACACATCTATTTTTAAAAGTCTTGTTATAAACTAGAACAGCTGAGTTATAAAACCTGAGGAATGACATTCATCCAAATGTGAATATCAATGCTGCCCTCGTGACAGAAACACTTTCTACCTTACTTCTAATTACACTTTCTCCACACTACTCACCTTCGCCTCTAAGGACGGTGAAGGCTCATGGGGCTGCTCTCTGATACCACATGCCTTCAGCAAGGGGCTCCCTTCACTTTGGGTGGAATTTAACTGCTTTTCACCTTCTCTGGGACAGTCAGTCCCAGTGTGGCTGGATAAGATGGATCAGAGGACAAGGACCATGGAGGAGAGTTTTCTGTGTACTTCACGTGCCTAAAGGTAGCAGCAATGAACAATAACATATTGAGCACTTATTACCAACTGGGTAATCATTTCATTGAATCAGGTAATATTTCATTGCTAAGAGGTAGTACTAGGCAAGCAAATTGCACCTCTGCTACTTACTAGCTGGTGTCTTAATTTCCTCATAGGTAAAATAGGAGTAATAATAATACCATTGGTCTCTTACTATTACTGAGGATTAAATGAGCTATTTACATAATGCACTTCAAACAGTGTCTTGATCATTGTAAGCACTTTAATATGTATAACATATATTAATATTTAATATGTACATCATTTCATATTTATACATATATTTCCTCCTTTCAACTATCCCATGAGTCAGGCAGCCTTGCTTTTTCCATTTTAGAGATGAGAATATAATCTGAAGTCTGTCAGAGCCCTGAACTCACACTCTCAGCCTCTGTGCATCTCATGACATCTCCTGCGTGTGGAAGACTGTGTGCAGGTTAACACACATTGCAGCAGGTTCTGTGGGTAGAGCATGCGCTGGCACTTACCCTTCCCAGGTGTACTGATGCCTTCCGACTGCAAGTGCTTGCGACTCTGCCCCAAGGCAGCTTTGACATAGCATTAGAAGAAACTGGGGGACAAAACTACTCAGATTCTTCCTTCTCGAAGGGGCAACTCTGAGCTGTGTTCCACATCATCTCCCATGGGTCCCCAGAGTGACTGTGCCCCAGTCGCCCACAGTGGCGACTTGCTCCTGCATGTACCTTGTATGGCTGTCTTCCCGAGGAGTGGGCAGTTCCAGAGTCCATCTGAGCAGCAACATTCCCCTGCTCCCACCACCTCCCATCCTTTCTCTGCCAACATCCTCAGTACTCTGCTGCATAGAACACTCTGCCTGTGCTGCTTCTTCCCAGCTCCCTGGTTCCCTGAGGTTTCTCTCCTGCCACCCCAGATTCTGGGCTCTTCGGAGTGACTTCACCAGGGAACAGCTCAGCTGTAGGGCTTGTTTCTGTCATGTTACTGCTGGCCTGATTTTCAGGGAGGCCGATCCTAGCCTGCTGAGTCTTTGCACATGATTTTCCCTCTTCCTCTTCCCCTGGCTAACCCAGACTCCCCACCAGGACCTGCGTTCCTTGTCCTATGCTTTGTACATATACATGGGTACCATACGGCTTGAATTATGTTCTGGCTTGAATTACGTTCCCGAAGAAGATATTGAAGTCCTAACCTGGGAATGTGACCTAATTCTGAAATAGGGTATTGGCAGATGACCAAGTTAAGAGGAGACCATTAGGGTGGGCCATAATCCAATATCACCAGTGGTCTTATCAAAAGGGGAAATTTTAATGCAGAAGCAAACTTGAATAGGGTAAAGAGGATGTGAAGACACAGAAAGATTGCTGTCGACCAACCAAGGAGCTCCTGCGGTCACCAGAAAGTAGGAGAGAGGACGGAGATTCTCCCTCACAGATCACTGAAGAAACCAACCCTGCCTACTCCTTGATTTAGGATTTCTTGCTTCCAGAACTGTGAGATAATAATTTATGTTGTTAAGACCCCTAATTTGTGGTACTTTTGATACTGTGGTCCTGGAAAATAAGTACAGATACTAATAGCCCAATCACAATGTATTAGATTTACCTGGTTTCTTATCTCCCTAACTAAACCGTCAGTTCTTTGGACCATATTGCCCAGGGCCTAGTACAATGCCTGACATGCGGCAGGTAGTCAAAAAAAAATGTTGGTTCCATTAGAATAGACTTTAAAGTGGAAAATCACTGGATTGAATTTTAACTGTTGTTCTAATTAACTATAACAAAGATCCAAATTATGAGCAAGTGTTATTTCAATAGCTTTGCGGGTCTCTTAATTACATTATCACCTAGCTATGGCCCCAGGAAATACCTGTTCATTAACTGGGTTGATAATCAGTGAAGTGGGGCAGAACGGCAGTGAAGGGAGGATTTGTTTCTCAGGAAACTGGGTAGGGAGAGAGAATAAGAACAAATGTTCGCTGTGAAATATCTGGAGGTTCTTTTTCCTGGGCCAAATACATTCCTGGTTCTTATCTTTCAGCCCCAACCTTCATGAAGCGGGGCCAAGGCCGGAGGAAGAGCTGGCAGTGATGTATGAGGCCATCAGCGGCCACTGCGCTGCCAGGAATGTTTCACACCTGTGTGTTCCTAGCTCAGACTACATGCCTCTGCTCTTGGGCCACATGTTCCCCACTGCGAGTTCCTCAGGGCAGCTCATGGGAGAAGTCTGGCTCCTGGGGCTGTGGGTCCAAGCCCCCTAGCATTGCCCCTGAGACCTGCCCAGCTGCTGTGACATTGGGGTCCCGACTCAGATCTGTATAACATTCTGTTCTCATATCAACAATTTGGGAACGATGAGCAGAAAATTTGCAGTCTTTCTGAAATGTGGTTTGTGGACTTGCTCTTCAACTCCAACACAGATTTCTTATTTCCCTAGTAATCATCCTTTATTCTTTCCCATATAGTAGGCAGCATATTGGTTCATGTGAAAATACACTGAGCTAACAGGACTTCTCTTGTAAGTAAATAAATGCATTTGAATTTGAATTTTTTCTTATCTAAGCTTTAACTCTGAATTATGACTACAGTGATCAGTGTCATAAAAAATGAGCTAAAGTTTGTATTAACATATATATATAAAGACTGAAAGAAAGGTAAAAATAACATTAATAATAATTGCCTCTGCACCATGAGATTATGCATGATTTAAACTTTTTATATTTTTGATTTCCAAATTTTGAAAATGTGTATTTTTTTATAGAATCAGGAAAATATTACTTTTTCAAGACTCAGTGCAGAAGCTGCGTGTGCAGCAAGTCTGGGAGATAAAAACTCATTATTGTTCTGAAACAGGAAGAACTTTTTTTTATCCTCATCTGAGGATGTTTATTGATTTTGGAGAGAGAGGAAGGAAGAGAGAGACAGAGACATCAATGTGAGGCAGAAACATTGATTGGATGCCTCCGATACAAGCTCCGACCAGGGAATGAACCCACAACCTAGGCATGTGCCCTGACCAGAAATTGATCCTGCAACCTTTTGGTGTAGGGGATGATGCTCCATCCAACTGACCCCTCCAGCCTGGGCCAGGAATAACTGGTTTTAAAGCTGTTCCCATGGCCTCCAGCACCAGCCTTAAACATTACCTATAGGTGGTTCTATTTATATCCTTTATTAAGAGCAAACAAAGAACAGGGCTCCCATGGTCTTCCATGGAAATCTATGTTTGGGTCACCCTAGAGAGAAGCAAACACTGGGGCCCCTTTTACTGGCTCTCTGGACAGACAGATCCTCCTTAGGTTTAACTGGTCCCTTCTGCTATGTATTAAAGCTGTTAGTTATTATTTGAACCTTAGTAGAAGATGGGCACCCTATTCCATAATAGCCCTGGGTCTGCTTGCATAGTAACATAATTACAACTCACGTTTGCATCATGTTTAAGAATGGTGGTTTCTCAGCTTTAATTGTATAATTGAAATTGCCTGGTGGGATTTTACTGCTCAGCCTCATCCCCAAAATGCTGGTTTAATCTGTATGTGATGCTCCCTACTCTGGAGTCCTATGAAACCGTCCCCAGTTGGTTCTAATATGCAGCCAATGCTAAGAACCTCTGTTTCACCAAGAGTTTTTAAAGCACGTGTCCACTATTTCCGTTGATCCTTAGAACCACTACAGGCAAGGTGAGTCTGACCCAGTTTCCCAGGCAAGCCTTTAATAGCCACTATTTTAGAAACCTTAAGTCTCATTCTGCCCCTGGAGTTTTCACAGTTTCCTTTTATATTATGAAACCTGCAATTGATATGCCTTCCAGCTCTAAAATTCTCCAATTATCTGAATGTATACTCTAGGCCATAGAGAGCTTGGTGTATTCCATAATTTCCCAAGCACTGGAAACATTTTGGTGTCAAACTTTTGCCATCTTAAGACACTAAGAAACCTCTCCACCTTCTCTCCTACCACCGCTATCCAACTCTCCTTTTAAGGCAGCAGAAAGAAAGGAACTCCTACCCTTTGTGACAGCATGAATGGAACTGAAGAGTATTATGCTAAGTGAAATAAGCCAGGCAGTGAAAGACAAATACCATATGATCTCACCTATAAGTGGAATGCAATCAAAAAAACAAACAAGCAAGCAAAATATAACCAAAGACAGTGAAATAAAGAACAAACCGACAGTAACCGGAGGGGAAGGGAAGGAGAATAATGGGGGAGAGAATGGGAAGGGTCATCAAGGAACATGCATAAAGGATCCATGGACAAAGACAAAGGGGGCTAGGCATTTAGGGTGGGGGGGTAGGTGTGTGGGGTGGGGGGAGAAAGGTGGGGGGTAAATGGAGACAACTGTACTTGAAGGGCAATAAAAAAAAAGAAAAAGAAAAATAAGGCAGAGGTCAAAACCACAAATGTCCATAGGCAAGCAGGTACTGTGAAATTTTTCATGGTTTAGTCCTAAAAGTCCTACATGTATAGAGGCTGGTGCTGATTTGTATCAAAAGAAGGGTGTCTGTCTCATGAAGGCCTGGGCAAATTGTTTATCAGATCTGAGCTTTGTTTTTTTTCTCTGTAGTATCACTGAGATTAGTGATGTTTTTATGGTTTACATAGTAAGCCCTACAGAATTCAAAGATATGCTTTCTTTCATTTCATCTTCACACTAACTTAGGACAAATTTTTATATCCCATTTTAAAAACTAGGCAAATTTGACTGAAAGAGCTTTAAATGGTTTGTTCAATATTGCACAAATAAAAACAAGTAAAACTCGGTTTTAAAGTCAATTTCTATTAGTTTCCCTACTCTTTATTTGTTTCACCATTCCATATTAAGTTCTCTAAAAGCGTCAATAATGTTCCTTGCCTTAAAGGGTTGTTAGTTCTATTCAATGTGATAAAGCCAGTAGCAGGCTGGGCACTTGTCAATGAAGTGTTGTTGTTCTTAAAACAAGTAATAATAGAGTAACTGATACAAGGAGATTGACCAGACCCTGGGGCAGTGGAGGGGCTGAGTGAAGGAGGGGTCACAGGAAACACTGGAGGTGGTGGGACTAAAGCCCCACACTGCTAGCAAGGCATATGACAGATTTCCCTACCCTTGGGCCCAGGCAGCAGGAGTGGCTGCATCCCTGGGTAAACAACCAGTGCAGCAGTGTTGCGTTGCCCTGGCAACTGAGCTGGTGCGGCAAGTAATGACAGATTCCCCACCGCAGGCTACGGGAGGAAGCCTTGCATGGAGTTTGTGCAGGCGGGAGAGGGTGATTGATGAAGGGGAAAAAATCCTCCTGGATACTCCCTCCTGGAACATGGTTGCAGGTGGAGGTGCAGACTTGCCAGTCTAGCCTGACAGAAGGACAGATTGGTTGAGAAGATGGATGCTTCTGGAGCACATGGAATTTTGGGCCCAGAAATTTAAAACAGAGGGAGAGTCAAAGACTTGGACCTTCTCCTTCCCCTCACTCACCCTGTTGGGTGGGTGGAGTGTTTGTGGACTAGCAGGCCCTGGAAATTGTGTGGTCTATCAGCAACCCTGGCCCCCGGGTGTGGGAAGTGGTGGTGGTGGCATAGCTGCACAGGCCATGCACGCAGACTCCAGAAAGATGCCTGAACTTGCACTGCAACCAGAACAAGCTAAGCTGCCTTGGATAGTCATGTTGCAGCCCCCTGCATTTCCCAAAGGAGATAGGAGAAGAAACTCTAGGTGCAGCCTTGGGCTAATGTGGCAAAGGGTGGTGGGGTTTTCCTCTGGGTGTTTTGGAGAGGAGGGGCTCTGAGGCAGAAGCCTGGTATTCTTCCAAAATTATGTAGCTTTTGAATAAATGATCTCTTTCCTTTTCTACCAAACCTCTGCCTCTGGAGTTTGCCTATGGGCAGTGGGCAATAGAACCCCATTTCTGTTTGCTAACATAACCATGATATTCTTACCATTTTCTTCCTTCTCTCTCCCATCTCTATAAACTGAAGGGTTTGGGCCTAACCTGATCTAATTAAAGCACAATCCCTGGAGATTTAGGCAGTTAGACAGACATGAGCAGAGCAAGGACGACGGACCAGGTACAGAAGGTCACTACAGCAGAAAGTCCTGGGTGCCTAGCAAACTGGGAAAACAAGGACCTTGCCCCAGGGTGACCTTTCCTCTCCTGGCATATCACTGGTCATGGGTTTAGATGCCCTGACCTTTTATATTGCTGGTCATATGGTTCAGACCCTCCCCGGACCTTTCCTCTGCTGGCATATTGCTAGTCCTGTGGTAGATGCACTTGGAGGAAGGCGAAGTGTGTCCTCATGTGACTCCCATGTGGGGGCCCTTGCACCACCACTCCCTTAAGCATTAACCTCAAGGGTAACATACGGGCCTCAGTTATGTTAGCTCCAGGCCCAGAAAAGCAGCAAAACCAGGCAGACTCATATCAAGACCTGCTGTAATGACTAATGATCCTCTGTGCTGGAGCCAGCCAATCCGTGGAGACCATAACCCTGAAAGGACACACCTGGAAAGCTGATGAATATTTTATTGGGATCCTCCCCTGAGACCTCCAGAAAAATGCCCTAAGGAGGAAGATCCAGTGCAGCTCTCTTATGGAGCACACCCATGCCTTTCCCCACTCCCTTTCCCCAGGCACGTTTTCCTTGCCTCTTTTTCCTAAGCTCCAAGGGCCCTTCTTTTCCTCTGTAACTTGTTTCCTGAACCCATTTCTTATGTTGCTTATTTCTACCTCTGTGACTTTCTAAATAAACTGTTGTTTGTATTTGAGTCTTGACTCTGAATTCTTTCTCAGCCAGAACTCGAGTACTGAGGTTGGTGAACTGAGGTCCAATTGCTGGTAACATTCTGATACTATTTTTGCCACCACCAACAGATCCCAGGATTCAGCATTTAAAAAATTTTTACAGCTTCCTAGACGAGTCTAGCATGTAGGCAGACTTGGGAAGCATTGGTAGGAAACATACCATGTGCAAAATTTCTCTGGACCAAACTGCCAAACTATATCACATAGAACTGGCACATAAAGAAAGTAGTGTGAGGTACTGACTTGTAAAATTGCACTGGAACTGGAAAATCTAGCTTTAAATCCAGCTCCACCACTTATTAGAGAAAAGGACCTATTCTCCCTGTGCTTTAGGATCCTCAGTTATTAAGAAACAAAAGCATGACAACAGGTCATATTCTACTGTCTCCATGGCTGGGCTGAGAAGCAAATGAGAGACCTATTGTGCTCTAATGTGTTCACATTAATGAGTGCCAAATGTTATGTAAGGGTAAGGTGGTATAACAGTTTTGGTTGTGATTAATAAATATTTATTGATTATCATGAGATCTCACTGACTCATCTTTTCTTCACCCTTAAATATATAGCTGGGGGAAATAAATAAGAAACATAATTGCACCTCACATTTCAGGACTCCCCAGGCAGTTTGCATTAATAGGTCTCTTCAGCTGTCCTCTAAGTGCAAATAATTCCTGGGAGTTTAGATGGTAGCACTTTGTCCCAGAGATGAACTGACCCCAGCTAAGAGCCGAAGTCCTTCCCAAATCTCATTACAATGAGCCTAATGGCAGACAGGCTTTAGAATGTAACAAAATTGGAGCTTTTAAATCATTATCTTGACTCTGGGAGCATTGCATTAATAAATAGAAATGGAGCAGAGAAAGAAAAAGCACAGAAGGGAGTGTGCCCTCTCTACCAGATCTTCCTATCACACTGCTCACCATAACAAACCAGAAGAGAAATTGATTTCACCAAAGCCAGGAGCCCAGCTCCCAGTCAAGTAGGGGTATGTGCTTAGCATCACCTCAAGGTGGAGGGAGTTATATCTCAATTTACCTTTACACTTTTGCAAATTAGTGCTCCAGATTACCCATTTCTCCCAGTTCACCTTCCTGCCAAAGGTAAAGGTAAAGGAAAATTTAAGTCAGTGTCTTTCTGAAACATCTTGGTGAATAAGAAGTGACTTTGTGTTGCTGAACTCTTTTCCTCCTTGCTGCTTTCCTGAGCTTCTGAGCTTACTCATCACCTGTTCCTTCATGCCACAAACATTAGTGCACACCTGTCATAGGTTAAGCACCAGGTAGGCCCTGCAGAACATCCAAAGATGAAAGCCCAGCTATGCTTCTATTTCCTGCTTATCTCCTGGATCAACTCTCTTTCATACCACTCAGCCCCTTCTGTGGGTTCTTGTCATTTCTTTTCTGTATATTGCAATGCCTCCAATGGTCTTCTGTCCATCTAAAGTCCCCCCCACCCAGTGGTCCTCATGGCTAACACCTCTTCCCATTCGCTGCCCCACCAAGGAGTTCCCAAGGGTCACGGGCTGAGACCCTTTTCAAAGACCCTATGTGTCTGCACAGAGCCTCTCCTTTCCCTACATCATACTTGCTCCAGTCACATACTCAAGCCCTGGGACCTTTGTCATTATCCCGCTTTGTCTTTAGCGGGGTCCCTTTGTCGGCTCCCACCTTGTTACCTAGACTCATCCTCTAAGGTCCAGGCTTCCTCCAGAGGCTCTCACACATGTAGGCAAAGCCCAGAACCCTCAGCACTCTGAGGTCTCTACCTTCCTCCCTCTGGCCCTCAACACCCTAGACCTGTGTCTTTGCTTCTTAATTTCTCCTTAGCCTCTGCCTGGAAGGTGCTTTTCCCTGAGCCTTTCAGGGCTGGTCCCAGAACCATTATTTTCATTCAGATTCGAGCTCACTTGTCCCTTCTTTAGAGAAGGCTTCTCTGGATGACACAGTCCACCAGAAGCTTGTTTTAATTCTCCGTAAAACACTTACTGTTACCTGATATACTTATGATATATTTATATATTTTTTTCCTCCCTAGACTAGATTGTAAACCCTGTGGGATCAGGGACTGATTTATCTTTTTTACTATTGTATCCCCAGAGCCTAGGACAGTGCTTGGCATATAGTAGGTGCTAAGTAAATGTTTGGATGGATGCGTGAATAGCCTTGTCTAAAAGTTAAACTCTTTGAGAGTTGAGATGTTCTTTATTTTCTCTCACAGTGCCTGGGATGGTGACTTGTTCTTTGCCAGCACTAGGCAAAGGTTTGAAGGTACAAATGTTCCCCTTAAAGCTTCTAGGAGTCAGGGTCAAAGCCCACTTCTTCTTTTGAAGTTGAATTAAGAGAACAGTGTAATTTAACAGAAGTACAATATAAGGAAGATACAGTCAATATTCTTTTTTGAGACTCAAAACCTGCTATCCCAACTCACCTAATATAAGAACAGTCAAAAATCTCTTCTCCGTCCCTGCTGAACTTCCATGTGGAATGAGATTAGAGCCAGGGCATTACCATAAGGAATCAAATGCATCCAGGCCCAGGTCTCTTTTGGAGTCTAAATGAAGTCCACCGTGAGAGCAAAAAAGGTCTTTTTTCAAAATAAGCCAATTTCAACAGTGTGCTCCAGTTCCCTTAGGACTGAATCCAGTTGCATTGTAACTTAGCCTGACAGTGAAGGGCTAATCTGCTTATCAAGCAGAAAACGCAACACCTATACCAACTGTGGTTTAAAAGATATCAGTTGGTGAATACTAGTGATACTGATAAAACCGTTAGCAGGGAGGAGAGTTTTAGGAAGACTAACTTATTTTGTTTCATTTAGAAAAATTGTACCTTGAAAAACATCATATATTTCTAAATTTCTTAAACAATAATATAAACAGAGATGCTTTAAAAGGGAGCAGGAACTGCCATGCCAAGCAAAGGAACTGCCTTGCGTGTGTTATGCCTCAAATCTTTGGGATGTTAAAACAGGACAAAATAACCTTTGAATTGGGCAGAAGTAACCTTGTCTTCTAAAGAACTGTTTGCAAGGACAGCAAGAAAACTGACATGATTACTGGACTGATGACTACTGGAATGAAAATGAAAAACATTGTTTGAATTAACATCACTATGTTATATTATCTGTACCAATAGAAATGCCTTCTTTCTATTGATGTAACTGTCCCATTTTCCTTTCTCATAAATACCCTTTGCCTTTGTCTCCTAACTAGAGCATTATTTAGGTTGCTGCCTAAATTAATTACCGAATAGTTATACTTAATGATCTCAAATAAATGTTTACTTGCCTTTCACTTTGAAAGGGCTTTTCACTTTTAAAGTAGCAGTTTCAAGCATTGTAATAAACAACAGCTTACACAGCTAATTTAATAGCAGTTAATGTAGCTAATATGATGAAGACCTACCACTGACTGAGCACTAACTTCTCTCACCTTTCCCACAGCCCTGCGAAGTAGGAGTGTTGATCTCACCAGCTATGCACTGAGTAAGAGGAGGTTTAAGAGGATAAGTAACGTGGTCAAAAATACAGAGCTGGCAAGTCCAAGCTGACCGATTCCCAAACTGCTTGTGTATAAACTGCACTGATCTCAGGTTTGCAGGCTGGTGAATTTGAACATGTGCATGGCCCAGTAACCACCACTCAAATTAAGATACAGAGCACTTCCAGTCTCCCGGAAGCTTCTTTCCTTTCTGACTGAGGTGCAGGCCACCCCCTAACATTAGGGAGACCCAAGGCAAAGTCAAATAGAAGCCCATAGACCATTTGTCTAGTTGTTTTACAATTACAAACTAAGCCAACAGACTGAGAAATAAAATACATATTTTCTTCCTGTCTTGATACATAAACATCCATAACATGTTAGAAGGCCAGTGTTGAATTAAGAGTGCTCAGAGCTCTTGAACATGGTAGTGGAGACAGTCAGCCATGGCTCCAGCCTGGGTAGCCCACCCCCCTTCTCTTCCCCTTTCTGGCTCCATCTCACACCTGATATATGTATGTGGTCACCCCAGCCTGTACACCTAAGCCCTGTTCACAGTCTCCACAAAAAAGAATCCTTGACTACCTGTGAGGCCTCAGGGCATGCATGCTGTGGCACAGCGAGCCCTTGGGAGGACAGGTCTGCAGAAGACATACTCTGCATACCCAGAGGAAGGCCTGGAGAGGGGAGTGAGAGCTCAAGGTAGGGACACTTACTTGGGGCTGCAGATCCTTCACCCCATGCGGTGGGCACACCCTGAGGAAAACCAGGTGAGTCCTACAAAGCTTGGGGTTTAGGATGCTCTCTTGTCTGGTCTAAGGGTGGTTCCACAGAATCGAGGTCATCTGTCTCAATCAAGAGGTGATTCTCTTTGTTCTCAAAGTCACTTCTTCCAGCACATATTTATTGACTGAGGGACTATTATAGACCATGGTGTGAGAGTGGAGATTAAACAGGCCCTGCTTCTGTTTTCACAGTAGTTACGGTTCCTGGTGGAGTCAGGCATTATTCAAATATCCCACCACTGGAGCTTGCACTTTGAACAGAAGGAGCATGGGTTTTTTGAGAGCATATAACCAAGGCACCAGACCTCGCCTGGGTGGTCTGAAAGGCTTAATTGCATAGGTGGAGGGGCATACCAAAGGCCCAGTGGTGGCAGGGATCAAGGCGAACACTAAGACTGAACCGGTCTCAAGTGGTTGAGAGTGAGAGAGAGGTGTGGAGTGAAGTCGCCTGGGCAATGTTCTGCTATGCCCAGTTTTGTTCAGAGAGTTTACCTTCTCTTGAGTAAAGTTGTTTTTTTTTAAATATATGATTATATATATATATCAAAAATTGCTATTTTTAGTTATTTTAAGTGTACAATTCAGTAGCATTACATTAACAATGTTGGGCAACCACCACCACTATTTTCAAAACTGTTTTTATCACCCCAAATAGAAACTGCCATTAAGCAATAACTCCCCATTTTTCCTTCCCCTTAAACCCTTGGTAACCTCTAATCTAATTTTTGTCTCTATAAACTTGTCTACTTGAGATATTTCATACAAGTGGAATTGCGTGATGCTTGTCCTTTCATGTCTGGCTTCTTTTACTTAGCATCACATTTCCCAGGTTCATCCGTGCTGTAGCATATGTCAGATTTTCATTCTTTTTTATGGCTGAATAATATTCCATTGTATATATAGACCACACTTTACTTATCCATTCATTTGTTGATCAACACTTGGGTTGTTGCCACCTTTTGACTGTTATAAATTATGTTGCAACAAACATTGATATATAAATACCTCTTTGATCCCATCTCCAATTGTACACACTGAGAAGTGGAATTACTGGGTCATATGGTAATTCTATGTTAAATTTTTTGAGGAACCTCCATGCTGTTTTTTACAGCAGTTGTGTCATTTCATTTTCTCATGAATAGTGCACAAGTTTTCCAATCTCTCCACATCCTTGGCCAATGCTTGTGATTTTCCATTGACTTTGCCTTTATCCTAAGGGCATTAGGTCTAAATCTATTCTCAGAATCTACTCCGACCATTCAAGTCTGGCAGGCAATCTGGGGAGTCTTCATTTGTGGGGGCACTCTGAGGAGCATGCCTTCCAGCTAATTGAAAGAATTCAGGGGAATCCTGATCAGCATCGACATCACCAATGTCAGCTAGAAAGTAGGGGTGGACAGGGGAAGAAACTGGATAAGAATTGGGAGACTTGTGAAGAATTTGGGACCTCTTCCATGAAGTACTCATTAAGTAGGTGTCTTTTGAGGGTTTTTAAATCTCTACATAACAGTGCCACTCTCCATAGCAGGCCCTCAGTAAATAAACATACACTCATAGCAGAAGCTTAATAAATAGACACACGAGTAAATGGGTTACTGCATCTTCTTCTCCTCCTTGCCCATAGTCCATAGCAGTTCAGCACTCGAAGACCTACCAAGGGCTCTGCTCCCTCTGGCGCCCACAGACTCCTGTCTAGTGGACCCAGCAAACCATCCTGGGTCTCTTTTGGGACTGAACCACTGCCTTTCATGAATCATTCTAAAGGGTGTTATAGCTCTGCAAGAAATTAGAAAAATATAGACATGTTGGCTCAAGTCCTTTTTAGAACAAGGCAGGGCTAAGCAAACAAATAAAAGGATAAGAAAGGGGGTAATTTATCCAAATACTACTCTCTACCCACATTGTGATTTAAGGGTCACAGAGCACTTTGCCAGATATTTTCTCATTTGATCCTTACAGTAAGCCATTAAGGCTGGCAGGGTAAGCACTACACTCTGTCCAGAGTGTAGGGTTTTGCAGGAGGGGACAGATTCAGAAAGGAGAGGTGACCTGCCGAAGGTCAAAGCTGAAGTGTCAGGGAGGCTTCTGCCCAGCTGTGGCTCCCTCTTCCCCATGAGTTATGACTCACCCCTACCTTGCTGCCCCCAAACCTGCTCGGGGCCTCTGGGAAGAGCTCAGCTAGGCTTTTAATAATCAGTCAGAAGGGTTTTTTTTTTTGAGGTGTCAGCACAGACTTTTGGCTAGTCTTCTCAAAATCTGTTCTTGCAGAATGCTTTGTTAAGTTTTGCCCAATCAGTACTAAGGTAAAAGAATAAAAATAAAGCCTCTTCTATTCTCTTTTTTCTGTAGCAGACAGACTGGTAAAGCCTATTTCATTCCCAAAATTCAAATTGGAAACTGCTTTCTGTTCTCATTAGTTTGGCTTGTAGCAGTCATTATATTCTAAACAATTACCCCGAATGCCAATTTCTTACTAGAATTATCCTGGACTCAACAACTGGTTTTCTTAGTAGCAAGACTGAAGTAATTATTCCTGGCATTTGTAACTAAACATGCTGTGCTTGGTACTTTACAATGTTTTCATTATCATTGAGTTATCAACATTTATCTCTATCAGGGGAAAGAAAAAGCTGTCCAATAGTGAAGGCTCCCAATCACACAGACCTGTTTGTGTGACATCGACATGCTCCCTGGGGCCTCTTCCTTTTGCTTGGAGAAAAGGAAGAAAACCCCCAGGTCCCAAGACCTCTGTGTTCTGAGGAGGGGGATTATCTGAGAAGTAATGGAAAACCAGGGGGAAGTGGAGGTAGAGGGCTTTCAAGTTACAGGGTTCCGTGGGAGCTCAGAGCCCGTGACTGAGATAGTGTCTCTGTCCTCATCCTCATGGGACCTGTCGCCTAGGCTTCTCAGCTAAGTGTCTGTGGAACAAAACCTTTCTTCCAAAGCTGAGCTACCCAGAGTCAGCCCTAAGAATCCAGTGGGGTCTGTGGGATTCCCCTTTCCTTTTGGCAGGGAAAGCAGGGCTATTCTTAGTGGGAGACTCCAGGATAGTCAGGTAGCTCAACCCACCCTGGGCTGGAGGTGCCTGCTTACCGTCTTGTGCATTTACCCAAACTTAGGGCTCCTGGGCAGCTGGCATAAAAGAAGACGCAGGAGGAGCTCTGCCCAGGTTCCTGAGTTCACTCACGATCCGGGCTCCGTCACTCACTGCCGTGTGGCTGTGAGCACATTGCTTACATCTATGTGCCTCATTCCTCATCTGTAAAGTAGTGGTAATAATTGCTGCATTTCACAGGTGTTATTTTGATGACTAAGTGAATTAATATTTGTAACTACAACAGCATACCTGGCACCTAGTAAGTGCTGAGATAAATTTCAAAAAGAATATGGAGTGGCGTCTCAAGCAGACAAGGTAACACCTTCAGAACGATTTGAAGGGCCATGCAAAGATGTTACTCCTTGGGTAACAGAAGAACAGAAGCTTTTGGAAAGAACTTTGAAAATGTACCCAGTAAACACACCTGATAGATGGGAGGAAACAGCAGAGGCAGTGCCTGGCTGGACAAGGAAGGACTGCGTGAAACAATATAAGGAACTTGTCAAGATGGTTAAAGGGAGCTGCTCAAAAGCAAGAACTAAATACAAGTAGAGTCAAGAAATGACTCACAACAATCTTTGTTGTGTGTGCGTTTTTATAAAAAATCTGAAAATACTATAAAAAAAAAAGCAGCAACTTTCCTTTAACAATGAAAGGAGCTTTTAAATGTTCTTTTGTTCCCTTTAGGTCTGAGTCCACAAAACAGGCTATAAAGACAGAGAGAGGAAGATTGATTCCCCATCCCCTAAACCACAGAGTCCCCTGATTCATTCGAATGTACCAGCAAACCAACTCCAAACCCATGTTTCTTTAAAAGTCAATCTTTGGTACTACTGTGGGAGTGACTATTCCCCAGACCCTCAAAAAGCAGAACTTAAAACGTTTCTCAACAGCACGTAGAGAACTAATCTTCAGATGACAACTCCTAACGAGTTAAATTTAGAGCAGCTATGATATAGTAGATGAAAGCCAGGACCACTAGATTCCTTTCTCCTTTCCCTGCATCACTCTCAGGACCTATGGACTGAGTGTGCCTTACATCTGGTAATGAAAGTAAGGACAACAGCAGCAATAATAACAGCTACCACCCATGTAGCGTTTATTAGGTGCCAAAAACTGTTCCAAGGACTTCAGTCCTTATAACAACCCTAGGGGGGTAGATACTATTTTTTATCCCCCTTTTTACAGATGGGAAAATTGAGTCATAAAGAAAGCTAAGTTGCAATTCTAAAGTCACAGGACTGATAGAGGTAATAGTTAAACCCAGGTAGCTTGGCCCCCGAGTCTTCACTTGCTGTCACGCAGCTTTTTTCCATCATTGACCCCAACAATGAGACCAGACCCAGTTCAGGCTCAGGAAGCCAACACCGTCTTCAAGGCAGAAGGGATCTTGGGGGTTTGGGACCAAGTCTCACTGCTTGTCTAGCTCTGGATTTGTGACCTACCTGTTTTCCTCATAGAGAGATTTTAGCTAAGAACAGGCTTTGGGAGACAGGCTCTGTCTCTTTTCATGTTATTGAGCCTCAGTCTTGACAACATGCTTGGTTCTCCTACTTCCTTGCTTTGTTCTCATGGTCCTGAGCCTTCCATTTATGACCCACATTTACTAAGTACCTACTATGTGCCAGTCATGTATACTAGGCCTGGGGACACAGAGCCCTTGGGAGGCTCATCATCCAATAGGGACGCACAGGTGCAAATAACTACATGGAGAGAAAATCTCAGGGCTGTGATGAAACCTGTAACAGGATCAGTGAGGCAGAATGAGGAGGGTCTGACTCCCTGGGAGAGGAGTTATTAAGACAGGCTTCACAGGGGAGGCCACCTGGGCTGCTTCCTGCATCTGCCTATTCCACACTCCAACCAGTTGCCCGGAGTTCTTGCTGGTGGTCGCTCTGCAGACACCACATTCTGCCTTCTTGAACATACCCATGTGACCTCAGAGAGTAAGATGAAATTGCATTTGTCATATTTATTTACTTTTCAAAAGAATTTTACTGAATTTATTGGAGTGACATTGGTTAGTAAAAGTATAGCATACAATTCTGTAATAAATACATCATCTGTATATTGTATTCTGTGTTCATCAACCAAAGTTGAGTCTTTTTCTGTCACCATTTAACTCCCCTCTTTTTCCTACCTCCCCTACTCCTTTCCCTCTTGTGAATGCTGTACTGCTGTTGGTGTCTATGAGGGCTTTTTTTGTTTGTTTGTTTTTTGCTTAATCCCTTCACTTTTTTCAACCAGCCCTCCAAACTCCTGCCCCTCTGACAGCTGTCAGTCTGTTTTCTGCACCTATGAGTCTATTTCAATTTTGTTCATTAGATTCCACATGTAAGCGAAATCATGTGGTATTTGTCTTTCTTTGACTTATTTCACTTAGCATAACATCCCCAAGTCCATCCTTGCTTTCTTCAAAAAGGGTAAGATTTGCTTCTTTTTTACCTCTGAGTAGCACTCCATTGTGTAAATATACCACAGCTTTTTTATCCACTCATGTACAATGGGTACTTTGGTTTCTTTCAAATCTTGGCTATTGTAAATAATGCTGTAATAAACACAGAGTACATATATCCTTTTGAATAAGTGTTTTGGGTTTCTTCAGATATATTACCAGAAGTGGAATCATTTGGACATAAGGCAGTTCCATTTTTAAATTTTTGAGGAAATGCCATATATACTTCTGTAGTTTTTCACAGTGGCTGCACCAATCTGCATTCCCATCAACAACGCAAGAGGATTCCCTTTTCTCCACATCCTCACCAACACTTGTTCTTTGATTTATTGCTAATAGCCACTCTGACAGGTGTGAAGTGATATTTCATTGTGCTTTCAATTTGCATTTCTCTGATGATTAGGGACATTGAACATCTTTTTATATGTCTATTGGCAATCTGTATGTCCTCTTTGGAGAAGTCAGGACCTATGGACCAAGTGTGATCTCTTCAGATCCTCTGCCCATTAAAAAAATTTTTTTGTTTGTTTTTTGGTGTTGAGTTTTATAAGTCCTTCATAAAATTCGGATATTAACCCCTTGTCAGATGTACTGGAGAGTATGTTTTCCCATTCAGTGGCTTTTCCCCCATTTTGTTGATCATTTCTTCTGCTGTGCAAAAACTTTTTAGTTTGATGTAGTCTCATTTATTTTATCTTTTGTTCCCCTTGCCTGAGGAGCTGTATCAGACAAAAATATTGCTATGAGAAATGTCCAAGATTTTACTGCCTATGTTTTCTTCTAGGGTTTTTATAGTTTCAGGTCTTATGCATAAGTCTTTAATCCATTCTGAGTTTGTTCTTGTGCATGGTGCAAGAAGGTGGTCTAGTTTAATTTTTTTTTTTAGTGTTTCTTTCCAATTTTCCCAACATCATTTATGGAACAAACAATCTTTCCCTTATTGTATGTTCTTGTCTCCTTTGTCAAATATTAGTTGGCCACAAAAGTGTGAGTTTGTTTGGTGTTCTATTCTGTTCCATTGATCTATATGTCTGTTTTTATGGTAGTACCATACTGGTTTAAATACTATGGCCTTATAGTATCATTTGATAGCAGGTCACATTATTCTCCAACTTTGTTTTTTCTCAAGATTGCTATGGCTATTCGAGACCTTCTGTAGTTCCATATAAATTTTTGGAATATTTGTTCTAGGTCTGTGAAATATGCCATTGGTATCTTGATAGGAATTGTATTGAATCAACAGATTGCTTTGGGTAGTATGGACATTTTAATTATGTTAATTTTTCTATCCACGATCATAGTATATGCTTTTCACTCATTTATATATTCAATTTCTTCTTCGGTTTCTTATAATTTTCTGAGTACAGGTTTTTTACATCCTGGGTTAAATTTATTTCTAGGTATTTTATTCTTTTTGGTGAAATTCTAAATGGGGCTGTTTTATTAGTTTCTCTTTCTGATAGTTCATTAATGATATATAAAAGTGCAACCAACTCCAGGATATTTATTTTGTATCCTGATACTTTACTGAATTCATTTATCATTTCGAGTAGTTTTTTTGGTGGATTCTTTAGGGTTCTCTATATACAGTATCATCTCGTCTGGAAATAAAGAGAGTTTTACTTCTTTCTTTCCAATTTGGATGCCTTTATTTCTTTTTCTTATCTGATTGCTGTGGCTAGAACTCTTTCAGCACTATGTTGAATCAGAGTCATAAAAGCAGACATCCTTGTCTTGTTACTGATCTTAAGGGAAACACTTCTAGTTTTTGCCCATTGAGTATGATTTTGGCTGTGGGTTTGTCATATATTGCCTTTATTATGTTGAGTTATGGTCCCACTATTCCCACTTCGCTGAGATTTTTTTTTTTATCATAAATGGTGCTAGATTTTATCAAATGTTTTTCTGCCTTTATTAATATGATCATGTGATCTTTATTCTTCATTTTGTTTATGTGGTATATTATGATTGTTGATTTGCAGATATTGTACCACACTGCATGCCCAGAATAAATCCCACTTCATTATGGTGTATGAGCTTTTTTTAATGTATTGCTGGATCAATTTGCCAATATTTTGTTGAGGATTTTAGCATCTATGTTCATCAGGGATATTGGCTTATACTTTTTATTCTTTGTCATGCCTTTATCTGATTTTGGAATTAGGATAATGTTAGCCTTGTAAAATGAGCTTGGGAGTCTTCGTTCTCTTGAATTTTTGAAATAGTTCTGGAAGGATAGGTGTTAGCTCTTCTTCGAGTGTTTGGTAAATTTCACCTGTGAAGTCATCCAGTCCAGGACTTTTGTTGGTAGTTTTTTTTATTACTGCTTCAGTTTCATTAGTTATAATAACTCTATTTAGATTTTCTGATTCTTCCTGATTCATTTTCGAAGGTCTTATTTTTCTAGGAATTTATCCATTTTGTTCAGATTATCCAACTTGTTGGCATATAGTTATTTGTAATATTTTCTTTCAATCCTTTGTATTTCTAAATTGTCAGTTGTTACTTCTCTTTCATTTCTGATTTTTCTTGATGAGACTGGTTAAAAGTTTATCAATCTCGTTTATCCTTTCAAAGAACCAGCTCTTTGTTTCATTAATCTTTTGTATTGATTTCTAGACTCTATTTCATTTATTTATACTCTGGCCTTTATTATTTCCTTTCTTTTACTCGTTTTGGTCTTTGTTGTTCTTTTTCTAGTTCTGTTAAGTGTAAAGTTAGATTGTTTATTTGAGGTTTTTATTGTTTCTTGAGATAGGCCTGGAATGCTATGAATTTCCCTCTTAAGACTGCTTGTGCTATGTCCCATAGGTTTGGGGTTGTTGTGTTCTAATTTTCATGTGTTTTAGGCATCTTTTGATTTCTGCCTTGATCTTGTTGTTAACCCATTTAATGTTTAGTAACATGTTATTTAGCCTCCATATCTTCGTGTGTTTTTCTTTTTTTTTTTTCTTGTGATTGATTTCTATTTTAATACCATTATGGTCAGAGAAGATGCTTGATATGATTTCTATCTCCTTAAATTTATTGAGACTTGTTTTGTGTCCTAACATGTGACCTAGCCTATAGAAAATATTCCATGTGCACTTGAAAGGAATGTATATTCTGCTGCTTTGGGGTGAAATGCTCTGAAGGTATCAATTAAATCCATTTGGTCTAGTATATTATTTAAGGCCACTGTTTCCTAGTTGATTTTATGTCTGGGAGCTCTATCCACTGATGGCAATGCAGGGTTAAAATTCCCTATCATAACATTATTTCTGTCGTTCTTTCTCATTATGACCATCAAGATTTGCTTTATATATTTAGGTGCTCCTACATTGATTGCATAAATGTTTACAAGGGTTATATCCTTTTGTTGGATTGTTTCCTTTATCATTATGTAGTGTCCTTCTTTGTCTCTTATTATAGCCTTCTTATTTAAATCTATTTTGTATGATATAAATATCACTACCCCAGGTTTTTTTCTTGCTTTCCACTTGCATAAAAGATTTTTTCCATCTTTTTAATTTTAGTCTCTGTGTGTGTCTGTTCTTCTGAGGTGGGTCTTTTGTGGACAGCATGTATATGGGTCTTTTCTTTTTTTCCATTCAGCTACCCTATGTGTTTGATTGGAGCATTTAAGCCATTTACATTTAAAGTGATTATTGATAGGTATGTATTTATTGCCATTTTATACTTTATAACTATGGTCCTCCTCCTGTTCTCCTCCTTTCCTCTTTTTGTGTGAAAGCTTTTATTTTTCCTTCAATTTTAAATGATAGCCTTGCTGGATAATGTAGTTTTGGTTGTAGGTACTTGCTTTTTATCACTTTGAATATTTATGACAATCCTTTCTGGCCCAAAATATTTCTGTTGAGAAATCAGCTGAGACTCTTATGGGAGCTCCCTTATAGGTAACTAACTGTCTTTCTTCTTAGTGCTTTTAAGATTCTTTTATTGTCTTTAACCATTGCCATTTTAATTATGATGTGTGTTGGTGTGGGCTTCTTTGAGTTCATCTTATTTGGGACTCTACTGCTTCCTGTATTTGTGTGATCTTTTTTCTTCACCAGGTCAGAAAGTTTCAGTCACTATTTCTTCAAATAGGTTCTCAATCCTTTGCCTTTTCTCTTCTCTTTATGGTACAACTATGTTGTGGATATTTCACTTCATGTTGTCCCAAACTATATTCATTTTTTAAAATTCTTTTTAAATTTTTGTTTCTCTGATTGGGTGTTTTCTGCCACTTGTCTTTCTAATTGCTGATTCAGTTATCTGCTTTGTCCAGCCTGCTGTTTATTTCGTCTAGTGTATTCTTCATTTCAGATATTATATTCTTCATTTCTGACTGGTTATTTTTAGGATTTTTATGTCCTTTTCATGCTGTTGAAGTCTCACTAAGTTTTTTGTAGTTCTCGCCAAGTTTCTTGAGTATTCTTATAAAAATTTTTTTGAATTCTGGTAAATTGCTTGCCTCCATTTCATTTATCTCCTGTTCTTTCATTTGGGCATGTCTCTTTGTCACTCCATTTTGGCTGCCTTTTTGTGCTGTTTTTGCATATTAGGTAGATCTGTTATGTTATGTATTCTTAGTAAAGTGGCCTTATGTAGTGGGTATCCTGTTTGTCCAGTCACACAATCTCCCAGATCACCTGAGCTGGGTGCTCCAGAACTGTTTTTTGTGTGGATTATGTGAGCCCTCCTGTGAAATTGAGTCTTGATTGCTATTGGCTCATTCATGTATGGGATCAACACTCAGGTTGGCTGACTGTGAGGATCGACCTCAACAACAGTGTATGAGCTGCTGTGTAGATGCTGACCACACTAAGCAGAACTCACCTCAACAGGATCTGGCGTCGGCTGATATCTCCCTTTGCATATGTCTCTAGTGAAGTTAATTGGACCCTGCTGTGATGTTGTCTAAAGCTGGCCACTGGGTGTATTGGTCCAGGGGTTTCTTGGGGGGGACTTTGGTGCAGTCAGTATCAGACGTTGCCTGTGACTGGCTATGGGCAAGCTGTTTGGAGCTACAAAGCAATCCACAGTTTGTCGCTGCCTCTGCTGGGTCTGGGTGTAGCATGCAAAGGACCAAGCTGTGAACCAAGGGTGGCTTCCAGTAGCACGAAGTCTGAGGGCAGGCCAGCTAAAGGCCCTAGGGACCCTGATATCTGACTCTACCTGCCTACACCTGCTGGCTGCCTCTTAGGCTCAGTCATTGAAAGAGCCTCTGGTGGTACTCAAGTTACGTGAGAAATTTTCTCAGTGGGTTAGCAGGTAGGGGTGAGTGGTGTTCACCAGATTTATACATGTTCAATCTTGGTGCTAGTGCAGGGTATGAGGCCACTCTGCAAAAGTTCTTTTCTATACCAAGTCTAGCTGCCACCTTCCAGGTGCCTGAAGACATTTGTGGTGGTGTGAAGGTTCACAAAATTGAGCTAGGTCAGCAGAAATTATTGGGCCCAAACGGACCAATATTTGGTTGTGTGAAGTAAGGGCTCTGTACTGTTGGGTGTGTGAGGGACAAATGGCCCCCATCCTAGAGCCACACAGCTCAATCTGTCTCAAATTCTACCAGGAGCCCAAGCTTAGCAGGGCACTCCTGCCAAGAGTCAGGCTTGGGCAAAGAAGGGAGGAGTGACCCCTGACCCAGAGCCACACAACTCAGTCACTGACTTTCCTGGGTATGCCTGCATCACTACACCTCTGCCCAAGCAGCTGACTTATCAGCAGGCTGTGAGCTCTACAGGGTAGGGCAACAGGGAGTTCAAACATTGGGGCTATTGCATTTCCCGAGGCTGATGCCTTAAGGAGGGTAGTGCTCCACCCAAGAAAGAAGGCATCTGCAGTGTGGGAGAGGCATTTAGCACAGGGATCCTGGAGGCTGACCCTCCAGCTCTCTCTCCAGAGCCACAAACCCCAGACTCCTTACACGACTCCAATCCTCTCTGCCCTCTGTATGTCCCCTGGAGACCAGGGTGAGTGATTGCAAGTGAGATTTTGTGCATTGTTTCTTTAAGAGGGCACCTCTGTCTGTAGGAGACTCACATTTCCTTGGCAGACAGGCAGACAGAATCACTGCTGATTTTCAAAACCAGATGTTATGTGGGCACCTCTTTCTGGCTCTGGTGCTCTGGGCTGCGGATCCCAGTGGGGACTCAGGGGGAATCTTTGTAGCTGAGATATCCCTCCAAGATTTCAGCTGCTCCCCTATTGGAGCAGGGTCAGCCCTTTCTGTGAATCCATCCTTCCTACCAGTTGCATGTGGCTTCTTCTGTAAATTGTTGGTTAGAAGACTTCTGTTCAGCTAGTCTTTGGTTAGTTATTCAGGTTGATTGTTCTCTATTTCAGTTGTAATTCCAGTTTGGTCCTGGGAGGAGGTGTACCTTCCACCTACTTGGCCACCATCTTGGATCCCTGTCATATTGATTTTCAAATGGTTAGAGGAAAATGTGCTGCCATCTGCTGTACTAGAACAGCAGCTTCCGTGCCCCCTGGGTGGCCAGCCATCCTGCTGTTGTGAAGTGTCATGCCTGTCTGGCGTGGTGCTTGGCCCCCAATAACAGCAGCCCTGTCCTCTCACATCTCCTTGTCTCCTCCCAGGTCTCTTCGGGAGATCTGAGGTATTCAAAGGAATTCATCTTATTAACTCCAAACCCAGATAACAAAAACAAGATACAAAGAATTTAAAAGACTCATCTGGTGACTTTGGATAAATTAACTGAGTCATTCCCCATCTGGAAAATGTGCTCCTTCTCTGAATGACAGGGCTCTCTTCCTTTCATAATTCCAAACTTTCTCGTCCCCAGCAATTCCCCTGTAATCCACTAATCAAATAATGTCATTGGTGTTTACTGCAGACTTCCTTGTTTAACATGGAAAACAAATGAAAAGAAAAAGGGAGAGAAGAAGGGAAGGAGGGAGAAAAAGAGAAATCAGTGTTTTTGAGGGCCCTACTATGTGTCTGGCATTGGTCTCAGTGCTTTTGTATATAGTTGTCACATTTACTTCTCCTTAATTTCATTATGTCTTATTATAGGCAAGGAATGTGAAGCTTAGAGTTGTTAAGTAACTTGTTATAGGTCACACAGTTATAAATATTGGAATTAAATTTAAAGCCACATCTGAGCCCAAAGGCCATGATCTTTCCAGTATGTTGAGAGATGCTTAAAGTACACCCATGGAACTTTACTTTTCTGCTAAATTTCTGTCACCCATGATTAACAGATTAGGTCCATACAATTAATCTGCTTGCATTCTCCATTTTATTTCCATTTTATTTATCTTGTCCCTCCATCATTCAGTGTAAATTGCCTAAAACCCCTTTTGAAAAGAGGCAGCATGTAGATAAGGCCAATGGTAAAGACCCATTGCTGCACACCAAGGTCACCTCAGAGAGAGGCACAGAGCAGTGCCACCCTCTCACCTGACAGATGAAGAAGCCAAGGTTAAATAACTGTTTCAGACTCCACAGGACTGAGCCAGACTGTACATAAAAGCTTAGACTCTTGGTTCTGAGGAAACATCCTCTGCCAAGTATTTTCAAGGTGTAGGTGGCAAGTGTCTGGGAGATTTCCTTTCTGCATCCAATTTCTCTTGGGTTCTTGGAGAGCCTTGTGTATCTGGCACTTGCTACAGTAAGCCCTCTGAGAAGGGTCCAATTGGCATTTATTTAATTACTATAAACAGATGTATCACTTTGGCTTCAATAAGGCAGCTTCTTAATGTGCCCAGCAGCTCTCCTGCTTGTGGAAATGCCTGGCAAGGCACGGGTATGGTAGATGTGCTTATGGTGCCAGCGCCTGCCCAGTTGCCCTCCATGCCAACCCCCAGGGGCACTGTGATGAGCAGGTGTCATGGGGGACTAGGAATGGTGGCGAAGGCACATCGCTCATGTGTGAGACACTTTCCTCACAGAATTCCTTAACTCCTTCTACTTCAATGTCCCCTGTGAGCCCTCTGCAGCTTTATGTGACTTTCTTCTGATGTCAGGGCTGCTGGATGAACCTGAACTCTAGGTTTTACTTTGGTGACTTCCCCCCACAGCCCCTAGCTGAGTGTTTAGACGCTCTCTGATGTCAGTATAAACACTGACTCAGATCCCTCCAGCTTGCACAGTGGAAACAAACCTCATAAACATTCCACTTTCCTCCAATAAGCTCACCTCTTACCTATACGCCTCCCTCATTCAGTTCTTCCCACAGCAGTTTTAGAAAGAGAAAATGTTTCAAGGGCATTAGGGCAAGGGCTTACTAAATATCAAGGTATAGGCTGAGTTAAATTAGGTAGAAAATGGTCATTAAAATTTTTTCCTTTTTGCTTTAAAAAATAAACTTACTAATAAAGTATGGCTGTTAATGAGAAAGGAAATTTCAAAAGCCTATGGATCTCTCAGAAAACAGGTATGACATGGTAAGAGCCACATTCTCTTAAAGGGCATTTTTGCTTTAGTATAAAAGGATTTCTTTCTTTTTTATTCATTTCTCAAAGAAAAAGTGACTTGCTTAATGCTATCCCAATGCTTACAGAGCATTTGCTCCCATTGTCATTGGGAAGCAAGTCAATCATATGCCCCAGACACGGGGGTCACTGCTAGTTTCAGAGTACCTGTTCTTCTGTCAAACCATGTAAACCATTTTTAAAAAATAGGCATGGAGCACAGTTTATTTTTTGGCAGGATAATTTTGAGGCAGGCATTTAGGTAAAGTTCTTGCAAAGGTTTTCCCAAAGTATTTTATGCAATTTTATTGACCCTGAATATAGACAGTTGGGCTCTTCGTAGAAGCTTCCAGAGAACCAATCTTGTGATCAAGAGGGAGAGATAGTGTAACACAGAGGTTAAAAGCATTAGCTAAACTCCACCACTCACTTAACGTGTCCTGGCATGAGTTAATTTCTCTGTGCCTCAGCTTCCTCCCTATTGGCGGACATACACCAATGGCATTATCCTGAGGTTTTTAAAAAAGGTAATTAGTTCAGGTAAATTTACTTAGCACAGTACTTGGCACTCAGTAAGTACTCAATGAACATTAAGTAATAAAAAAATACACATATGTAGTCTTCGTTTAGGTTCCCCCAAAGTGGAGCCTGAGATAAGGTGAGTGCAGGAGTTTATTTGGGAGCTGATCCCAAGAAGCAGGAGGAGGGAACAAAGTCACTGCTATAGGCCACAGAGCTTGATTCCACAGGCAGCTTAGAGAAGCCTAGAGCACGCCTCCTGCGGTCGTCTGCCAGCAGCTGGAGCATCTAGCATGTGTTTGATGTTTATACACATAAGGGTGAATAAGACAGAATTCCAGATCAATATTTTTAAATAAAATAGAATACACTCAGCATTAGTTTTATGGCCAAGCAAGTTGGCTCACTTTTTGTTGTGAAAAGAGAACACTAAGGGCTGACATATAACTAAGTGCTTAAAAGCACAGAATTTTAATTTAAAAAGATTCGATCACATAGAGCTATGTGACATTGAGCAATTTTTCTGCTTTTTTCTCTTTTGCCCTTTTCTGCTTTGATTTTTCTATATAATGGAGTGTGATAATAATATACCACTTCGTGGTGGGAATCAAATGCATAGCACTTAGCACAGTTTCTGCACATAAGAAGCCTTCGATAAAGAATAGTCATTTTGCAGTTGTTCTTATCATCATTATCATTATTGTGTGCATAACTGAGACAGTAGAAAACCATTGTCAGAGAGATTCAGGTTGTGCAGTTGGTTTACTTTAGTGTAAGTCACAATATACCTCTATTTATAGAAAGGGAGCCTGAGGTTCTGAGTGGCTGCTTGCCACAGACTTCCCAGCACATCCTTGGCAAGGGTGTAGGAGTTTGATCTGAGGAGCCATGATGTCTGGCTGCAAAGCTGGGCAGATGGTTAGGCTTGCTGGCCAGCCTTTGGTAAAATCTGTTATTGATACAGATCTGTTTCCATTTTTGTGGGACCTTCCTAATGCCAAGATAACACCATCTTCTCTCTCCAAACACCATCTGCAATGGCCTTTCTCCTTCATAGAGGACACTCCCTGGTTTTGTCCTGGGAGGCCTGGCCCTATCCTGTCCACAGGATACTCTTTCTTGTCTGGAGCTCCCAGTGCTGCAGCTGGAGACAGCCCTGTAGCACACAGCTCCCTACTAATCATGGATTTTTGATTAAAAATACATTAAAGGATCAAGAAATGATGGAGACACAGCTTCTTGCAAGAAAAACAGATGTTTACAGTTAGACCACAATTCTAAACTATCCACAAGGTCTCTGTTCTTTGGCTAAAAACATTAGGACGATTTCAGATTCCTTTTCTGATGGCTCTTTCATCCTGGGCCCATGGTCAAGGTGAAATGTAACATTTGTATGAGAACTTGATCCATCCAGTTATTTAATAGTCCAGAGTTATGGTTTCATAGCTTTGATGACTTCACTTGGACCCTCCTCCCTGTCTTTGCTATGTATTTGTGCCAGCACTAGAGACATAAGGAATATTTTTGTCTCTTTAATCCCCAGCATTGACTCACTGGTTTACACCTGGGAAAGTTTCAGAACACAAGGACCACCTGTGAAGAGGTCCAGCACTGCCATGGGTCGTGTTATAAGGCAGTGTCCCTAACCAATGCCCCATCCCCTGTCAGTGTGATGACACAGATAGAGCAGTGCATTCTGCCCCTCATCATCTATGACCTTGAGCAGGTCACTTCATCCTTTTGGGCCTCACCTGTTAGACCACATCCTAGAGCTAGACTATCATTCTGGCTATCTTAGCTTGAACCTTATACTTCAAAATTGTGGTTACTTCAATGACAAGTCTTTTTACTGCTGACCATTCCCTCTCTTGCCTCCAATGTCCAGTTGGAATAGGAAAAGTTTGATACCCATACAAGTTGAGCTAAAGAATCTTGGTCACATCTTGAGATTCAGGTAAATATCTCTAAGGGACTCCATTTAATAGTAATGGCGGTTAAAATTTATGGAGTATTTATTATGTGCTAGGTGCTATGCTAAGTACTTTATGCACACATATTATTTGATCTTCACAACAATTATTTTACAAGTGAGGAAATGCAGTCTCAGGGACATGACAGCATTAGATTCAAACCCAGGTCTGTCCGACTCCAAAATCCATACTCCAGAGCCTCAACTAGAAAGTTACTCTTCTTTCCCAGACCTCCTTTCTCCCTTGCCGCTGTCCTGAGGCTGGAGCAGTCAGTCACAGGTTGGGTAGGGGAGAAAGGTCTTGTCCATCCCCAGTCTTTCTCCCTCAGTGCTAGGGACCAGGCTCCCCATCAACATGGCTTTGCATCCTGTGACCTTGCACTGCAATTCAGAGATCACTGAGGGTCCAAAGAGGTTGTCACCTCAGAATCACCATCAGTTGTGTGCATGTGTGTGTGTATACATAGAAACAACTCAGGTTGGAGTGCAAGGAACTCAGGTTAATGGCCTAGCCTACTACTTTTTAAAATTCTCTGATGACAGTGGGATCCAGGAATTCATTCTTGGCTCAGAAAGGTTAGAACGTCTTTCTCACTCTCTCGCCCTTGATTCCAGGGTTGCAACCTCCATTGAGCATATACCCCTTTCCTCATCCTCCCCCGCCACAACTCAGAGTGAACCTATGTCTCCTGGTGGAATGAACTGAAGGACAAAGAGAAAATATCCAGTCTCTGAGGGAGCATACGATTTCTGCCCACCTGCCTCCACCCACTCCCGCTGAATCTCTCAGTGCTATCACTTGGCCTCAGATCTACCCGTCTGGATCAGATGCTCCTCACGAACCATTTACCCATGTGTTCACTCAGCTGCTGTTAATGAAAAGAAGTCATGCATGACTCATGAGGGACAAGTTTCAGGCTGGGTAGGGCAGGGGACTGATCTGCATGGCTGGCTCCTGCCTCTGCGAATGACAGGGGACCCAACTCTTTAGCCCCTGTCCCAACATAGGCAGCCTGTTCTTCTGAGGTCCAGCCCTTCTCCTATTGGACTGCTAGGCTCAGAACCCAAGCAGTGTTCAGTGTTTTCTTTGAAGTTTAGCATTAAGGACAGATCTGACTTTTACATAAGGCAAGAAATTGTTCTATTTAAAATTCTCTTCAAGGTCAAGGGCAATTTACATACCAAGGAACAGCAAGCACTGACACTTGCAGAGATGGAAGAGGAAAGTCAGAGAAAGACAGCCAGGTAGGATTGTGGGGAGCGGACGCCAGCTTCTGAGGAGCCGCTTTCATTGTAATGACCCTGTTGACCATAACTGCTATTTACTGGCTCTCCTCCTTTGCAGATGTTTTCCTCTTGTGAGTTTGTTTAATCCTCGCCGCCGCCATAAAATGCGGGCATTATTTTCTCCTTCTTATAGATGAGGAAATGGAGTCTTTGAGAGGCCAAGTTATTTGTTCAAAGTCACACATCAGCAAATGATACTGTGTGGATTTGAATTCAGGATTGTCCCTACCAGAGCCCAGGTTTCCCCCCTGCACCAAGTGTTTCTCTCCAAGTTGAGCTGGTAGATTTATAAAATATACACCGAGATGGATGAAACTACAAAATAATATTGAATGCAAACTGTAATTGAAAAATAAAATTGAAAAATAAATAAATAAATAAAATATGCACTAAGGGCAAAATATAAAGCACTACGGTTTTGACTGTGTATCTCATTATCATTTGGCTTTAAAAATACGATGTGCATGCATCCATGTAAATTGTATTATTTTTAAAAGAGTTTGAAAAAAAGATTTATGGAGGAAGTAGAGGAATAAGGGAGACTGATAATGTAGAGGCTCCAATTTGCTAAGAAAATGTGGGTCTGGCAAAGGGGAAATGGTAGAGTGTGGGGTACAGACCATGGAGTCATACTGCTGGCCTAGAGCAGATGGATGGGGCACTAGAGGGGGTCCCAACAATTGCCTGTTCCCACAGAGCATACCCGTGCAAGGGCCGCTTAGTTTTGACTGATTTGAGGGCAGCCCAGGGCAGTGAGGCGAATGTAGGTCTGTCGTTAGGAGACTTAAAGTTTAGCTCCAATTCTGTCAAGAAATAGGTCAACTTTGCAAAAGTTCTATAGTGGCTTGAATGATGGCCATCCAAAACATATGATCATATCTCAATGCCTGGAACAAGTCAGTATTACTTCACGCGGCAAGAGTGAATATTATTTCATATGACTAAAGGTATGATTACATTAAGGCTCTTGAGAGGAGAAGTTTATCTAGGATTATCCAGGCAGGCCCTAACTGCAATCTCATGTATTCTTATAAGACAGAAAACACAGAGGAGAAGACACCCAGAGAAGAGAAGAAGACAACGTGGCTACAGACACAGAGACTGGCACGATGAACTCACAAGGTGAAGAACCCATGGAGCCACCAGAAGCTGCCAGAGGCCAAAAAACAGATTCTTCCCTCCGTCCTCGGAGGGAGAATGGCCCTGCTGACACCTTAAGTTTGGACTTCTGGCCTCCTGAACTGTGAGAGAATACATTTCTCAGGTTTTAAGCCACTCAATTTGTGGTAATTTGTTATAGCAGCCATAGGAAACTAACACACATTACTTCCCCTATCTGGTCTCAGTTTCTTAAACTATAAAATAAGATGTAACTTCCCAGTTCTGACATTTCCCTTGTCACTCCCTGAGCCACAGACCCTTGTGGAAGGACAGGTCTCCATCATCTAGGTTGACCCCTTCCATATGGCATTAATGTCTAAACGGGTCAACTTTTCCCTTTGGGGAACAGAGCTGGTCGAGTCAGCATGACTTTGCCAAGGGTAAAATACCTTCACAGACAGTTAATTTTTTCTTACTGTTAATTTCTAGAGAAATATTCAACCTTACCCCAAGGAAGCCATCCAAAAAAAAGTGACCTCTATGTGCATGTTAAAAAAGCTTTCGGTATCTTCTTTCTAATTTCTTCCAAACAGTCTCTGCAGCTTGAGGGACTGTGGTTAAAGGAGTTCCATAAATTTATTTCGGGGCTGCTGGGTAAATGCAGTGGAGAGCTAATCGACTGACTCACCTCCTCTGAGTGCCAGCTTCAGTCTTCTCTGCAACTCCATCACTAGCAGTTCGCCAAAAGACTGCTTGGGGCTCGGGGCATCCAGTTGCGTGGCTTGAGAGTCTCATTTGCAGTTACCGTTAACCAGAAAAGCCGCATGACTGCTTTGTGCCCACAGAGTACATTGTCATACACCGTTCACAGAAACCAAAGGGCCGGAAGAGGCTGCAGGGGAAAGCCTTTAGAAATAAGCTCCGAGAGCGAGCACCACGGGCTCTGGCCCCTCCCTTATCCCTCCTGCCCTCAAAGGTGCTAACGAGCTGTGAAGAGGCTCGAGCCTGGACAACAAAAGGAGGATGGCATTATTTCCAGAGGTGGCTGTGTCAACAATAACTGAGTAACCTACAGAATTAAACAATCTTGTCACAGCCTGTAACTGCTTTAATAAGGTATTAATGTCGACCATTCCAAAGGCCACCTCTAAATCCCTAAAGACAACACTCAGATCTTTAGCTCTCATCCGACTGCCTGCTGCGCTGTGTCAAGCAGAGTTAGTGGAAGCCCCATGGCCCATGGGATTTCTAAAGATTATTCCATACACAGTAGGAACAGCATTTGGCTCTGCCACATTTTTCTCCTCAGCTTCCTCCTTTAATGATCCCCCTACTCCTCCACTCACCACCACCCCCCACCTACTTCCACCACAGGTCACACAGCGCACTTCATCTACATGAGTTGGTCTTAGAATGAAAGGCATGTGGATGCTTCAAGTAATGGTACTAAAATGCGCCAATTTTAGATTTAGTATCTGTCAGGCACTTAAATTAAAGCCACAGTTGACCCATAGATCCCTTCCACCATTGTGTATGTGTGTGAAAACCTAAGGTTAATAGCCTGCAATAGAGAAGAGCTATGAGAAGGCCAGGTAGAAAGAGGCATGGATAACCTCCCAGTGCAGATGGGTAGGCTAACCCTCAGGCCTGGATGCTGAGAGGGCACTGTGGGTCTCAGCGATGATGTCGACACTAGCAAGGGCCTTTCATAAGTTTGTCAGAAAGCATCTTACTAGTAGTCTTCTTTCAGAAACTGATTTATTAAGGGGTGTGGTTAAGAGGAGGAAGTTGCCCAGCTGGCCTCTGCTCAGCTACTCTTTGCTTAAGAAGGGCTGAGAACTGACCCCAGAGGGGCTCTGGCTGCAGCTGCAGACCCCGCCCTGGAGTCTCTGAGTGCAGGAACTGGCTGGGTCACCCCTCAAAGGGCACCTCTGCAGATGGTGCAGAAGAGAGGGGGGCTGCACGTGGCAGGACGTGATGGAAGCAGTTAGTGTGGATGGGAGAGGAGCTAGGAGAGAAAGACTTTTGGGATTTGGAAACAAGCAAAAGATATGAGGGAGAAAGAGGGGCTGAATCCGGACCAGGAGCTGGAGCCATCCCTGGTACCAGCCTAAGGCCCACCGGTTGCATTTCGGTAAACTTTGTGATGAAGAAGCAGAGGGCAGTCAGCCAGGAACACTGGCTCCTTGATGGTGGTCGCTTCCATGGCACAAGAAAGAGAAGCAGGGGGCATGGTCTGTGCAAGGAGCCCTCGCTACCGGCAGAGGCCAACAGTCAGACCAACGGACAGACACAGGACAACAGAATGTCATTTGCACTCCACAGATACAGCTCTGCCATGGGTCATTGTCCTTCCTGGGACTTGCTTAAAGCAGAGGCCCCTCATATTCCAGGCCAGGGTGGGATTAAGGGTCACAAATGGCTTTAACCAGGGTATCTGCGTTCCTGGGAAGTTTTCTGCTTTCCGTTTAGAAGGAGAGGCATCAGCTTTGAAGGAGTCCCAGGTTACTGGGTAATCACCACAACAAGATTGAGAATGAAGGTGACCTATGCAAGCATGATACATGATTTTCTCTGCTCAGTAAGTGAATTTTGATTATAACTCAGCACTTGCCTGAGGTCCTGAAATACTGTCAGCATTATCAGAAAAGCCCTGGAAAGTACAAAGAGAAAAAATGATTCCACGAAGAAAAACAAAACAAAATGAAAAAACCACAGGTTTCCTAGCCCTTTTATGTAGCTACATGCCACCTAGAAAATTAAAAGCAAAGCTGCAGTCTATCTATCCTTACTTGCCTTTTCATGTACCAGCCTGTTATACAAAGGGTGGGGAAGTACCACAGATCAATAGTTGTTCTGGGTTAACATTGCCACAGCTTTTTTTTTTTCTTTAAAAGAATTTTTCCCATGTGGATCACAGCTTACTGTATCCCAGGCATATTTCTGTGGTCTATGGAAATTAATACTTAGAAGGAGAACTTTTCTTTGGAGGTTTTGTGCACTTTGTAATATAAGTGATGGGAGCAGCAATGCTCCCGTGGAATTGTTCCTTTAAAATTGCTCTGCCGGTGACTATTAGCCATCAGGTTTGAGAAACAGGTGAAATTTACCTGATGCTCCACCTGGACCATGAATGAGCACAACGTGCTTATCGAGACCTCCATGGAGGCAGCCTGGGCTGCAGAGGTCTCTCTGTCTGGCACAACGTCTGTGAATCTCGTTTGTTCTGCTGCACCCTGTGGTTGCATTAGCATCACCCAACTTGCTTTGCTTACCTGTGGTGATGCTCATCTGAGCAAAATCTGTTGTTTATTTTTTTTAAATGGGAAGTGAAAAGCCAAATGAAAAGTTACTTGAAAAAGATAACTATGGAAAATAGCTTCTCAAAGCTCATGTTACCTATTTTTATGTTACTGCTTACATGGTTTCTAAGCTGGCTAAAGGCTTTATGTGACAACTTTTGAAGTTCCTAATGAATCCCTACATATTATGTGCAATAACATAATTTTTTTTGGAGAAGAGTGTTATAAAGCATATCTACCTCTAGTATCTCTGCAGCCTCACAGAGCTGTGGATGAGGCAGGATAGGTATTTGTATATTCATATTGAAAGTGAGAAGAGGTTCCGGAGGTTGAGTCTTTTGAGGTGTCAGAGCTCAATCATGACCTCCAACCTGACTCTGGACTCTTGGGTTTAGGCTGCAGGACTATTTGTCGATATCCAAGCATATGTCACTAAAAAATATACACAAATGCATTTCATCCCACCCCACAAGATCTGCGCGCCCCTCTCTTCCTCCATTGTCAGCTGTAGTCAATGAACCACATAAATTCAAACTTTGGAAATGTTAAATGTCATAAACAATTTTTAAATGTATTAAAAAACAAAACAGGAGTACACAAAATTTCTTGCCCTAGGGAACTAACTAATGTAAAGTGACAAAATAATGGGAGTTTGAATGCGCTCTCAAAAGTGGCCATGAAATAGAATTCAGAGTCATATTTTAATATGTACATCATATACTTACTTTGCCAAGGATGACTGGTGATGAATTCTCATTTATAAAACTAAGCCATAAAGGAAAAAGGAAATAGTAAAATGAGACAAAAGAGATCAAGAGAGCACAGGGACCGGAGAGCGAGGGAGGTTGCGTGAGATGGTGTTAGCCACAGCTTGGGCACCACAGAAAGCTGGTTCCTTACAGCCATTCCAGAGCAGTCCATCACCCCTCCACCCGGGGCCAGCATTAGCAATGGCCCCAGGGGCTCCAGGCAGCTGTCCCTTCTAGGGACCTGGAGAAACTGCTGGACGGAGGCTGGAGGCACCTATGAGAGTGGGCTTGCAGCAATCCTACTGAGAAGAGTCTAACTCTTCACAGGAGTTTATAAAGTGATGAGCAACAAGCAACAAGCAACATCCTTCCTGCCCAGGATCAGTGATCAGAACGACAGATCTATTCTCATAGGTATTATTCCAGCACTCTCCCCGTGTTATTCAGCTCTGGGTGTGGTGAAGACAAGAAAGGAACTCCCAGTGTATCATTTATTTTACTACGGAGTCATGGTGGCTAAGTTTCACATTTGGGGAGTTCAGCTGCGCCCCGCCCCTCCATTACTGCACTACCTCCCCGTCTTCCGCAGCCCCCCAGCTAGTGGCTCTTCCTTCATTTCCTTATCAGTTTTGGTCCAGATGTGGTGCGGTCACCCAGCATCCCATTTTTTGGCCGCTCATTTAAAAAGCATTGACCTGAAGGCACAAATGCAGAGGCAGCGGCGCCAGACCTGCAGTTGGGCGACCACAGGCAACACAGCACCCGCAGCCACCTGCGGTGATTCAGACAGTAGCTCGGAGGCGGTTTCCTCATTACACAATTGAAGCAAATCTGCCTCCTCCCAACCTCAGTGAAAAGGGGCAAGCGGGTGGAATGAGGGGCGGGGGGCGGTCATCTAGCTAGCAAGACGCAAAGAAGACAAACTCTTAACATCTCTCTCTCTCCTCCCCACCGCCCCCCATACATACAACAGTCACGCTGAGTCTGACACAAGGGAAAATACTTTGTACCAAAAGCCCCCGCCGGCCAACTCTCAGCTCCCTGTCTGGGTGTTCCTACGCGAGTTACTTCAGCGGTAGCCAGAGGGGGCTTCCAAAATCCATGTGTTTGCCTGCTTTTGCAAACACATGGGCAGGATGCAATTTCGGTAACTTTTCAAACCTTGTCTACTGAACATTTGCTCACAAATATTTGGAGGGGACGTCGTCCCCTACTTCCTCAACCACCTCCACTTTGACCCCCACTACACTCTTGGATTGGCACCTTGGAGGAAAGAAACTAGACAGTCACTCCAGTTGTTCAGGTTAGTCGGGGAAAACACCCATTGTCACAGAGAGCACCAAGTCACCGAGAGAGCCAGAATGAGCCGAGGCAACCTCTCTGGGTCCCAAACACAGTCCTAGCATCCGCGAACCCGCCTTTGCCAGGAGCTCCGTGCACGCGCGGACGGGTCACTGACGCCAGGAGAAAGGACTTGAACCCGAACAGCTTGTATATAAAACCATAGAGAGTAACTCACCTTTAGGTTGTGCGTGGGGTTTACCACGCAGACAAGTTGCCCAGCGGCGGAGAAAACCCGTTTAGCCTTGTAGTGCTGAAAGCGGAGGTGAATGAGATCTAACACAGCTCCAAAGCACTGGGTAAAGAAAAGCATCACAACTTTTGGGGGGTCGTTGGCACAGGAGAGCAGCGGAGGCAGCTGTAAGTCCTTGGGCTCTGGAAGGTGCTCAGCCACCGAGACACTCTGCTCCAGACCAGCTTAGCGTGCCTTCATATTCATCATCAAAATAAGACGGTTAGAATCTTGCAGCAGTGAGGCGGCCAATCAAAAGGACAGAAATGTTATCCTTGAGGTGCAGAGACAGCCAATAACAAATGCCTCCCCTACTGAAACTCCCTGATGAATTGAACCTGGCGGAGAATGTATTATTGAACATTACCATAGATCAGCACATTGCATTTATCTTGTGATTACAGCCAACCATACATAATGCAGGGGAGATAGGCTGACAAAATTGATCGCTTAATGTGTCTCCATTTATTAATTGACTTAATTTAACATGAGAGCCTTTCTTAATGCACTGACAAAACTGTAAAGCGTTTAAACATCCAAATAGTAAAACAGCCTGCTCCAAAACAGGCAGATGGATAACGCAGATCGTGCCTCGATCACTAGAGCTGCTTGGGAGAAAATCACGTACTACAAGACTCCTCTGATTCCAGATAAGGATTTGGCAGGTGCAGAAACGTGCATTTTTTAATCTTGCTCTCTGACTCTCTCTGCAACTTGGGTTTTAACTCCTTGAAAAATCTTACTCCTCACTCTCTATGTATAATCCTGGACAAGAAAAGCAAACAAATAAACAAATGTTGTGTGTGTGTGTGTGTATATGTGTGTGTGTGTATATATATATATATATATATATATATATATATATACACATTTGTAATTATTGAAGCCTGAAAATATTAAAGCATAAAAATGCACTGAGTATGCTTTTAAAAATAATGAAATCTCTGATGCATGAGTGCATGCACAGAAAAGCCTACACAGAGAAAAAAATGGCTTGTAAATCAGCAAAATAATTACAATGTGAAGGGTCTTTGCTTGTCATTTATTTTCATATTTGTGGGCAGCAAATTGCTAATTAACCACTAGATTGCTGGATACATTAATACAGAGATTAAGGGCACATATAACACGTCATTTGCTTGTGTTTTCGAATGCTGGCAGCACGTTTCTGTGTCAGAGTAGGCAGAGACATCGCAGCCCTCAGGCTGCACTACTTCTCTCTCCAAAATGGGGCTGGGAGGTGGCTGGCAGGTAGGTGGGGGTGGGGGAGGTTTCCTACGTCCACCCACAGGTTCTGAAAGAAAGGCTCCTGAGCAGTACATGAGGAGTCAGGGTTTCTGGGGACAGTCAGCCTTTGTGACTAAAGCAGGAGAGTTGAGTGTGTTGTGTCTCCCCTCTTCTTTGGTGGCTTGTCTGTTGAGAAGCCAGCCGAGATCCAGTGTGCCTGGGTGAGGATGGGCCCTGTGAGTGAAATGCACAGAGTTCTGAGCCCATTGCTCCTTCCTTCCACAGTGGCTCTCATTTTGCTCTGGCTACAGTTCTTGGGTTGTAATACATGAAAGTGTGTATACATCTGGGGCATCTCTTCTGGTCAGGCAACTAAACCAACAACAGATTAAAATATAGGAAAAAAATAAACAGGTTTACTGAAACCAGGGCTAAACCAGGTGTTAATTTTAATTAGAATTTTAAACCAATCCAAATGTTTTAAGATATAAACGAGCCAAGTAACAATTAAAATAGAAACTTTGTACTTTCTAAAATAATTTCACTGGCACAGACCTAAAAGATGACAACATTTGAACAGATTAGGACCTCATCAATATGATGCTTTATAGGATATGAGTCCCTGCACTCAGTCATTAAATGGTTCATAAATAAGGTTGCTGACCCACAATACAAGAATTTGCTCTCTAAAGTTTTTATTTCCTAAGGCAATCAACATTTTAGTGTTCATCTGGAAAACATTCAATGTTCTTTTTTGTCTTACTTTAAAAAAAAAAGTGAGATCATAATCCCATAGGTTTCTTAAAAATACATCTCATAACTCATAAAAGTCCAAGCTTCCCTTTTCTCCATCCTGTGTTAAAATGGAACTATTGTTCCATTTTTGTTTTTCCCTTTGTGTAGCCTCAAACAAGTTTCTTAACCTTATTGAAGCTCAGTTTCCACATCTGTAACAAAGAAATGGTAGAAATGTCTTTCTTTCAAGGCCATTGTGAAGACTAAGATGATGTATCTGGAAGTACCAAGCACAGTGCCTGATTCAAAACGGTCTCCCATTACTTGAGTCTAATGACCATCTTGGTGGAAGAGTGATTATTTGGCAGTATGTTTCTTTCTTCTACTCCATGAAGTATTTTTCTCCACTGATATTCATGCTATCCTCCAGGGCCCTGTAAGCAGAGGGCATGATTAGAGTGAACTTGGCTCCTGCTGTGTTCTTAAGGGCTAGTGTTCCTGATATTACTTAGAGACCTGGCCTGGGAGTGAGGGCTGAAGGGAGGAGGAGTACACATTGACATCAGTGGTGAGAACAGTACCACGGACCTGCTATTATGGTTTCATTTCCTTGGTCTCACGCTTGGCCTCTTGCTCTAACTCTGTATTCCAAACTACGTCACTCTCTTTTAAAATATTAAGCACATATATCTGTTCACAGAATCAGTCCTCAAAATAATCATTCATTGGAAAATGTCTGGAGCTTACCCTAATAACAGATGCTCATGCTTAATTAATGTCCCCAAGATAGGGTGGCACAAACTAGCCTTTAGGTAGAGATTTCAAGCTGTGTCTGCCTCTTACTACTAAGTCGGCCCCTCCACAACAGCCATATCTAGCCCCCCGTGCTACACCACAGTACCTAGGGTTCCCCCTTCACTTCTGTGACAACCAGGTTTACATTTCACCTGGACTAGAAAGTCTCTGGGATTGGTAGTCAGACAAATTTGGATTCAAACTTTATTTTGTTACTTACTATTACTTTGGGCAAATTAATTTCACTGATGGTCAGTTTTGCTGTAAAACAACTCCCTTGAAAAGTAGTTTAAAGATTAAATGAGATAATAGGTAAAAATGACCAGCCCAATGCCTGGCTTTCACAATAACTTTAATGAGAAACTATTGTCATCACTATTATCATCTTTGCATCAAAAATGCTTTTGTCCAAGTCAGCGCAAAGTGCTGGTGAAGACGTGGAACAACCAAAATTCTCATACACTGCGGCAACCCGCTGTGGAAAACTGTTTGGGTGCATCTATTAAAGCCAAAAATGTGTATACCCTATAAGACAGAAATTCCACTCTGTGTACCCAACACAGATGTTAACATGTGTTCACCAAGAGACTTGTCTAGGATTTTAATCCCAACATATTTCTAATATAGTTTCATAGCAACTATATTCACAATTACTAAAAAACTGGAAACAACCTAAATATCTATCAACAATTAAATGGATAAATTACATCACTTTTTCCTCCTTTTGTTAAATACTACATAAAAATGAAAAAGAATGAACTATTTTTACATGTAACAATGCAATAATATGGATGGATCTTGAGATATAATTTTAAGGTAGAGAAGCCACACAGAAAAGAGGACATGTTGTGTGAGTCCATGGATATAAAGTTCTAGAACAGAAACATTAATTTATGGTGTGGGAGATCAGGAGAGTGTAACCTTGTCAAGGGTTGATGGCTGCAGGGGACACGAGGTAAGTTTTAGGAAGCTAGATATAGTATGTTTTTAAAAAAAATCTGTGCTCTAGTTTCGTGTCTGTTATGGGTTAAATTGTTTCCTAAAAGCAGATATAATGAAGCCCTAACCCCCAGTACCTCAGGATACAATTTTATTTGGAAATACGGTACAGAGGTAATCAAGATAAGATGAGGTCTCAGTGTGAGCTCTAATCCAACACGACTAGTGTTCTTATAAAAGAGGGGAATTTGAATAGAGAGACATGCACACAGGGAGAATGCCATTTGAACATGAAGACAGATTGGAGCAATATATCTACAAGTGAGGAACACAAAAGGTAACTAGCAAACCACCAGAAGCTAACGGTAAAACACGGGACAGATTCTCCCTGCCAGCCTCCAGAAGGAACCAACCCTGCTGACACTGACCTCAGACTTCTTGTCATCAGGACTGAGAGACAGCAGTTGTCTGTTGTTTAAGCTACCCAGTTTGTGGTACTTTGTTATGGCAGTCCTAGGAAACTAATACAATAAATATGTCCATTTTGTAGTAATTCTTCAGGCCATGAACTTATGAAAGGTATACTTTTCTGTATGTGAGATATAAGTACCAAATAACACTAAAAAAAAAAAGTGAATGAGCACATAATTGAATTTTGAAATAGGTTCTTCATAAATGTTTTAGAAGTTTATTGATGTAATCACAAAGGGAAATACTTGATTACATAAACTGTTAAACCCTGTATGTCAAAATAATGTCTAACTACTGAAATTGAAAAAATCCAAAATATTGGGGGATATATTTACAGCAATTTTGACAACAAAAGTTATGTATTCCTAGTAAAGAGCTCTTATATATGCAATTTAAAGAACTGAAATTATATAGAACAAATAGATAAAGTGTATAAACGAAGTACACAGAAGAGGAAATTGAAAGATTCATGAATAAATGAAAATTATTCAATAGAACTAGAAATTAAATAAATTCAAATTAAAACAAAATACCATCTTTTACTTGTCAAATTTGTACTTTTTATTTTAACAATAATATCCAGTGCTGATGAATCTTCAGTACGACTAACATTCTCATCTGCTGATGATAAGAATAATAACAACAAACATTTAAATGCTTGGTGTATTGTATATCAGGCACTATGCTAAATACTTGTGCTGTGTACTCAAGTACATCTGAGGTTAAATAGTCCAATATCTTATTTTTCTTTTCACAAGAACCCCATGACATAAGTGTTATTTTGCTCATTTCCAGACAAGAAGACTGTAACTCAGGAAGATTAACTTGTCTAGGGCCACTCAGTTAGTAAATAGTAGAGGTAGGATTTGAACCCAGATTTTTCCAGTGTCAGGTACTCAGATTTACAGCCTTTGAGAGCATAACTTGTGCTTTTTCAAAAAAGAAACAATTTGACAATATGCATCAACTGCCTAAAAGATTCAGAAATTTTGACTTAATAATTAAATTTCTAGAAATCTGCTCTTGTGATACAACCAGAAATGTCAACAAAGATTTAAGTACAAGGATGTTCATTGTTACATCACTTATACTACTGGAATAAAATAGAAATAACCTACATGTCCACAATAGAAGTAGACAAATAATATAAGGTACATCTACCCACAACATGGAATAAATTATAACTATAAAAATATATTTCTATGCCCCGGCTGGTGTGGCTCAGTGGATTGAGCATCAGCCTGCAAACCAACAGGTTGTCAGTTCAATTCCCAGTCAGGGGACATGCTTGGGTTGCGGGTCAGGTCTTCAGTAGGGGGTGCTCAAGAGGTAACCGCACATTGATGTTTCTCTCCCTCTCTTTCTCCCTCCCTTCTCCTCTCTAAAAATAAACAAAAAAAATATTTTTTAAAAAGAAAAATGAAAATATATTTCTGGCCCTGGCTAGTGTGGCTCAGTTTGTTGGTGTGTCGTCTTGAAAACCAAAAGGTTGTGGGTTTGATCCCTTCTCAGGGCACATACCTACGTTGCAGGTTCGATCAGCTAAGGTGTTCACGGGAGGCAGCTGATCCATGTTTCTATCCTACATCGATGTTTCTCTGTCTCTCTCTTTCTCTCTTTCTCCCTTCCTCCCTCTCTAAAAAAACAATGAAGAACGTCTTTGGGTGAGGATAAAACAATGATTTTTAAATATATTTCTAGAAAAAAATTAGAAAAACAGGCATAAAGATGTTCATTGTGGCACTAGAAACCTTCACATTATCTCTCAGTAAGGGACTAATTGAATAAATTATATACATGTATAATAGGTCTGTCTAGAAGGTATCTAGCCATGTAATATGAAAAACAGAGGCATTTGTTGAATAAGATACAAGATACCAGAAACATGGTACACAGGACAATGATGCCTCAGTCCCCTTCAAAGTAAGCACCTTGGGACCTCACACAGTTCTCCCAACTGCTATCAGCTGCTCTTTTTCCTGAATCTTATTGATGGTCTGAAACGTCTTCCCTTTCAAAGGTGATTTTAGTTTGGGGAAAAGCCAGAAGTCCCAGGGCAGCAAATCTGGGCTGTAGTGGGGCTGAGTGACCTGGGAGATCTGATGTTTTGCAAAACAACTCTGCACAAGATGTGATGCATGAGTAGGTGTATTGTTGTGATGAAGCTGCCAATCACCAGTTGCCAATAGCTGTGGACTTCAGAATCACCCGAGTAGTTTCCAAGGAGGAATGTTCAAGCTTTATGCAAAATTTGATGCAGATTCAATTGCCCTACTGGTTCAGTCATTTTGAATGCAACAGCCACACAGTACTCATGTTCACTCAACTGCATCTACCACCTGCACTGACAAGTACAATGAAGTTGTCATTGTTTACACATGCACATTCCAGTCCACTCTGCTGGGCTGCCAGGCTACATCAATGTTGTGCAAACTGTTCCCGTTATGTTAATAATTGCTGGATTTTTTCCAGACAGACCTCATATAATGGTGACTATTAGCCATAAAAGAAATCATAATTATTTCTTGTTGCTATGGAATGAATTCAAGATGTATTAGAAAATTAAAACATGTGACAAATCATGCACATAATGTGCAAATATTTATCTTAGAATGAGGGATTTATATTTGATATATATTCACTTGTTTATGTTTTAAAAGTGGGATAATGAATAAAACACTAAAAACAAAGTTACTTATAGGGAAGAGTAGGGAGAGGGTGGAAGGGACAAAAATGAAGCTAAACTTCTCTGAATACATTTTCTTCTATAGTCTAACTTCTAAATCTTGAAACTATCCCTGCTCTGTGTGGCTCAGTTGGTTGGGTGTTGTTCCACAAAGCAAAAGGTCACTGGTTTGATTCCTGGTCAGGGCACATGTCTGGGTTGCAGGCTTGGTCCCCTGTTGGGGTGCATGCGAGAGGCAATTGGTTGATGTCTTTCTCTCACATCAATATTACTCTCCCTCTCTTTCTCCATCCCTTCTCTTCTCTCTAAAACATAATTAAATAAAATCTTTAAAAAACAAAACTTGAAATTATTTTATAAAATTATAAAATTAAAATTAAAAAGAAATCCCTAAAAGTCAAAAGCAAAATAAAACTGTTTTTCAATTGGTGGCATATGCACACAGAAAGAAAAATTTTGAGTGAATTCGGAACATAGTAATATGATTATGAATTCTTAGTGAAATATACATACTCTAAGGACAAAAAGAAATTTTAAAAATTTAACTACTTTTAGTAGTTATTGTTGGTAGTAGTGCTTTAAAAATTTATCACCACCTTCAAAAAGTGGAGACTACTGCCCCTTCCTTGAATATGAGCCAGATTTAGTGATTTGTTTCTAATGAAAAATATGGAAATGATGATGTATGACTTCTGTGGCTAGATCATCAGAGGAATTGCACTTTCTCCATTGTTCTCTTGGATTGCTTGCTCTGGGGCCAGCCTTCATGCCATGAGAACATTCCATTAGTCCTCTGGAGAGGCCCATGTGGAAAGGCACTAACACCTCCTTGCCATTGACGATATTAATGAGACACCTTGGAAGCAGATCCTTTAGCCTTGGTCAAGCCTTCAGATAACTGCCACCTTGACTAAATTCTTTATTGCAACTTTATGAGAAACTGCTCACCAGAACTATCTAGCTGAGCTGCTCTCAAATCCTAACTTATAGAAACTGTGATATAATAAATGTTTCTGTTGCCTTAAGCCACTAAGTTTTAGGATGGCGTGTCATGCAGCAATAAATAACTAACATAAAATTTGTACAAGGAGGATGGTGCTGCCATAATAAAACCCTAAAATTTAGGAGTAGCTTTGGAATTGGTCAGTGCAAGGAAGCAAAGAGCATTAATGAAAGAGTAAACGGCCCTAAAAGGGCTGCTAGTAGAAGCCCAAAGTGAAGAAAGGCTTGTTAGTTTGTGAACATGTTTTTTTCTGAGTGGGCTACCACAAGAGTCACAGAAGATCCATAAAGTTTTTCAAAGAATTAAAATGGCAGAAATATTGTGCCACAAGCTTGAATTGAAGGGGTATAGTCAATATGAAATGACAAGAGGAAGCCTTTGGATCCTGAAGCTTCTATAAGTAGGAAGGAAGCCAAGAAAACTGTACAGCAGAAAACAAGGGTTACCTCTCATGGAAAAGAAAGAATGACATAAACAGGGAAGGCATTGATTGTGGGAGGGGTGGGCAGGGTAGAGTTGGGTAAAGGGGAAGAAATTGGGACAACTGTGATAGAATAAACAATAAAAAAAACCATAATATTAAAAAAAAAAGTGATGTAGAGGGTGGAAACAAGAGGTCAGGGGCTCAAGCCTAGAGCTGTGAAGACTCGTTTTCAGGCCTTGTGTTCTAGTCAAGGAACTTTCAACCTTTGCCCTGATGGATTTTGCCATGGGGCAGAGGTTCCTGTGTTTCTCCTGTTTTCCTCTATTTTAAATGGGGGGGTGTATGGCAGGGGCAGGCTGGGGGGTCCATTGCAGTTATCCTATGCTTGTCCCACGACTGTACGTTAGGTGTGTGCATGTGTATGTGTACTTGGCACACGACTTTTCTCTTTAAATCAGAGGTGTTCAGATTGTGAGGAACTGTACTCAAGGAGTAGCACTCTAGGACACTTGAGGGGTCTCCTCTACACCTGAACCTGATGTAAGTAACAAGATGCTGGACTTCAAGCTGATGCTTGAATGTAAAAGAATGAGACTTGGGGAGTCTTTGGAAGAGACGAGTGTATTTCACATTTGCAATATAAGCAGGCTGCAGTCAGAGAGTGGAAAGAAACATGTCTGCAAATTCTTTGACATTCCTCTTTTAACGGGAGGGGGCTAATTCTCCTCCTTTTGAATATGAGCCAGAAAGCGTGAATCACTTACAACAACGGAGTCTGATAGACATGACAATGTGTGATTTTTGAGGCTAGATACAAACACTGTCATTTACACTTTGCTGTCTTAAATTACTCATTTTGGGAGAAGCCAGAAACTATGCTGCTGTGAAGACCTGCTAGCAGGACAACTGAAGTCTTCTGTCAACAACCAGCATCAACTTAGTAGCCATGTAAGTACGCCCCCTTGGAAGCATGTCTCCAGCCCCGGCTACACCTTCATATGGCTGCAGTCCTCGCTAACGTATTGTATGCAATCTCATGAAAGACTCTGACCCAGAACTGTGTAGCTCAGCTGCTTCTGATTTGCTGATCCTGAGAAACTGTGATATAATTAATGTTTATTGTTGCTTCGAACCATTAAATTTTGGGGTAATTTGATTTGTCGATGAAGCAAATGAGTAATTATGTTGGTGTCATTGGCATAAGAGAAGGCATCCACAGGTGTTAGAACAATGAGTTAAGAAAATACTGTAGTCTTGACTGCAAATGGCAATAATTGCAATGGTGTATTTTATGTTAAGGAGCAGATAGAGGAGGATGAAGAGGAGGAAGAGAAGGAGAAAAGCAAAAGCAAAATTCTTATTCTGTTCACAGAAAAGACCTTGAAAAATAAGTACCCAAAATCCAGATTGTGGTTTTTATATAAATTTTTCCATTTAAAAACAAACAAACTAGTTCTTCTTGAAGAAATGGCTAGTTCTAGATCTGGAGCAGAAGATATTTAAGATAGATCTGGAACATCTCATCACACCAGAAAGTATGAAAGAATGCAATTAAAAAATACTAGAAAGAAATTCTTAAGGATTCAGAAAGTAATATGAAGAGGCTGTCACTGGTTAAAGACAGGACAGTTGGAACATGATTGAGAATAACGCTAGGATGGATTAAAACACATCAAATATGTTTAAATTCATGCATTTATAATGGTACTAGAAAAACTAAACAGTTCTCTTTGGATTATGCTTGGCACTTAATTAATTATATTGATAACTAGAAAATAAAGGGAATAAATCAGGCATTTATCTTGCCTTTCTTCATGAATTGTACCTCATTATAACTGGTATTGCGTAATTTTGGGGAAGTCTACAACAGCACTTTCAAAGCATTCTCGACAAAGTAACAAACATGAAATCAGATCAAACTTCTAGATTTAGCTACCAACTTTTAGGAAACATAGGAGACAGAGGAACGTAATAAATGACAACATGGGGATCCAATTAACAAAATCCAGGTTATAAGAAATTCTACAGGAAAAACAACCAAGTTCTTTAACAAATAAATACATTGGAAAGAGGGAGGGAGAAAGAGAGAGAGAAGAGGAGAGACAAATCATATTTCAAATAATTTTTATAACATGCAAAAAAGCCTAATGTATATTAAATTAGGAAAATCAGGATATAAAATTGTATTTATAGAGACTTCTTGCCAAGATGGAGGCATAGGTAAATACAATTTGGCTCCACACAACCAAAAGGACAATAACAAATTTAAAAACAAAAAATAACCAGAACTGCCAGTAAATCGAACTGTATGGAAGTCAGACAGCCAAGGAGTTAAAAAAACATTCATCCAGACGGGAAGAGAATGCGAAGAAAAACAAAGCTCAAAACCAAGGCCTGAATCTATAAGTTCAACAGCAGGCAGGATTCCTATGTTAAGTCACAGGATAAAAAGCAGATGTGTCAGAGGAGGTACGTACAGCGCGACTCATTGATGAGAAAAGGGCCAGTGTTATCTCTGGTGACTCCTGCACAGGGACGAAGCATCCGAGAGTGAAGGAAACTACTTCTAGGAAAGGCAAAGAAGGACCCGCCATAAGATTTTATTGGTGGTGTTGTGCCACACAGACAGGCTCAATAACGGGTCTGTCTCCATAACATCAAGTTACCTTTTTCAACATGAAGAAAAGGGTGAGGGTTTGGTCCAGCTGATCCTTTGGCATGAGAAAAACTAGCAGTGGTTCTCCAACTTTAGTGTGCACTGGAAACAACTGGAAGGCTTGTTAAACCCAAACCATTGGTTCTCACCCCCAGGGCTTCTGAGTCCATAAGTCTGGGATGGGGCCGAAGATACTGCATTTTGAACAAGTTCCCAGCTTTTGGTCTGGGAATCACACTTTGAGAAGAGCACTCTTCTATGGACAACCAAGGTATATCAGATGCAAACCTTAACACTTTGCTTTCCAGTGTAGATAACAGTTGCATTTAATTATTAGCTCTTTACTCTCTTTTATCATACTAATTAGAAAATAATGTGACTTCTCAATTAACAATTTGATATTGAAAGCAGAAAACGAACAAACACCGCAAATCAAAGAAATCTCTCCTGAAAGTCTGGTGGACATTCCCCAGAACTCACTTGCCCTGAAAATGAGTAGGGAGAGGGACCTGGAGAAGCAGGACTCCTCACTCCCGACGCTGGTCCTTCCCACTGAATGCTTTTGTATGAAGAACCTGCCTGTGTGTGAATGGAGGACCTGCCTATGTGTGAATCTGTGACCCAGCTGGCATTCTGACTCTCCAAAAACATTGTGAAAGCTAAGCCCTGGGGGAAGAAGGCCATTCTAGTTTTCAGCTAAAACGTTCTTTGAATACCACACTCTTAAGAGGGAATAAAAATCCAGTTCTCACAATCTTAAATGCTGACACTTACCTGAAATGCCCAATGAAGGGGAAGCATGTGTCATGCACATTAACAGAACTCACTGAGAGCAACTGGGTTGAGAAAAGTGAAAACTTGACCAGAGCCAAATGACCAGTTTTATCTCCTAAAGCGAGATTACATAACAACAGGGACTTTTCGACTTCTAGGAATTATTTTATCTACCCAAGAAGCACACAGGATGTTCTTAAAAATCAGAGGGAAGAGGGAATTAGAAGATAACTGGTTCCTCTCAGTTATTTCAGTATTTATATAGTCTGACTGTTACTCAACTTACATAAATCAAACTTTTTTTAAAAATTGTATTTATAAATCAACCCATCTTATTTTTTAAAGAAACTTGCAGCACAAAAGAATAAATAATAACAATGTCTCTCTATGGATAGCAGGATTAGCAGGATTATTGGTAATTTTAAAATATTATTTTGTATTTTCCAAATCGGTTTTAAAATGCAATTATTATTTTTATAATCACTACATTATATTCATTTTGGAATAAAACCAGATTAATTGGTAAAAATATGTCTATAGTCATGAAAAAGCAGGCTATTTTAAAACACTATTGTTTTCTCTGTTCCAGCTCACTGCCCATTTGGGCATCCCTGCAGCGAGATGCCCTGAGGGGCAGGCCAGCAGGGACCACCTTTAGAAAGCAGAACGCATGAAGGCAGAGCACAGATTCAATGAGAACTGCTGAGAATAATCTAGATGCCATAGGCTATGGGACTTATTTTTATTCCTCTAACTACTTAGACCTTAACCAGATATTAAGAAAATTCAAAATTCAACATAAGCCATAAGGCAGCCACCATTTTTTCTAACATACTGCTACACTGGGTATAAGAGACCCGTGGGGGCAGTAGATGCTGTTGAGTGAGCATGTGTACTGTGTGGCCGTCGCGTTCAAAATGAGGGAATGAGTAGGGCAATAAATTTGCATCAGATTTGGCATTAAGTTTGAAGACTCCTCAATGGAAACTCTTCAGATGATTCAGAAGGCTTTCAGGGTTGATGCAATGAGTACAGTGCAAATAAAAGTGTGGCACAAACACTTCAAAGGTGGTTGAGAATCTGTTGAAAGTGACCCATCTTCTGGAAGGCCTGCAACAAGCTGAACACCTGAGAATGTTGAACACGTCCAGGCTGCAATTGACAAAGGCTGGTGACTGACAGTGCGAGAACTGGAAGCTGATCTGGGGACCCCAAAAACTGCTGTGTCTGAGATTTTGATGCAGGGTCTTGGCATGAAACATGTCATGGCAAAATTTGTTCTGGGGCTTCTGCTACCAGAGCAGAAGAAACATGGTGCTGCAGTTGCTAATGACTTGATTAGAACAGTACCAGTGAACCAGGTTTCCTCAAGAAGGTTGTAACCAGAGACGAATCGTGGGTCTAGGGCCATGATCCGGAAACGAAGGACCAGTCGTCCCAATGTAAGTCGTCTGGTTCTCCACACCCAAAGAAGGCAAGGCAAAGTAGCAGCAAGATCTAAACCATGTTAACTGCGTTTTTTGATTGGGAAGGTGCTGTCTATCATGAGTATGTCCTTCCAGGCCTAACAATTAATAAGAAGCACTACCTCCATGTTCTTCATTGACTGAGAGATGCAATATGATGAAAACAGCCACAGCTATGGGTAACTGGGCACTGGCAGCTTCATCATGTGCAGAGTTTTTTGATGAAACATCAAATCACCCAGGTGACTCCACCCCCCTACAGCCCAGATTTGGTGCCCCGTGACTTCTGCCTTTACCCAAAACTAAAGTCACTTTTGAAAGGGAAGAGATTTCAGAATGTCAATGAGATTCAGGAAAATACAACAGGGCAGTTGATGGCTATTCCAACAAATGATTTTGCAGAGTGTTTTGAACACCGAAAGAGACCCTGGGAGAACTGTGTGAGGTTCCAAGATGACCTCTTTGAAGGGGACTGAGACATCATTGTCCTATGTACAATGTTTCTTGTATCTTCTTCAATGTTTGTCTCTATTTTTCATATTACATGGCTGGATGGTTCTGGACAGAACTTGGTCATATACAGTCAATAATGTTTGATAATATTCATGTGGCTACTCTGTGCACTAATACTGCCTTTTCATTTGGAATCTAATTTGCCTGAAATAAGTAAATAAGTAATAAATGAAAGATTTTATTTGCTTTTATGGTTTAATTGACATTTAATGTATAAATTTGATTTGATTTTATGGCTGTGTTAAAGCTATAAGAATGAAAGGAATATGTCTAATATTATGCTTATAAATATGTAACATTGTAAAAATGTAAATAAACACTAGAGACTGGATTTTTTTACATTGAGAAACAGAAATGCAAGTGCAAAAAGTTTTTCTTTCCAGCTTTGCTTGCAGTTGCAAGTATTGGCAATAATCTATAGGCCCGTACATAGACGAATAATGTAATAAACAATGGAACATCCACACAATGGAGTATTATGCAGCTAAAAAAAAGGATGGAAAAAGTCTCTATATGTTGATATGGATGATTTCCAGAATATTTTGTTAAGCAAAAAATGACAAAGTATAAAGGACTATAGTATGCTACTTTCTTGTAAGAAGGAAGGGGAAATAAGAATATATTACATGTATCTGCTTATCTGTGCAAACTAAAACACAGGAGATATTTTAAAAAATAAAGTCTCATTTATCTGTAGGAAAAAGAAAACAACGCTATTATTTTTTCACATGGTGGTCCTGTGCTTCTGTTTGTTGAGATTCTGTTTTCTACAAGACACTGACTGATCTCATTGGACTATAATATGTTGGTGGATCCTGTCTCCCTAGTAGTAGGTATATATTTTACTAAGAATTCTATGGGAAAGACCAGAATCCAAAGGAATGACCCAACCCTTCCAACTCTGCAACCGGTAAAGAAGTTCTGTTAACCCTCATGTAACAGTTCAGGAAGGTCAGCATCTGAATGATGAAGTCTGACTTTCGTTAAATGAAAAATAGGAAAAGGAATGAAACAGCCTCAACACAGCCCAGGTTGGGTACAGATGGTCCAAGAGCAACAAGTTTATTCTGTAATGTTGCCAAGGCAACAGCAGCTGCTTCTTGCATCACAGAGGGTGGGGGAAAGGGAAACGGTAGAAATAAAGAGGAAGAATGATTCCATAAATATTACCTAGGAAAACAGGAAAGAATGCTAAAACATCAGATATTTCCATAACACTTGAAGTGTCATCAATGAAAGGCAAATGGTATTTTTCATATAATCTACCTGGAACCAAATAGGAACCCAGAGCCTCTTGTCATATTGTCACTTTCCCTTCCATGGCCCCAAACAGCAGTGGGTAGGACTCTCTAACAACTTTAATCCCTTGAGTGTTAAAACACAGTGATGCTTTCTGGTGACGGTTCCTGCAGCATCTATTTATATGAGTGGAAGACGCTATTTTGTTTTTACTGAGCCTGGTCTTGAGAGGGAAGATAAGAGGAAAGGGACAGGATTGGCCCTCCTCCTCCTCCTTTCCTCCCCTGGGTCCTACCTGCAGATCTTTTTATCTGCAAAGGAGGGGGATGGAGGAAGGGAAATGTGGCCATGAAGAGGGAAAGAGAAGAGCATGCCTGGGGAGTGTGCTAGAGATACTTTCATCTGAGGGGCGGAGCAGCCAACAGACTAGCCGCCCAGAGGCAGCCCCTGTAGGACCACAGGGAGCCTGGGAAGAGCTAAGTCAGGGACTGTTTAACCAGGGCTGGAACCCAGCTCTGCAAGTGACAGGTCTTGGAAAGAGATGGGAGCTAAAGATGAAGACAAGGACACAGAAATAGTCCGTAGATGTTAAGCAACCAAATCATTCTCAACCCAGAGAAACTAAGAGCTCTGATTCACTGGCTCAAGGAGAGTCTCCTTCTCCCCCACTAAAGCGCTTTTCATGTGTTCAGAAGCTGAAACAATCTCCGGGTAGTTTTCATCTGCTCAGAAATAAAGAGAATGTAGAGCCCTGTCTGTCCTTAATTGAGACCGAATGTTTTTTCAAATGCCAAACCACTTTTACAACAAGTCGGGGTGGCATAGTGGTCAAAGGCCTGAACTTGGGAGTCAGGCAAGTCGGGCAAACCTGGATCTAAACCCTAGGCTTGCCACTTCGAGCTTCTCCGCATGGAGAGCTTGCCTCTAAGGCTAACGTGATGTTGGACTGTGAATTTGGCACAGCACCTAGAACATTACTATTCTTCCAACATGTCTTTGAAAAGTAGGAAGGAATGGAGTTCACCTGTACTTGCCTCTTGGATTTGAAAGCGACCAGATAAGGCAGAAACTGGAATGGGGGGCGGTTGGTGGTAGAGGGAGGGATGCAGAGGGGGGGTGGTTTATTTTAAGGAATTGACTCAGGGGATATTAGTCCTTTTCTATTAAGGCCTTCAACTGATTGGATGTAACATTACCCACATTATGCAGGGTAATTTGCATTACTCAAAGTCTGCTAATTTAAATACTAAGCTCATCGGAAAAAATACTTTCATAAAAATATCCAGAGTAATGTTTGTCTAAATATCCAAGTGCTATGGTCTAACCAAGTTGAAAGATACAATTAATCATTACAGGGCCCTTTAGAGCACTGCCCAAACATTGCTACTTCCTCACAAGCTAGTAACCAGGACCCCACAGTGTTGCTCACACAAGGAACAGGGTTCCATTAATGCAGTTACTGGCACCGCGTCTATGGAATGGCTGGGACCAGATTTCAGTTTTGTTTTATTTGTGTTGCACCCTTCTTTAGAAGAAAGTAAAACAAAGCTCAACCTAATCCAATGTCAGGAATTATGTCAAAAAAGCAATTTCTACCACAGATTCTGAGGCTAATGTGTCTTTATTCCAATCTCTTTAATATTATGTGAAAGAGGAAAATATTCAAGGTACATGCTAGAGTCGGGACCAGAGATTCAACATGCTACCCTGCCATTTAGGCAGTGTCCTAGCCTGCAGAGAAGCAGTAATCATGCCTGTGCCAGAAAAGGGAGTGGAGAGGATGTGCCTCAATAATCCATGTGAAAGCGCAGAGGTATCAATTATGCTTGAATCTGGAAAAGGGCTGAAAGCTGAAATCTCGGTGTAAACTAACTCGTTCAGAAGAGCAATGCGGTATAAACAGAAAGTGCCATTGCTTTTAAACAGAAAAGAAGGAATGAGAAAAACAAGCTGCCTCGTTTGAGGCTGACATCTTGCTCTTTTCTCTCTTCCTTTCTCATGAGCAAAATTTCACTATGTCCTAACAGCCCATCACAGTGATTTCTCCAGCTTATGGCTGCCTGCCCATCTTTCTTTGTCTGGTGGACACACGTGGTACATCCCTCTTTCTGATTGCTGCTGTCAGGGAAGGAGTGTGTCCATGTCCTGGTTGGGAGTCCAAAAGCAAAGGTGATACACAAGATTTGAAAAGGTGCCTCCGGTGGGTTTCGCAGAAGAAGTTCTCTTACACTGTTGCTAAAACTGTAAATCAGTACAATATACTAGAGTGCAGTTTGGAAATATATAACAAATGTCACAAAGATGTATATGTACCTAGCAATTTCACTATAAAAAGTTTATCCTAAAAAAGTAACAGAAAAGTATGCGAAATGTAAGTATAAAGATATTCATTAGGGTCTACTTTTAATAGTGAAAAGCTGCAAGCTACCTAAATGTCCTAAAAAATATAAAGAATTGAATAAATATATTGTAGCCCATTTTGATACTAGAATATTATTTAACCACTAAAAAAGTAATGGCCCTGGCCATGTTGCTCAATCTGTAGGAGCATCCTCCTGTATACCAAAAGGTTGTAGGTTTGATTTCCAGTCAGGGCACATACTAGGTTTCGGGTTCGATCTCCAGTCAGGTCGCATGCAAGGGGCAACCAATTGCTGTTTCTCTCTCATGTCAATGTTTCTCTCTCTCTCTCTCTCTCCTTGCCCCTTCCTTTCTCTCTGGAAAAAAAAATCAATTAAAAAAAATCCTCTGGTGAAGATTAAAAAAAAGTAATGACATATGTATACATATAAATATATAAAAGTATTTGTGACATAACTTTAATTCCATTAAAAAACACATACATATATGAAATATTTTCTTAGTCTGTTTTGGTCTTTATAATAGAACTCTATAGACAAGGTGGCATAAAACAACAGAAATTTATTTCTCATAGTTCTGGAGGCTAGGAAGTCCAAGACCAAGGCGTGACACATTTGGGGTCGAGTGAGGACCCACTTCCCGATTCACAGATGGCAGTCTTTTTACTGTGTTCTGGAGCTTCTTTTATGGCACTAAGCCCACTCATGAGAGCAGGGCCTAATTACCTCCCAAAGACTTCGTGCCTCAAATATCATCACATTAAAGGTTAGGATTTCAACATATGAACCTGAGGGGATGCATATATTCAATCTCTAGCAATGAATATATGTCAAAATATTCACAGTGATTTTCTCTGGGTAGAAGAATTTTGGTTGATTGTTTTATCTCTTGTCACTTATCTGTACTTTCTATTTTTCTACATTGAGCATATGATTACCTGTATAATTTAAAAACTGAGGAGAAAAATGCCTTTCTTGGTTATTATTTACTATTTTATAGTCTGCCCAACCTTTTTTAGAAGGGTGGGCACTGTGTACTCTTGAGGTCTATCAGGACATCTGGGGAGAAAAATTGTTCTCAGTATTATCTGTTATTTTCTCTCTCTACCGGTATTTTAACATTAATGTTGATGGTAACCTCTGAGATTGATTTTCTCTCTCCTGTAAGAAAGAAAACCCTGGCAGATGCCAACAGTGGGCTGCTCTTTCTAAAGAGTCTAGAAGATCATAAGCCAGAGCAAGGCAAAGCCGACATTTAATTCCACAAGAGGCTTTGGCCCCATATTATCATAAAGACTGTATTTCTTTGAGGTTTGTCAACCTAAATTCATCAAGAAGGTTCTGGGGTTAATGGTGAAAACCAGAAGTTAGGAATATAAACAAAGGTAGCACTAAGACACCTGACTGTGAGTGTGTATGCATTTCCATGAGGAGGGTTGATATTTTTCTTCCTCTTGGCAGGTCATGAGATCTGTTATATTTAGTGAATGGTAGGGTTTGAAATGCTGTTATTTTTTTATAATGCTGGAACGTTTCACCCTGAGTGCTCACAGCGCAGATAACCTAGAAAACAGCCAGCATTTTTCAGGTTGGATACCACAGAAATGTCACTATCTAATCTTGTACCCTCTTCTTCTCTCAGACTGTTGACCTGTAATCAGAGATTTAGTCTCCTGGCTGCACAGATGTTAAGACCACATGAAGTAGTCTCAGACTTCTAGATCCTGAAACACAAAGCAAAAGACCAAGGGTCACTCTGTTTCTTAAAGACCCAGTAAACAGTGAGCCACAACAGGGGAAGAAGGAGTTGCAGGTAAGAAGGCCACCATGCTGCCCATATATTTGCAATGTCAGATCTGCTTTAGGAGGTCAAGCAGTTGGCATTCTGATTGGCTTTTTCCTTCTCCCCATTCTCATGCAATAATGGAGATGGTAGGACCTTCTCTTGTCACAGCTGAGTCACCTTGAAGTACTTGCTGGCCTTTATCTGCACCTTTCTCAGGGCATTTGCCCTGTCCTGCCTTGTATATAGTAGTAATATACAAATACTTCTAGACTTTTACTAGGTTGCAGGCTTCCTGAGGGCACTGACAGTTTCTCAATTGGCTCAACATCAATGATGTACAGCACCTAGCAGATGTTCAGTAAAAAAAGTCATTGAACGAATGAATGAATGAATGAATAGACAGAAGACCCTCAAATTTTACTCACTTCTACTGACAGAACAAGAAGTTCTCGTTAACAAAAACAAAAGCCAATTTTTCAAGCTCCTAATGGTTCAATAGATGCATGCGATTTTCCTTTCTCAAGAAAGGAGTTGGCTCTGATATTCCTGACATCACCACTTTGATGCTTTCTTACTCTTCTGCCAGCAGAAAAGGTGAACTCAGCCATGAAATCCGAAGGGCTCATTATTCAAGTTGCTACTCTCCGTCTGGGATTTTGCTGGTCAATTTCTCTTTGCACTCCACTGTTAATAAGCCGTCTAGTGGTGGGACAGGTTTAGTCTTTCCAATTACAGTCTATTAGATGGATTTGTAAAATCAGTCCATGGGTATTTATTATTTAACTATTAGGTACACAACATTGAGAAATACAATACTCATATTTATAGAATTTTTGGATTGAATGGAAAAGTAAAGTGGTTTTTCATAGATTACAAGGAATGGTATAGATCATTTAATTTACCCTTTTAACCACTCCAAGGCAACATCATCATCCTGTTCCTCTTTCTCTTTCTCCTTCTCCTCTCTCTCCTTTTCCTTCTTCTCCTACTCCTCCAATCATCAGCCAGAACCTTTACCAGACACCCTGTATACGGGACACTGTGCTAAGTTTGTAAAATGAACACAGAGAACTGTTTGATCAATATATGCATACCCATAGAGCTGTGTTTTCATCATTTAGTTTTACATCGTGGACTGAAACAGAGATTGTATCTTTCATTTCTAATGCTATCTTAATATTTTGTCACTACTTTGAGGGACATGCTAACAATATTAATAAAATGTACAACAATTTGCTGGTCCTATGCCCCCTTCCCTCTCCCAGGGTCCAAAGGTCACAGCCAGAGCAAGCTCTGGGTGTTTCTATTAAGGCGGCAGTGGTGTCCCTGGAGGAAGTTCCTGAGAGCGGGAGGCTGCCCCTCTAATGAGGCTGCATCCCTCCCTCGAGCTCTGGCAAACAGTGTGAACTACGCATTTCATCATGTGCACCGTGCACCGGCCATTTCTTCCCTACTCATGCCCATAGGCCTTCCCTGAAGAAGCACCACTTTCCTTTACTTCAGACTTAAATGGAGTCTCAGACGCGCCCCAAATCGTTGGGCCAAATCTGCCAGAAATCATAAATGAAAAAATGTTTCTAGGAGTGAGTTATTTATAGCAATGAATTCATATATTCTGTGCAGCTCTCATTTCCTTCCATTATGTTAATTCTTCCAACTCAATAACCTAATTCCCTGCCCCCTACAACACACATATTTTTTTTACCCCCTGGGAAAGAAGTTGATTGATGCTGAAGCCAGGATCCATCCAATTTTGTGATAGTCTAAGTACTCCAGGCAATTGCCCCGCAGCCGCCGGTGGCTGTCTAAAGCCCATACTAAAATGACCACGTTTTCAGCAGGCACATTTAGAGCTGCAAGCAGGTCAGCGGTCTATGCTACAATGTGCATTTAGGAGTGTGTTTGCTGCTGCATGTCCTGGACAAGGGAGAAGGTCAGGAAATCTATAGAGAGTTGTCCTAATAATTTCTCTTTGATCTGTCTCAACCTGCTCAGGGAGGTGCTGCTCTTGCCTGTTGGCATTGCTCCCTCACACAGGGACTCGATGCTTATTTATTATTCAGTTATTAGAGTTATTGGTTGTGCTCATGGCTTCCTACCCTCGGGGCACTTTAACAAATAGGATAGGAAAACTCCACAGTAGTTTAATTTCTGTTATTACCAGGAAGTGTATACTTAGTGTGAAACATTGCCTTTGTTTCATAAAACTTTTATGGCATATTTATCTTCTCAAACCTTGATTTTCTTTTTAGGGGCTACCTTAAAGTGTATATATTTGTCCTCTATATTAAGTAGGTTAGTAGCAAGAGAACAGGCTAATAACCAAGAGCCCCAGCTACTGCGGGGGGGCCCCCGTAAGGGAAAACTTGATCTCTGCGAGGTGATACCTGGCTCCTGATTATGTCAACATTTACTTCACAGACCGTTTCCATTCCTTTCTGGCCTTTCTCAGAAGCTAGTTCTCTCTCTTCAGTTTGTGGGCAAACGCATGTGTATACAAGCAGATATACACAGACACATGCACAGAGTTGCAATATTGTAGCCTTCTCTCTATAAAATAAAGAAGCATTAACAGTTCACTGGGGAAAAAGGGGTCATGTTTCACGTCATTTTAGCAGCTCCTCTTCTGTAGACTCTTTCAGAGGCCCAATGGTTCCTAATTTTCTGCATTGCTGTATACCCTGACGGGGCGGGGAGGCCCTGCGTATGTATGAACAGGCTGCAGCTGAGGATGGCCTTCTCCTGTGCACATGAGATGCTAAAGGGCTCGTAGAGTGCCCATAATGTTGCAGAACAACTCTCCCCCCTACCTTAGAAGAGGAGTGCTGGAAAGAAAAGGGGCCTGGGAATCTCGATTTTATTATTCTGGCTATAAATTTTCAGTGATTATCAAAAAACAAAAGCAGAGGAACAAAAGAGCTCTGTCACTTATTCTTTCTCATTTTCTCTCATTCTGCCCTTGTCCTACAACAACACAACCCCTGTGATTAGGTGGGACTCTGGTTGTCCCATCATCACTGCAGGGACCATCTGGAGCCCAAATGATTTCTTAGCCTCCTGGCAGCTCACACTGAAAGTTCTGACTCTGTCTACCAGCCGAGGATTTGTCAGGAGCTTTGGTCAACCTTCTCGTGATTCAGTATGGGAACAGAGCAGCAGTTAGCTCTGACCCCTTTCAGCGGCAGCACCTAGAAACTCCATCTACTTTTCTTTTTGAGGATTGAATAGAATTCTTAAAAGAAGCCAGAGCCTGCCCCCTGGCCACTCTCTTGGACCAGCCCAAGGCAGAGGCCATCTGAAATAGCCCATATGGGATTTGGCTAGATGAGCTGGGGCCCCTGGAGTGAGTATCCTGTAAGCTCCCGCTCTGGCCTGCCTAGGAGTCACTATTTGCTGAACTTGGGTGCCTACAGGAAAACCAGAGGGCAGCAAAGAGGCTGCCTGAGCAGGTGCCTCGTCTCAGTGCAAATGTGTGATTCACAGGAGTGGGAGTTGCATTGTTTTTCACACATTACACTTTAGTTTAAAAACGGTACTACTGCCAATGCCCTGGACAGGACCGGCCTGAGCAATTTAGACATCAAAGGTGTGTTAGTCTAAGGTTGTCTATTGATTGTTTCTACTGCCTCTCTGTTAACTGGACAGCAACAAACTGCTTCCTCCATGTGGTTTGCCCACAATCATGGAACGGCACGGGAACAGCTTGCTCTCTTACGGGGTGCTCTGTTCCTGCTCCGTTTTCATCTCAGCACTCCTCATCCTGCGATTCTCTTTCCCTGCTGCATCTGTGAATAATTTCTTGTTTCTTTATCAGTGACACACTTTGGAAACACTGTTTTCCGCTACCAAAACACAGCCCCCAGACCGTTACATCTGGCCTTCTTTCTGGGTGCCTGGTTCTGCAGAACAATATCCCGCAATCACATCTTGGTCATGCTTCCTGGAGGAAAAGCTTTGCCATTGAAATGCAAACAGCTTGTCAGAGCGGGTAAAGTCTTTCCCAGAACAAGGATTGTCTCTACCTCATTGGGCTTTGCCAAATATTTCAAATAGCCTTTCGGGTCTAGGCAAAGTGAAATATTGGTATTATCATTAGTTGAAGGTAGTGTTCTTAAACTATAGGTCATGATCCATGCCTGTGTTCTGAAATCAGTTTAGTCATTAACAACTGGCATTAAAAACTGTAATTGAACCAAATAGAATAAAATAAACAAAAGTGCACCACATGTAATAAAGGTAAAATATTTGTTTTACTGTACACACGTAAGCATAGGTATAAAATGTGTGCCCTGGGGTGGGGCATAAAATGTACTTCTGTTTATCTTTTTAACTTTTATTTTCATTGTGAAATAATTTAAACTCCCAGAAGCACATATACAATTTATGCATTTTAAAGACTAATAAAGCCAAAACCTGAATTCCCACCACTACAGTTGACAACAAAGTCAGCACCTTGGAGCTGCCTGTGAGGCCCACTTCACCTCATCGCCCCCCTTCCCCTAGAGGCAGCCACTACCCTGACTTCTATGATAATCACCCCCTTGCTTTCTTTATTATTTAACCACTCACCTATGTATCAGGAAAGATAGAGCCTAGTTTGGCCTTTGAACCCTTTAACAGTCCTTCCAGGATATGCTTCTTCTACTCAGCGTTGTATTTGTGAGATTTATTCCCATCATTGTGTACAGTTGTGGTTCATTCATTTTTCACTGCCGTGTAACTTTCTCCCTCTGATTGCACCACAATATATGGACTGCCCCAGGGCTGGTGGACATGGGGATGGCTCTGGTTGGCTGTTTACAAACAGTGCTGCTGTGAATCTTCTCCCTCATTTCCTCGGCATGCCTGTGAAGGAGTTTCTCATTGCACACACGAGAGGGGTGTTGAGTTTGAGATTCCTTCACATTCACCCTGATGAGATGGAGTTTGATGCACTCATTTCCTCCACCAGTGCACGCGTGATCTTGTTCAAATGTATTTTTGATTGTAGATTGTGACTGAAAAAGTTGAAAAACACCAGTCTAAAGACTCATAAGATAGAAATGGTAATTTTATAAAACTAAGAAATTTTGCCATGTGTGTGTAATGAGGTAGATGGCAAGGAAACTGGAGCGGGAGGAGGCATAAGAGGATGCTCACATTTATTGAGCCCTCGTTCTCTGCTACGCGCAGAGCTCCGTGCTTTACTCCTTTACGCGTATTGATTGCCTCCTGATCTTCACATCAGCCTTATGAGATGTGATTAAACCCATTTATTGGTAGACTAATTGAAGTTCATTAGTCATTGATAGACTGATTGAAGTTCAGAGAAAATAAAGAACACATCTAGAGTCATATAGCAAAGAACATGCTGAAGTTGGAATTTGAACCCGGACTTTTCTATCTCCAAAACCTGATCACTCTTTCCCACTGTAGGTGTTCTTCCTAGTACCCCTGCGGCTCCAGGCTGTGCTCTCTGCCTCAGGGGCACAGGGCCTTGGCTTCCAGATGCACTGACATCATCGTGAGGGAGGCACAGTTCATTCTAGGACCACCACGTCTTCTGGATAGTGCCCTTTGCCTCTTTCTTGGCATCACTTTACCTCCGACCCAGGCACCAGATGCTTGGGCCTTCGCAGCCTGCCACCTCACTTGGGCTTGCCATCCCTGTGCTGTGCTTAGGTGTCTCTTCCCATCCATTGACTTCTCCATGTCTCTCATAGTCTCTCATTCTTTAGATGGGTGCCCTCTCACTGGAGAGGATTTTATTAACTTTTTCTCTCCAAAAGTTTTTAACATATCAGCTCACACACAGGAAGGTAAATTTTCAAAGGATCCCTCCATAACTGCCCCGTAGTGGTGAAATTTCAGACATTTGAACCAGCTGACCAGAGAGAGAGATTTGCGAAAAAGAAACCCTGACCCTATCTTTGCCATGTACTGCCAGAATAAAGCAGGGCTGGAATAGTCAGATGGCAAAATCAGAGCCTCAACTGGCTACCCCAGCAGGAGTTCTTTTGGACTCTATCTTAAATAGCTCTCAAATTTCTCTCACAAGACCTAAAGTAGTTACTTACAGTCAAGGAGCTATTCCCCTTCATTCAAAACATAATCCAACGTGGAGGACAGGTGGGAGAAAGGACATTCATTCATTCATTCATCACACATTCACTGGGAAACTTCAGGAATTGTAGGAGATTGCTAGGTCTTGGGGTTACAAAGGGAGTAACACACAGCCCATTGCCTTGAGGAACTTGCAAACTGATAGAGCGAAAGATGTGAAAATTACCAACCACAGTACATTATTGTGGTAGCTATAAATGCTGCATACTGAATATTTCCAGCACTCTACTTTCTAGGCACATGTGAAGATTCTACTTCCTGGCCCCTGTGATTGCGCTATGGCCTCATGACCTGTTCTGGCCAATGAATTGTCAATGGAAGGCTGCACTTCACTACTGCGTTGAGCATTTAATCACCAGGTGAGTGACGCCAAGTGTTCTTTTCCCCTTTCACAGCCATGAAAAATGCACAGACCAAAGATGTTTTATCAGCCTGGGTCTTCCAATTTGAGGGTGACCCAGAAAGGAGCTCCTTGTGATAAGTAACATAAACAAGAAAGAAACTGGTATTGTTTTAACATGCTGAGTTTGGGGAGCTGTTTGTTACTGTAGTATAACCTAGCCAGTCCCCACAGGTACCAATATATAAGCACATTCATACTGTCTTAGTTTTTGTGTGCTTGTTTTGATGTGCCTAACACAGATGGAGACTTTCTTTTGGTATGGGACATTCACCTGACCATGACATGGCCAATCATGGGTTGGGGGAGAGGTTCATGCAATAATTAACATATTCGGGCAGGTTAGTTATTCACTAGAAAACCCTTGATTTGTATAACCTTGCTGGAGGCTGAAAACTCACATTGCTGAACAGACTTAATAAATAGCTCAGGGTCACGCTTGAGATCATTTATGAAGCCAGTGGACACAATAAGGTGGCAGGAAGGACCATTCACCAAAGACTGAGAAAATATGTTATCTGGGGAATTAATATGATAAATTATCCATGTAATCAAACTGGGTTCACTTTCAAAAGTCCAGTCCCTACTGAATAAAGACTTACATTGAATGAGCTACTCTGGAGAAATGACTTTTCCTCCATAGTTCCCTTCAACCCCACTGCATTCCCAAGAGTGTGCCCTGAGTCTTCAGGTCCTGGACCTACAGCTGTGGGTCAGCATGGCTCTAAGTGCCCTGATGGAGAGGTCAGAAGACAGGCGTGCATGCTATTGCCCCCAATTATATATTACATATATATATATATCACTTGGTATATATGTATCACATATTATTTATGTATTCTATCATATATCATACATTATATACCATATATTATATGTGATTTGATTTAAGGAATTGACTTACATGACTGTGGGGAATGACCAGTCCCAAACCTGTAGGTAGCGTAGAACAGAAGTCTAGAAACTCAGGCAGGATTTCTGTCACAGTCTTGAGTCAGAATTTCTTCTCCGGGAAAGCTGTTTTTGCTCTTAAGGCTTTCAGTGTATTGGATGAGGCTATGATGGATTGAATTGTATCCTCTCGAATGCATATGTTTTTATCCCAACCCCCAATATGACTGTATTTGTATATAGGATCTCTAAGGAGATATTCAAGATTAAATGAAGTCACAGGATGGGGCCCTAATGCAACATGATTGGTGGTGTTCCAAGAAAAGGAAGTGACACCAGGGAGGAGTGCACAGAGAGAAGGTCATGTAAGGATAGCGAGGGAATAGATCTATGGGCCAGCTAAGGAGAAAAGCCACAGGAGAAACCAAACCTGCTGGTGCCTTAATCTTGGACTTTCCAGCCTCCAGAGCTGTGGGAAATAAATTTCAGTTATTTAAGCCACGCAGTCTATGGTATTTTGTTATGGTGGCCCTACCAGACTAAAGCAGAGGCACACCCCCACAGTTGAGGGTAACCTTCTTTGTTTAAAGTCAGTTGGTTGCAGGTGTTAATTGCATCTTCAAAATACCTTCACATCAGCTTCCAGACTAGTGTTTGACCAACAACAGGGCACCAGAGCCTAGCCCCCATCATTAAACACATGAATACTTCGGTAGAAAATGTATGAGCCTTCATACTAAGATAAAGTCTGTCACTAAGTTCCCTTGACATCCAGTTAGGTTTTGATACCAAATGACTTTTTGGAGCTTGGAGATTAGGGGTAGAGTTAGAAGGTGACCGAAGAGTTATTTCACTTACTTTATAGTTTTGTTTCTGGTCAGATCGGCTTGTATTAAAAATACAAAGAGCTACTACCTATTCCTAATACTGATAATAATGGCTATCATTTATACATACGTATATAAAGTGTTGAATGACCCATTTCTTATGTTTCCTTCACAACAACCCTATGAGTTGCATATTATTATACACATTTTATAGAGGATGAAACTAAGCTCAGAGAGGGAAAGTAATTTGCTCCAAATCGCACAGCTACAAAGAGGCAGAGCTTGGTAGAGCTCATGACCAGCTTGCTATGCTGCCTCCTCCCACGAGGAGGTGTATGCTGCTCAGAATGCAAAGAAAGTCCAAAGACATCACTGCCAAACCACTGATGCTCTCCTGAAGTCCTTCCATTAGGGCTTCCCTCCAGATTATAGCCAGGGGAAACTTCCTAATCATCTGACATCAGCACTTCCTTCTTCATACATCCCCAATGTCTCCCTATTAACAATTCAACATAGGCAGTAAGTCTTACCCTAGCACTCAAAGCCCCCAGGACTTGGCTTCACTGTTTTTTTCTAGCAGCTCTGCATTTTATTGCTGCTTTCCAGCCTCACTTTGCTCCAACTGAATTGAAAACTTCTGTCTCATGTGCTGCTGCGGTCCCTTCTCTGAGGTTGCTAAATGGAGTCTGCGGTTTGCTGGAAGCGGGGAGGGCCCTAGAGTCCCTCTGGCCTCTCACTTTGCCATCTGAGTTAACTTCCCACCAGTTGTTTACTCACTTGAAGCCGTTCTCCGCTTGTGTGAGATGGCCAGAGCTGCACTTATGGCACTGGGTTGATGTGGACTCAGAAAAATCAAGTACATAAAATGCTCACCTTCCTCTTTGTAAAATCTGGCCTCATTGTTATTTTCTTTGGCTGTCACCACCCTGAAGGACTCCAAAAGAGTCCATTTGCCTCCTTCTTCCGTCTGTTCTGCTGATCTCTGCCTTTCATCACAGTCTGACCAGAATGGGAACAATACGGACCCCTGCCGTAAGTAAAGAAGCACATGGCCACAAAGCCCCAGACTCTTAGAAAATTCAGGTATAAGGACTTTGAGAAACACCATTTCCTTCTCCTCTTCCGGGGAGTCTGTGTGCCCGTGGGTAGGAGCAGGCTCATCCTTGGCCCCCTCAGGGTCAGTGTTTACTGTCCCTTTCTGCCCCTATGTGTGGCCTCACACTTCTGGTCCCATTCATTCCTAGAACAGCAGAAGCCCCTCTGTGACTGCCAGTGACTATCCTCAAGTTTTGGCTCAAAGCTTCCCCATAAAGTTCTTCTTCCTTTCAGCTCCCAAGTTCTATGATTGACATGCTTTTTTCTGGGGGTTGAGCTGGGAATGAAACTCCACAGGCCTGAAAAACATCAAGCAGACTTTCACTTGAATTACATCTTTTTTTTTTCCATTTTTCATTTGAAGAAAACAAAAGCCTAGACCCTGAAGTGAAATATTCATTAAATAATTTACTGCACTTGACATTTTAAGTGGTAATTTAATACAACCACCTTTCAGGCCATCTTTACAACAGCACTTCTCCTAGCACCTCACTGGAGCCCATCCTGTGGTTAAGAAGCAACCTTCCTTGAGGAGGGATCCGTGTACCCTCCAATGGGTGCCTGGGTGGCATGAAAAGCCAAATGCCCTGAAAGTTTTTCCAGCCCCAACAAAATCCAACTACACTGGTGATGCAGTTTCATAACATCTTTGCAATTCCACGCAGACGAATTTATGTTCAGGAGTAAAATATGGAGACATTTAGATGAAAACCCAAATGCTAAGTTTTAAAGGTAGCCTGAAGATTTACCAGTGCTCTGTGTGTGTGCCTATGATCAAAAGGATTTGAAAAGAGGTTTGTGAACTTTGGGATTTAACAGCTTCTCATTTTCTTACTGGCTTTTTTGAAATTTATGGCACCTTCTCTCTTTGCAGAGTTAATCCGTGTTAAGAATATAATTGTTGTTTCTGGTCAAGATGGAGGCATAGGTAAACATGGCTTACCTCTTCATACAACCACAGCAAAAATTACAACTAGACTATAAAACAAATATTACCCAGAATAATCAGAAAATCAAGCTCCGTGGAAGTCCAACAACAAAGAATTAAAGAAACCACATTAATCCAGGTGAGTACTAGGGGCAGAGATACAGAGAGGAGTGGAAGGCACAGAGATGTAGAGACATGGAATGGGCGGTCCCACACCCATGTGTGATGGATAAAAATTTGCAGGGGTACCTCAGGAGAGAGGGATCACAGCCACACACCAGACCACCCAGCCTAGGGGTCCAATGCCAGGAAGGTAAGTCCCCATAATTTCTGGTTGTAAAAAACAGTAGGGGTTGGGACAACAGAAGAAACTGTGGGATTCTCAAGAATCTCCTCTTAAAGGGTGTGCAATGGACTTAGGACTTATGCAGACTCACTCTCTCTGGGCTTCAGCACCAGGGCAACAGCTGGAAGGGCACCAATGGTGTGTGGGGAGAAATTGAAATGTCTGGTATCAGGGCAAGTGCTGGGAGATAGCTTCCTCCCAGACAAAACTCTAGAGACCAGACAGTGGCATTGTCCCCTTTCTGAGCCCTCACCGACACAGAGCCACAAAATGCCCACATGATATTGGAGAATCCATCAACCTAGCTCACACCGGTTGCCCTGCCCTGGTGATTACCTAAGGCTCTGCCCCATCCAACTCATGGGTGTGCTTCTCTACAATAGACCATGTTACTAAGACAAGGAGTCGAAGCAGCTCTATCTACTACAGAAAAACAAAATACAGGGAGGCTGCCAAAATGAGGAGACAAAGAAATATGGCCCAATTGAAAGAATAGAACAAAAGTCCAGAGAAAGAACTGAACAAACTGAGCAATCGATCAGATGCAGAGTTCAAAACACTGGATGTTAGGATGCTTAAGGAATTCATTAAGTACTTCAATAGCATAAAAAAGACCCAGGCAGAAATGAAGGTTACACTAAGTGAAATAAAGAAAAATTTACAGGGAACCAACAGTGGAATGGATGAAACCAAGCATCTAATCAATGATTTGGAACACAGGGGAGAAAACAAAACAAAACAAAAAAACAATTCAATCAGAGCAGCAGAAAGAAAAAAGAATCCCCCCCTGCCCCCCCAAAAAGATGATAGACTAAGCAGCCTCTGGGACATCTTCAAACATACCAACATTTGAATCATGGGGATGCCAGAAGGAGAAAAGAAAGAGCAAGAAATTGAAAACTTATTTGAAAAAATAATGAAAGAAAACTTCCCTCATTTGGTGAAGGAAATACATATACAAGTCCAGGAAGCACAGAGAGCACCAAACAAGATGGACCCAAAGGGGACCACACCAAGACACATCATAATTAAAATGCCAAAGGTTAAAGATATAGGGAGAATCTTAAAAGCAGCAAGAGAGAAGCAGATAGTTACCTACAAAGGAGTTCTCATAAGACTATCAGCTGATTTCTCAAAAGAAACTTTTCAAACTAGAAGGGACTGGCAAGAAGTATTCAAAGTGACAAAAAGCAAGGACCTACAACCTAGATTTCTCTACCCAGCAAAGCTATCATTTAGAATTAAAGGGCAGATAAAGTGCTTCCCAGACAAGGTAAAACATGAAGGAGTTCATCATCACCGAGATGTTACTATATGAAATGTTGAAGAAATTTATTTAAGAAAAAGCAGAGGATCAAAGCTATGAACATTAAAATGGCAATAAACTCACATCTATCAACAACTGAATCTAAAAACCTAAGCAAACAAGCAGAATAGCAACAGAATCATAGATATGGAGATCATTTGGAGGGTTATCAGTTGGGACAGGGAAGGGGGAGATTGGGGGGGAAAGTTGCAGGGATTAAGAATGACAAATTGGTAGGTACAAAATATGGGGATGTTATGAACAGTCGTGGAAATGGAGTAGCCAAAAAACTGATATGCATGACCCGTGGGGATGAACTAAGTAGACTGGTGGAGGGAATGGGGATACCAGGAAAAGGGGGCTAAAGGGAGGTAAACTGGTACAACTGTAATAGCATAATCATTAAGATATATATTTTATAAAGAATATAATGCTGTTAGTAACAAAAAACCTAAATGAACTTATTCTTAGTTTAATGAATTATGTTGTTTTTTTTAACTGGAATAAAAATCAAGAAATCACTTGTAACACTTTTTTAAAGAAATTGTGGCAAAATACTGTAACAGGAAATTTATTGTCTTAAGCATTTTAAGTATACAGTGCAGTGGTATTAAGTACATTCATATTGCAGTGCTATTGGGGATTTTTTCACTGGTTCCTACCCCGACCCTTACTCTCAGGAGTCTGGACTCACTAGAAGTAGTCATACTAAGATTTTGCTGACAAATTGGCGTTTCTGTCTGTCCTGTTCCAACTATCTTCAGATATCGAGCCTTTATACTGTGAGAGTCTCTCCTCCACTTGAACGGTGACTACCACCAAACTTTTACTTTAGCCAAACATCCACAGAAGTAGAGGGATAACATACTCAGTGAGGCAAAAGGAGGTTTACAATTGTTTGTATGGAAAATAATACAATAATTAATACATAATAATACAAGAATAAACTGTGTTTAAGGTACTCACAACTGTAAATCTACTTTTGCCCACCCTGTATTTCTGTCTAATTTATGGCTGCTCTTCTTTATACAAAGACTACAAAGAAAAAGAAAAGTTATGAGGTGAAGAAACCAGCACTTATTGAATAGTTCTGTGCTCTTTTTGTGCTAAGCCGTTTACGACGTCCTTGCATTTACTGTTTACAAGTATCCCCCACCATACAATCTCCATTTAACAGATGATGAAAAGAGGTCACGCAGCTGGGATTGAACTCCATGTTCAAATGAATCCAAAGTACAATATGGTACATTGCCCAAGAGAAAAAGAACCTGGAAGGGCAGGAAGATTTTGGAGGAGGTGGGGTGGGCAAACGAGTATGAGACTAAAGAAAGAGAATGTTGGTCTCCCTTTTCAGGAGGAATCAACACCTTTGACTTCTGATCTAACAGCACTTACATGGTCTTTGGCGGGCTAGGCCTGTTTATTAGGGAGAGAGCCTCCCCAAAGGGCTTCGGGCCCTGTCCTCCCCTTTGGGAGTCTGATTACAGACATTACAGATTACTTTGATCACTTGCATTCTCCTGCTCAAAGGGTCACTGACAGCTGCTGGCAGAGATTCTGACTCTGCAGCAAATTAAAATGCCAACTATTTGTCAACATAGATTTTCTTAACCAACTGTCTCCAAGTGTTGGAATATCTTTCTCTAGCGGAAAATGCCCCGGGAGAGTTACCATGGCAACCCTCCTCTACAGATAGGCAGGATCAAGCTCTTAAAAGAGATTTTCAAATTGGTGTGGCCACTTTCAGCCACAGGCCAGGTTTTGCTTTGGATACATATCTGATGACTCTGGCATAGAGGGGTGAAAGTCCAGAAAGAAAACTCAAAGACACCGAAGAGATATGAAGCACCTCCCCCAGCCTCAGGTGTAGGTTTGCAGTTTGCAGGTGTAGGTTGTGTTTATTTCCCTCTGTCCTTCCTCCATCTTCTGGGCTCAAGGCCAAACATTTAAAAGCAGATTTATTTCTTATAAAAAAAAGTACTGACATGCAAGTTAGGGAAGAGGTAATTGGCTCAATAAAGGTAAATAGAAGATAAAAACATTTCAAGGTTTGAAAACTGGAACTGGAATTTCATAATAGATTCAGATAATTTTCAAGAAAGCGCAATGATTGTATGTATGTTTTTCTTTCGTCCTTTCTTTTTTCCTCCTTTTCTTCCTCTCCTCTCCCTCCCTCTCACCCTCCCTCCCTCCCTCCCTTCCTTCCTTCCTTCCTTCTTTCTTGGAATGGAATACAAATGAAAACAACCAGGAGATTTCAAATGAATAATTTTGAAGCAGGTTAGTAAGAAACTAGGAAAATTCCCTGGCAAGTGGAATGAGGAGACTGAGACAAATGACTGAATGAGTGACCTGAATGGCCTAGCAATTAACAGCCAGCTGATAAATCACATTTCCCTATCCTCCCTAATCAAAGATATCTAACAGCAGGTGGATTAAACATATCCTCCCTAGCCAAAGCTATCTCAGGGCAGGGGATTTAAATCAGGGAGGCAGATAACAAAAAATCCAATTAAAGCCAGACTAATCAAAGATAAAGGTGAATCTATCCAGAGACTGACCCCTGACTCCACTATACACTCATTTTGATACATCAGCACACTAAACGGCACACCTGGAAATCTAATACGTCTGTTGAGATCCTCCCCTAAAACTCCTGCCTATAGAAAATAGATAAAACTCTCAGGACAAAGAAAGAGCACATCTGTACCCCCTTTCCTCAGACATGTAATTTTGCTTTTCTTATCATAAGCTTTAATAAATGGGCTCTCACCTTCACTTGGACTTGTGCCTTGAAATTTTTCTTGCACAAGAAAAAGAAATTTTTTCTTTTCGAATCAAGAACCTGGAAGTTGCCTAACACATGAAAGTTCCCAGATGATAACTGTGGCAGAGCCAACTGCTGGCATGGAAGTGATCTGGTAACAATTATTTCTTTGTGGTTTTTCTTTTTAATGTTAATTTTTAAATTAAATTTATTGGTGACGTTCATTAATAAGATTATATACATTTCAAGTGACTATTTCTATGCTACATCATCTGTATATTGCTTTGTGTGCCCACCACCCAAAGCTAAACCATCTTCCATCACCATGTATTTGGTCCCCTTTAAACTTTACAGCCTCACCCACTCTCCTTCCCTTTGGTAACCACCATACTATTGTCTGTGTCTATGCGTTTCAGTTTTATGTCTCACATATGAGTGAAATTATATGGTTCTTAACTTTTTCTTTCTTATTTTGCTTAGCATATTATTCTCAAGGTGCATCCATGTTGTCATAAATGGCAGTATTTCATCTTTTCTTATGGCTGAGTAGTATCCCATTGTATATATGTACCACATCTTCTTTATCCAATCATCTACTGAAGGACACTTGAGTTGTTTCTATGTCTTGGTCACTATGAATAATGCTACAATGAACATAGGGGTGTATGTATCTTTGTGAATAAATGTTTTCTAATTTTTTGGTAGATTCCAAGAACACAGATTAATTTTTTGAGGCACCTCCATACAGTTTTCTATAGTGTCTGTACCAGTTTACCTTCCCACCAGCAGTGAATGAGAGTTCCTTTTTCTCCACAACCTCTCCAGCACTTGTTATTATTTGTCTTGTTGATAAGAGGTATTCTAGCAGGTGGAGGTGGTATCTCATTGTAGTTTTGATTTGTATTTCCCTAATAGCTAGTAAAGTCGAGCATCTTTTCATATATCTGTTGGCCATTTGTATGTCTTCTTGAGACAAGTGTCTGTTCAGGTCCTTTGTCCATTTTTTAATCGGATTGTTTGTTTTTTTGAAATAAAACTTATGACCATCCCTCTTTTGCATATGAAGTCCAGAAGGGTTCACTGATTTGCCCATCTCACACAGCCAATAAGCGATGGAACATGAATTTGAACCAAGACCTATGTGATGGCACAAACTGTCATGGCCTCACCCACAGCCTCCCAGTCTAGAAATAAGTGCTGCAGAACATGCACCTTACTAGGACAAGCCCTCCAACTGGAAACCTAAGAGAAAAATTAGTGTAAAGTTGAAAATGTTAGGATCCATAGTTTAGAATATCATGCCCAGCACAGACATTGCCCTCCCCTAGTGACCTAGGCTCACTTCTTTGAGATCTCAGCTTTCCTTCTGGTGATAGGGTTTGACAACTGAAGCCTAACATTAGGACAAAGATGACATAGATCAGAGATCAACTGGTGGGGGAAGTGAGAGGAGAGTAAACTCAGATAACAGATGTATCATGTTACAACCTCACAGTATTTTTCTTTTTTTAATTTAAAATGTTTTAAAAATCAATTTATTTTTTAATTTTTAAATTTTAAATTAAAACCTTTTTAGTTTTTAAATATTTGATGCCAATATTTAAAACTCAGGAGACTTCACATAAAATACAGATTTCTGTCTTTTCTTGACAAGTAATGTGGGACCTATATTCCTGGACATTCCCAGGAGTTGGGCGGTTGTGCTGCATCACTCACTGGACCTCCCTGGCTCCTCTGGGTATCTGTGGCCTTAACTGCTACCTAAAGTCATGTCCTCAGCACAGAGCTGAGGCCTGCAAGGTTTCTGATAAAGAAAGAGCAGACTTGAGTTACACTCTGTCATGATGAAAAGGCTGGAACTGACGTTTTAAAAATTCACTGGCTTCTAATAATAAAACTGTATTAACAGAGAGTCGTGCTTCCAAGAGCACCAGCCTGTGCAAACATCATTTCTGGAACGCTCCCAACAGAGATCTGGGGGAAGTGAGAAGGTGACTTGGACTGGGGGCTCTTCAATTTAAAGAAGCAGGCATAAAGGAAAAGTGGCCTGCTCTAGTCAGGGCAGGTAGCTGCCAGAGGGATATGCTGTGAGTTCAAAGAACAAATATTTGCTGAGTCCACATGAACCAGGCAGCAAAGCAGGCATATTAGCAAGTCTTGGCCCTGTGGAGTATCTACCTCCTGGGTCTTGTGCTCTATTCCCTTTTCCTTAACTGCAAAAGTGAAGAAGGTAGAGGAAGCAGGTTCTTAGTGAGCCAGCAGGACAAAGTTCACTCTAGTCACTTCTTGCTTGTCCACCCTTGCCTTGTGCTCTCCCTCTTTGCATCAGGCTCTGAGCCTTGGTAATCCTGTTACTACTGTATCTTGTCCAGCAGGCAAGGGCCTCTCTTATCCTCTGGCTTTAGCTCAGAGACCCCTCTGCTTTGTAAAGCAATTACTTATCATTTTATAATTCTTTTCCTCCCCTGACCCCTTTCCCACTGTGCTAGTCTCTCCATGAGAGGAAAGAGCATGATTATAGATAGAAAATATAAACACAATGAATTTTTGTATGCTAATCTTGTATCCTGCAACCATGATAAACTCATGTATAAGTTCTAGGAGGTTTCTTTTTTTCATTTTTGGTAGATTCCATGGATTTTTCTGCATAGATGATCACGTCATCTGTCACAGAGTTTTATTTCTTCCTTTCTAACCAGTGTGCCTTTTTTTATTACCTTACTGAACTCGTTAGGACTTCTAGTATGATGTTGAATTGGAATAGTGAAAACCTAGAGCCTTATCTTGTTATTGATCTTTGGGGAAAGCATTCAGTCTTTACCACTAAGTATAGTGTAAATGTATAATGTTAGCTGTAGGTTTTGATTTGGTTTTAGTTTTGTAGATGCCCCTTTCCTAGTGAAGAAAGTTCCTTTGTATTCCAACATAGAACACAGTCATAAAGACCCAAAAATATGTTTTAGATTAAATTGCATATATGATTAGAGAATAAAAAAAATCTTAAACTAGGAATAGAAAGGAACTTAAGTAGATAGAATATTCTACAGTATGTAATCCACATATGCTAAATAGATTTTGTCATAGGTCAAAAATCAATTCATTGCAGACTTAATGAGAAGGTGCAAAAAGATAAAATCAACCAGAAAATGAGAGATGCTGGAATAGCTGCACACACATATGCAAAATAACAATAATAATAATAATAATAATAATAATAATAATAATAATAAAAAAACCTCAATTTCTACTCCACATGCTATATAAAAATTAACTCAGGAGATTAAGGAGACTGCACAACTGAATTTCACATGTCTCCTACCATAGAAGTTCACGCAAAGACAAGAAGTCAAAGCAGTTTAATTTAAGAAGCAGAAGCAAACAAGTAGAGCTCCCACAAAAATGGGAAGACAAAGAAACCACATCCAAACAAAAGGAAAGGAGGAATCCCAAGAAAGAGTGCTAGATGCAATAGAGGCAAGTAAACTATCAGATATTGAGTTCAAAACAATGGTTATAAGGAAGCTAAGGAGATCAGTGAGAATTACCAAAAACTATAGGGAATTTACTGTGAATTTCATCAGCATGAAAAAGCACATAGAAACTATCAACAAGATCCAGGAGGAAATGAAGAATACAATTCTTTAGTAAAGAACACAGGAGAAGGAATCAAAAGCAGGCTAGATGAAGCAGTAGATCAAATCAGTGAGCTGGAGGTCAATGTTGAAAACAGCTCCCAGAAAGAACGAGAAGAGGAAAAAACATTAAAAAAGAATGAAGAAAGTATAAGGGAACTGTAGGACAACATGAAACATAATAATATCCATATAACAGGGATATCAGAAGGCAAAGAAGAGGAGCAAGGTCTAGAAAACATGTTTGAAAAACTAATGATGGAAAACTTCTCTAATTTGATGAAAGAAAAATCACACAAGTCCAGAAAGTGCAGAGGATCCTGAAAAGGCCCACTTCAAAACACATCATAATTAAAATGGCAAAATTCAAAGATAAATAATCTTAAAGGCAGCAAGGGAGAAACAGGGAGTAACATACAAGAAAGCTCTAATAAGGCTAGCAGGTGACTTCTCCACAGAAACACTGCAAGCCAGACGGGGTGGCAAGAAATATTTCAAGTAATGAAAACCAAAGGCCTGCAACCAAGAATACTCTACCCAGCAAGGCTCTCAATTAAAATGAAAAGTGAAATAAGGAGTTTTGCGGACAAAAGAAGGCTAAAAGAATACATCTCTACCAAACCAGCACTGTAAGATATGCTGAAGGGACTGTTTTAAGAAGATGAAGAAAAAGAATGAGAGAGAGAGGAACACAGGCACAAAGAGGAAAAAATGAATAAGTACCTATCAATAATAACCTTAAATGCTAATGGATTAAATGTTCCAATCAAAGGACATAAGGTAGCTGAATGGATAAGAGAACAGGACCTGCATATATGCTGTCTACAAGAGACCCACCTAAGAATAAAAGACCTACACAGACTGAAAGTAAAGGGTTGGAAAAAAATATTCCAAGCAAATGGACAGGGAAAAAAAAGTAGGGGTAGCAATAGTTATATCAGACAAAATAGTCTTCAAAACTAAGGACATAAAAAGAGACACAGAAGGACCCTTCATAACACTCAAGGGAAGAAACCATCATGAAGACATAAATATTTTAAACACATATGCACCCAATATAGGAGCACCCAAATATATAAGAAAAATCTTGGAGGACTTCAAGAAAGATATAGACAGCAACACAATAAAGGTAGGGGATTTTAACACTCCACTCTCAACAATGGATAGTTCTTCCAAACAAAATATCAATAAGGATATTGTGGAACTGAATGATGCACTAGATCAAATGGACTTAACTGATATGTATATATAGAACCTTTCATCCCAAAGAAGCAAAACACACATTCTTTTCAAATGCACATGGAACATGTTCAAAGATAGACCACATGATAGGACACAAAACAAGCCTCAACAAATTCAAGAAAACTGAAATAATATCAATCATTTTCTCAGACCACAAGAACTTGAAACTGGAAATCAACCTCAAGGAAAAACTTTCAAAAATTCAAATTCATGGACACTGAATAGCATGCTATTAAAAAATGAATGAGATCAAGGAAGAAATAAAAAAGTTTCTGGAAACAAATGAAAATAAACACAAAACAGTAAAAAACCTATGGGACACAGTGAAGGCAGTCCTAAAGGGAAGTTCATAGCATTACAGGCCTGCCTAAAAAAGATGGAGAAAATTCAAATAAACGACCTAACCCTACATCTACAAAAACTAGAGGAACAACAATAAAAAAAGCCCAAGGAGAGTAGAAGGAAGGAAATAAATGAGATCAGAGGGGTATTAAATGACATAGATACACAAGAACAAAGGATCAATAAACCAACAGCTGGATCTTTGAAAAGATAAAAAAAATGACAAGGCTTCAACCAGATTCAGAGAGAGAGAGAGAGAGAGAGAGAGAGAGGATCCAAATAAATAAAATCAAATGAAAGAGGAGAAATTACAATTGACACCACAGAAATACAAAGGATTGCAAAACATTACTATGAACAACTATATGTCAAAAATTTGAAAATCTGGGTGAAATGGACAAATTTCTAGAAACATAAAATCTTCAAAAACTGAATCAAGAGGAAGGAAAAAGCCTGAACAGACTGATAACAGCTAGTGAAATTGAAGCAGTAATCAAAAAACTCTCAGCACACAACAGCCCTGTACTGGACAGTTTCACAGGAAAATTTTACAAAACCTTCAAGGAAGAGCTAATCCTTATCCTTCTCAAACTATTCCAAAAAATCCAAGAAGAGGCAAGACTCCCAAACTCTTTATTTTTAAAATGTTGTTCGAGTATAGGTGTCTCCATTTCCACCCCCCCACTCTCCCCTACCCAACCCACCACCACCTCCTACCATCAATCCTTCCACCCTTTGGCTTTGTCCATGGGTTCTTTATATATATATTCCTTGCTGGCCCTTTCCCTTTGTCCCCCAATATCCCCCTCCTTCGCTCTAGTTACTGTCAGTTTGTTCTTTATTTCGATGTCTCTGGTTATATTTTGCTTGCTTATTTGTTTTGTCCATTAGATTAACTCTTTTTATGAGGCTAGTATTATCATAATTCCAAAACCAGATAAAGACACAACAAAGAAATAAAACTACAGGCCAATATCGCTGATGAACGTAGATGCTAAAATCCTCAACAAAATATTGGCAAGCTTCATCCAGCAATACATTAAAAAGATCATACACCATGATCAGGTGAGATTCATCCCAGGGATACAAGGATGGTACAATATTCCCAAATCAATAAACATAATACATCATATAAACAAAAGGAAAGACAAAAATCACATGATCATATCAATAGATGCATAGAAAGCATTTGATAAGGTACAGTATCCATTTATGATAAAAACCCTCATCAAAGTGGGAGTAGAGGGAGCATACCTCAACATAATAAAGGCTATATATGAGAAACCTACAGCCAACATCATACTCAATGGGAAGAACTAAAAGCTTTCCCACTAAGATCAGGAACAAGACAAGGGTGTCTGGTTTTACAACTGCTATTCAACATAGTATTGGAAATTGTAGCCACAGTGATCAGACAAGAAAAAGAAATAAAAGGCATCCAAGCTGGAAAAGAGGCAGTAAAATTATAGTTTGTAGGTGACATGATAGTGTACATAGAAAACTCTATAGATGCCATCAAAGTCACTCGACCTAATAAGTGAATTTGGCAAAACAACAGGATACAAAGTCAATATTCAGAAATTGAAGGCATTTTTGTACACCAACGATGAAATAACAGATAGAGAAATTAGGAAAAAATCCCATTTGCTATAGCAACAAGAAAAATAAAAGTACCTAGGAATAACCCTGACCAAGGAGGTAAAAGACCTATACTCAGAAAACTACATAACACTGAAGAAAGAAATTAAGGAAGACACAAATAAATGGAAGCATATACCATGTTCATGGATTGGAAGAATTAACATCATCAAAATGTCCAAATACTGAAAGTAATTTGCAGTTTCAACACAACCCCCATTAAAATACCAATGTGACGTATTTCACAGATATGAAACAAACATTTCAAAAATTTATGTGGAACCCTAAATGACCCCAAATAGCCACAGCAATTTGGAGAAAGAACTAAAGTAGGAGGAATCACAATACCTGATATCAAACTATACTACAAAGGCCACTGTAATCAAAACAGTCTGGTATTGTCATAAGAATAGACACGTAGATCAATGAATAGAACAGAGAGCCCAGAAATAAACCCATGTCTCTATGGTCAATTAATATTGAACAAAGGGAGCAGGAGCATAAAATGGGGCAAAAATAGCCTCTTCAACAAATAGTGTTGGGGGATTTGGGCAGCTACAGGCAAAAAACTGAAACTTGACCTCCAGCTCACAGCATACACAAAAATAAACTGAAGATGGAAAAAAGACTTAAATATAAGTCATGACACCATAAAGGTCCTTGAGGAGAACATAGACAGGAAAATCTCAAATATTCCAAGCAGCAATATTTTCACTGATATGTCCCCTAGAGCAAGAGATATAAAGGAAAGAATAAACAAATGGGACTACATCAAATTAAAAAGTTTCTGCATGGCTAAAGAAAACATCATCAAAAAAAAAAAAAAAAAGGGAATGAACTGTATAGGAAAACATATTTACCAATGATACCTCAGATAAGGTTTTGATCTCCAAAATATATAAAGAATTCATACAACACCATACTAGGAAGAGAAACAATCCAATTAAAAAATGAGCAAAGGATCTGAACAGACACTTCTCCAAAGAGGACATACTGAGGGTCCAGAGACATATGAAGGGGTGTTCAGTGTCACTAGCCATCAGAGGGATGCAAATTGAAACCACCATTAGATGCCACTTTACAATGGTCAGAATAGTCATTATAAACAAATCAACAAACAACAAATACTGGTGAGGTTGTAGAGAAAAGGGAGCCCTAGTACACTATTGGTGGGAATGTAGATTGTTGCAGCCACAGTAGAAAACAGTATAGAATTTCCTCAAAAAACTAAAAATGGAACTACCTTTTGACCCAGCAATTCCACTGCTGGGATTATACCCTAAGAACCCTGAAACACCAATTCAAAAGAACCTATGCACCCCGATGTTAATAGCAGTATTATTTACAATAACCAAGAACTGGAAGCAACCTAAATGCCCATCAGCAAATGAAGGCATCAAAAAAAACTGTGGCATATTTACGTAATGGAATACTTTGCAGCAGAAAGAAATAAGGAACTCCTGCCATTTGTGACTACATGGATGGAACTGGAGAGTATTATATTAAGTGAAATAAGCCACATGGTGAAAGACAAATACCATATGATCTCACCTATAAGTGAAAGCTACTCAACAAAACATACAAGCATGCAAAATAGAGCCAGAGACATGGAAATACAGAACAAGCTGACAGAGATCAGAGGGGTTGGGGGAGGTGGGGAACAGGGGAAAGAAGGGGAAGGGTCAAGTCAAGAAACATGAGTAAAGGACCCATGGACAAAGACAATGGGCTGGGGAGGATTGAATGTGGAACATTGGTGGTAGGTAGGGCAGGAGAGAGTTATGGGGGAAAATAGAACAACTGTAATTGAACAACAATAAAAAAATTAAAAAAAAAAACAAAAATTAACTCATAGTGGATCTAAATGTGAAGCTACAACTTCTGGAGCAAAACATAGAAGAAAATCTTTGTGACTTCATGTTACATTAAGAGTAATTAGATATGATGCAAAAAGCACAATCCATAAAAGAAAAAAATTCTTAAACTGGACTTCGTCAAAAATTAAAAATTATTGCTCTGTAGAAGACTGACTGTTAAGAGAATGAAAAGACAAGCCACAAACTGGGAAAAATATTTGCAAATCATATAGTCAACAAATGACTTGTATTTAGAATACATAAAGAGGTCTTACAACTTAATAAAAGAAAAACCAAATTTTTCAATGTGCAAAGATTTGAACAGATACTTCATCAAAGAAAATATGCAGATGGAAAATAAACACATGAAAAGATGCTCATCATCATTAGTCATTAGAAAATGCAAATTACAAGCACACTGAGATACCACTACCCTTATTAGAATGGTTAAAATGAAAAATAAAACAAAAACTAACAATATCAAATGTGGGCAAGCATGTGGAGCAATTGGAATGCTCATACATTGCTGGTAGAAATGCAAAAAACAACATCCACTTTGGAACACAGTTTGATATTTTTGTTATAAAATTTAATGTAATACTTACTATACCATCCATACAAGACATCAGTCCCACTCTCAGTATTTACCCAAGTGAAATAAAATCCTACGTTACACAAAAACCTGTACATGAAGATTCTTAGGAGTTTTATTTGTAATCTTCCAAAATGATAAAACAAAAGACTCTCAAATGCAGAATGAATAAACTGTAGTAGATCCATAGCATGGAATGTTACTACTCAGCAATAATATAGAATGAACTACTGATATACATAACAACATAAATGAAACAAATGCATTAAACTAAGTAAAAGAAGCTAGCTTTGAAAGACTACACACCACATGATTCCATTTATGTGACATTCTGGAAAAGGTAAAACTATAGAGAACAGATCAATAGTTGCCAGGAGTAAAGTATTGGGAGAGATTGATTATTCATAAATGTAGAGTCTCTTTTGAATGAAGCTTCTCCTTAATCAGACCTTCTCTAGAAATAGAAACTGTTAAATGGCTTGGGAAGCCAAGGACTACTAAACTCATTTCCTTCCCTCTCTTCCTTTCTCCCCTTCTGTGTTCTCTTACGTGAATGATAATGCCACCACACTAGGGTTATCCTAGGCCCCTTCTTCTCCCTCCGCCCACATTCGGACTCCAAGGTCTGTGATTTCTACCTCCTAAGTACTTTGTGTAAGTGCTTCTCTCCATCTCCACAGCTGTGTCCCTTGTCAGGTCTAATCATCTCTTGCCTGAATCACTGGACCAGTTTCTCATCTGGGGCTCCCTGACTCCAGCCTGACCCCTCCCTCCAACTTCCTCCCTACAGCCAGAGCGATTTTCCTAAATTGCTGATTCAACCATGTTGTTTTCCTAGCCTAGGGCCTTCTGAGTGCTTTTGGCTTTTGGGGTGGGAGGAATTGTTTTGTAGCACTAGTGTCCATGCACACTCAGTGAATGATGGCTGAATAAATGCACATATCAATAAAGTAAATGAAGGAGCTATTAAAGAATGTGCAGGCCACCAAGAAACTCATTCAGAGAGATCTGAAGACAATGGCTAAGTGTGCAAGGAGGAAGCACCAAGGTTTGTATCTCAGAGTATTCATCCTCATCCAACAATATTGACTGAGCACCTGCAACATCCTGGGCACTGTCCTAGGTGCCAGAGATTCATGGAGATTCTGACTGGTGGTGGACACAGCGTATTCACCTATCATACAAATGAATGCACACTGGCAGACAATGATAAAGCCCCAAAGGAGAAATGCCGCGTGTTATGAGAAGATGTGATTTGGAAAGGGGTTGGAGGCTTGAAGAAACCTACAGGGTAAAGGAAGACTTCCCTGATGAGGTGATGAATAAACTAGAGGATAAGAAGTTATTGGTTGTAGAGCTGAGGAAGAGCTTTTCAGCCAGATGGAGTACCTGCAATATCCCTGAAATCATCTATATCAATATGCAGAAAGCATTCTGAAAAACAGAAGAATGGAGCTGCATCCATATATAAGTTTGAAATGAATCTTTCAATTACAAAAATCAGTTTTAAGACATTTGGTAGTCATCTTCTTGCATAACGTATTCTTCAAACACCTTTTTCTCTTTTATGAAACTTTTACTTACCACATGACAAACTTAAAGACTCATGTAATGTTACAGTTAGAGGGGACTTAAGAATCATTTGGTCCAATTCTTTTATTTTGCAGGTAAAATAGAGATTTGGTGACCTTAGCTTAGAGCCACACAGCTAGATAGTGCCAGAGATAAGACTAGAACACTCTTCTTCCAAAATTAAACTCCATACTCTAGGGAAGAGAGCTGGTGGCTTACCTTTATATTCATTCAGAACCTCAGTAACAGAACTCTGATTATATTTAGGGGTTACACACACCTTGAAGAGACATTCGCCAGACTGCCTTGCAGCCAGATGTGGCCATATGACTATGCTTCAGCCAATGAGGTGAGAGGGTGTATGGACTTCTAGGAAGCCTCTTTAAAAAGGAGGGGGTATTCCATAATCCTTTTTCTTCTTCCTTCTTGTTACCTGGAATGCATATGTGATGGCCCTAGTTCTTGCAGCCATGTGAGAGTTTGAGAATTAGGACCACACCTCAGGGCTAGAATGAGCTCGAATTGCTGATAAGCTTGTGGAGTCACCTTGAGACAGACTATTTTTTAATCTTCTTTTATGAAAAATAAATAAGTAAATAAGCAAATCTCTATATTACTGAAGCCATCGTTATTTTTAGTTTTTGAATTCTATTCAGCCAAACATAACCATTCATGTCACTCCGCATCCCCACTCCCATGTACCCATTCCCCTCCTTTCTCAGTAAATGGCAGTTTCACTTCACCAACTGCTCAGGCCAAAAACCTTGGAGTCAATATCAATGACTTGTTCTCTTTCAAAGTGCACAACCATCTCCCTTGAGATTCTCATCCAGTCTTCCCTCGTAATAGCCCCCGATCTGTCAGTTCCTCACCACTGTTCACTGCTGTCCCTCTCATCCCGGCCACAGCAGCAAGGTCCTAACTAGTTTCCTGCTTTTGTTCTCACCTGCCAGCTGCTCTTCCCGGCCTAGTTCTGTAGAATACCCAGATTTAAGTTTGTAAAACATACGAGGGCCCATATTACTGCTTTGCTCAGAATTTCCCAATGGCTGCCCTCACTCAGAGGTTGAGCAGAGCCCTTATCTTAGCTGACCAGGCCTGATATGATCTGGTCCCTCCTACATCTCTGCCCTCACCCACCAGTCTGCCCCCCACTCACTGTGCCCAGCCATCTCACCCACTTTGCTACCCACTGACCTTATCAGACATGCCCTCTCTGGTCTCAGCGTTCTGCTTTTTGGAACTCTTCCTCAAATAGTCACATATTCTCTTACCTCATTCAGGCCTCTGGCCAAACATTACTTTATCAGGAAGATCTTTTCTGACTGCCTGCTCTAAAACAGAATTCCACCCCATTATCTGCTTCTCCTTCAGAGTACTTACCGCCACATGACATTTACACAGACCCACCATCTCTCCCACTCAGAGCTGTATTTCAAACTACTTGCCGTCTCTGTGAACACTTGTTAAGTATTTGTTAACAAAAATGAGCCAGCTTTGTCTTATTAGTTAATTAAGAAGATCTAAAAGGGTAACATGGGTTTCTGTTTTGATAATTATTATTATTATTATTATAGTTAATAGCAACCGAATAAGATTCAAAAATTCAAAAGAGGAATGATAGACAGCAGTATGCCAGGCCACTTTATAAGAACCAAATGTCCTTTCATGGCAGCCCAGAAGATACAAACAAAGCCTTTTCTTACTGTCCTCACATGACTTCTTCAGTGAGAACCATCAGGGGTTGGGGGAAGGGGGTCAGATTGACGATTCATTGCCTAGTGATGAATACAATTGTCCTGTCAGAACTTTCAGCTTTATGGAACATTCTGGTTATTTAAAACATGAATAAATAAAAGTGTACTGAAATAGATTTATCTTTTCACTTGCAGACAGTCTTTTCAAAGTTAGGAAGTTTTCAGTAGGACAAGTAAACTAAATAAGAAATCTTTTGAGTGAACTTTATAATAAATAGGTCTTAAGTTTGACACATTTTTGGAAATAATGTATTACTAATAATTTCTTTACATGTGGAAAAGGAGCAAATCCTGAGAGAACATCACAGTTCCGATTTTCAAAAAAGACCAAGAAGTCAAGTCTGTCTTCTTCAAGCGAATAATAGGTTGAAATTTGCAAAAGGAAAAACAGCAAGCTATTTCTAAGATTTAGCTACAAAAATATATCCTCCTCTCTACGTTCCAAGTGATTATTGTTTCAAGCTTCTGAAATATTTTTTCTTTGGGAAAGAATACAGCTCTGACAAAATGTAAGAGCTTGGCTCTGAAGACAGATCTTTCTGACTCTGAATCCCATCTCCACTAACTGTGTGTCTTTAGGCAACTCATCTCACTTCTTCTTGCCTCAGGCTCCTCTTCTAGAAAACTGAAGTAAACTTCACAACCCTGGAAAAAGATGACTATTCAAGATAATATGTGTAGTGTGTGGAGCATGGAGTTCAGCCCCTCTTAGGTGCTCAGTAAATCGCTGCTATTATCTCTCCATAAGCAATGGTGTACAGAAGCCCACAGAAGCCATCAATACTTTTAAACATAATAAAAAAAAGTAACTGATTTTTAGAAAAACATTTGGAAAATACCGACAGGTATGAATAAAAAGAAGCTCCCGCCAGTATTATAAATAAAACCTCTCCCAAATAAAAGAGAAGTCTTGTAAACCGTGGTCCTTTTCCCTCTAACAACTTTGAAATAGTGACCTCTGCTGACCATTTGAAAACGTGAGTTTTTCAACCAACTCCCTTGGTTGAGCATGGGTTGAATCAGCCAGGCTAGGTAAGAAAACCAGTTAGGTGCTGCATGGTAAGGGACAAAAGTCATCACAAGGGTTACCGCCATGTAACTAGGATGTTAACAAAATTAAAGGACAGCCTTTCCATTTGCTTACATACCAGGAAGATTGGTTTTTTTTTTTTCAGACAAAGAGCCATAATAGTATGCAAATGTTACAGCTGAAAAACAAAGCAATTGGTATTAAAAATCAATCTTCCATGCAAGCCACAGACCTTCCAGCATAAATATCCAAATGCAAGAGTGGTGACAAATGTGTAGAAAACAGAGTGGAAAAGTCAGAATGAATCATTAAGAATATTACAACAGAGGAGGCAAAAATCTTTGGGAACACATGTCTGATTCAGGTGGGGTGAACATCCAGTTCTGAAGAAGGAAACCCTGCAAACCTCTTAGAAGTATGCCCCAGAAATCCAGCTAGGAAGCAGTCACTACCCTTTTCTTCAACCAGAAATATGCTCAAAGCTGAAGAGTCTATTGGCCGGGTATTCAGACATGAAATACTTTCCCAGCACTTTAGGTGCGGAGTAAAAGCGAGGTTGCAAACTGGCAGCCATAGGGCCATATAGTTTGGTTCAGCACTAGCTGTATTTAAAAAAAAATGATTTAAAATACTTTTAAATGAGATTTCACATCAAAATCTCAATTTCTACCTTCTTATAAACCATTGGAGAAGATTTAGCCATACCAGGCCAGTGCCCTCCCATGGCAAAAATCAACTAGGGCGAAGCAGCAAGAGTCTTCCCTTGAGATGGGCACGTGGTCTTGAGTTTGCTGCCTTCCTCATCCTGTTGGCCTCAGGCATCACATCACCTGCCCGGCTTTTGTAAGTGCTTGGATATGAGATCCCAGGTTTCTAACAACCCTAAAGCACTAACTATGAGCTCAATTCAGTTCAAACAAGTATCAACTGTGTGCAAGGTACTTTAATAGGCACTGGGGATAGAAAGGATAAGACATGGCCCCTGAAATTAAGGAACTCATAGATGACCATTTCCAGTGAGAGCAAGTGAACTGAAAAGCTAGAGAAGTGGTAAAGACTAAAGTCATTAAATTTACTTTCTAGCTTTTTGACATGATACTCAGCTAGCTACTTATTTAGCCTTTCTTCTTTTCTAAATTTCCCTCTTAGCATGGTGTTAGCTCTAGCTAATAAGTTTCAACAGATGTTTTTTGTTATAACTCATTTAAAAACATTTTTTCCAGTTCCCACCTATGTGATTTCTTCTTTGACCTTTGGGCTATTAAATTTCTTAATTACCAAATGCATGGACTGTTCTAACTGCCATTTTAAACTTTTCTTTACCTAATTGCTTTATAGTCAAAGATGCTCTAAATTTTAGTCTTTTGAAATTTGTTGAGACTTGCTTTGTGGACCATCAGGTGGTCAGATTTGTAAATGTTCAATGTGAGTTTGAAGGGAAAGCACGTTTCCCAGTTGTTAGATGTAGCGTTCCATGTGTGCCCACTGGGTCAAGTTTGCTGATTGTAACATTCCAATGTTCTATATCCTTACTGATTTCTAAAACTGACTTTTTCTTAAAAGAGATATGTGAAATATCTTTATATAATTGTAGTTTCCTCTATTTCTCCTTGAAAGTGACTCTGTCAGTTTTGGTTTTATGTTTCTTCTTAAGGCATAACATACATAAAGGACATAAATATTACATACATATTTTGATGAACGTTATGTATACGCCCATGCAATCTGAATCGAGATAGTGTACTTGCCCAGCCCTTCAGGTTTCCTCATGCCCTTCCAAGTCAATATGCTGCCCCGGCCCCCATTACAACTGTTTTGACTGAGGGTGATAAAATTAAGTTTTACCAGTTCCTAAACTGCATATAAATTATAAATGCAAACATACAGTATATATTCCCTTGTGCCTGGCTTCTTTTGCTTAATATTATGTCTCTGAGCTTCGTTCATGTTATTGTATGTACTGGTAGTTCATTCTTTTGGTTGCCATGCAAATTGGCATTGTCAAAGTATAGCACAATTTATTTATTCATGGTACTATTGATGGACATTTGAATCTTCTCGAATTTGGAGTGTTAACAAAAAATGAGGTTTAAGTTGTAATAAAGAATAGAAGGATTTATTTGAGCAAACAGAATTGCATTCCGGGAACCATAGATTCAGGCAGCAACTAAATTGTGCTCTGAAGAGAGGAAATAAAGTCAGGGTTTTATAGAGGTGAAATTTATGAGCATGGTTCCCATTTTGGTTCTTAATAGAATGAAGGATCCTGGCTAGGTTAGCAGGTATTGGTTAGTTCCAAAATGCAGATGGGGGAGGTGAAAACTACAAGGAGAAAGGAAAGTCTCTATGTGTCCACTTTTTATTTTTATTTCTTGCAGTTGTTGTTGTAGGATGTTTATGGCTGATAACTGAGCTGAGTTTAGCAACAGGTTAGCAACCTAGCAGCAGTTCCGAGAACTAAGGCACAAGGTGTGCATAGGCCCCACTTTCTCCTGACTTTAAGTGACTCTCTTAGCAATGCTTATTTCATTTTATTTTCTCTGTTATCAGGGTCTATTGTGAAAAATTCTGCTCTAAACGTCCTTATAAACATGACTTTTGGTGGATACATACACTCATTTCTTCAGGGGCATATGAGAGGTTTGTCCAGAAAGTATCCAGACAAATATTATGAAAAAGAGAGACATTTATTGAAGAAGATACTAGAAACACTGTACATAGGGCAATGATGCCTCAGTCCCTTAAAAGTTACAACCTTCATGAGGAAATCTGGTTCATTGGTAGCAGTTTCAATCAAATCATTGGCAACTGCAGCATGATGTTCCCTCTCTGGTAGCAGAAGCTGTGGAACAAATTCTGCCATGATGTATTTCATGCCACGATCCTTCCTTAAAATCTCAGACACAGTAGTTTTTGGGAGCCCCAGATCAGCTTCTAGTCCTCACACTGCCAGTCGCCAGTCTTTGTTGATTGCAGCCCATACATGTTCAACATTCTCAGGTGTTCTGCTTGTTGCAGGCCTTCCAGAACATGGATCATTTTCAACAGATTGTCAACCACGTTTGGAGCATTTGTGCCACACTTTTATTTGTGCTGCACACATTGCATCGTCCTTGAAAAACTTCTGAATCATCCGAAGTTTCTGCAGAGGAATGTTCAAGCTTAACACAAAATTTGATGCAGATTTTTTGCTCTACTTGCTTAGTAATTTTGAACGCAATGGCTACACAGTACACATGCTCACTCAGTGGTGTCTACGACCCCCACTGACCAGTACAGTGAAGTTGTCATTGTTCACACATGTACATTCCAGTCCACATTCCTTGGCTGCTAGGTTACATCAATGTCGTGCAAACGGTTCTTATATTAACAATGGCTGGACTTTTTCCAGACAGACCTTGGTATACCAATTGGTGGAACTGACAGGTTCTAGGGTAGGCATATGTTTAGCTTTAGCAGATACTGTTCATTTGTTTACTCATTCCACCAATTATATAAAAGTCGTAGTTGCTCGTCAACACCTGTGTTGTTGTCAGTCTTTATTTTTTCTGCTTCTGATAAGTGTGTAAGTGTATCTCAGTAAAGCTTAAATTTGTATTTCCCTAATAACTGTAAGCTCGTTTTTGAAATATCTATTCATCTTTTGCCCATATTGATTTAATGTACTATATAATGTACATTTAATTGTACATAGTATAATTAGTATATACATAGTATAATTACTATGTATAATGTATATAGTAATCAATGCAATATATAATTATTTTAATTGATTAATTGTATAATTGATTAACACTATACTGTTTGGTGCATTAACATTCAGAACTGTGTCTTTCTCATGAATTGAATCTTTCATTATTTTGAAGTGCTCCTCTTTTTCTCTAATAAGTCTCTTTTGCCTTAAAGTATACTTTGTAAAAAATACCCCACAACTATGCCAGTTTACTTTGACTGTTTGCATGTTTACCTTTTCTTATCCATTTCAACATATCTATCCTTATGTTTTAGATGTGGACCCTGCTAATGATAAATAGTTGGATTATGTTTTTTAATTAGTTCAATGATCTTTGCTTTTTGATTGGAACTTTTTGTCCATTTATATTTAATGCAGTTACTGATATATTTGGGTTTTCTACATTTTATTATGTATATTCTCTTTGTCTTACCTATTCCATATTTCTTTTTCCCTCCTACATTTTTTAAGATCAACTTTTTATTCCCTCTTTTCTCTGTCTTAGCTTGAAAATTTACTCTTCTTTTAGCAGTTATCCCTAAGGTATAATGCAAGTCTTTAATATATCAAAGTTTACTGTTGGCGCTTTTACTTTTTCCAGAAAATGTAAAGACCTTAGGATATTTTAACTCTCAAATATTGATTTATGCATCAGTGTGTTTTATACTTTAATTCTCTCTATATTAAAAACCTCTCCAGACATGATTGTTTCATAAGTCAATGTTCATATTTACATGTTTTTGTTGTTTTTAATTTCTTCCTGCTTCTCTGAGTTTCCTTACTTCTTCTCCCTGATAAAACTACTTTTATAAATTAAGTTTCTTTTAGTGTGCCCTAGCAATGAAGTCTTGCAGTTTTTGTTTTTCCGAAAATGTTTTTATTTCCCCACCATTTTTGTAAATTAATGTTGGGTATGGAATTCTAGGTTTGTAGATTTCTTTAAGCACTTTAAAAATTTTTATTCCATTGTCTTCAATTGTTTTTGTTGGGAAGTTATCTGTCTTCATTGCTCATTTGAAAGGGGTCTTTCTTCTTCTCTGGCTGTAACCAACCATCCAGTGGGGTTCCACTACCTGCCACCCATAGGCAATAACTCTAGAGACAGAGTCTAGAGGAAAATAAAATAGAAATTTTTAAGGTTTTATTTATTTTATTTTTAGACAGAGGGGAAGGGAGGGACTAAGAGAGGGAGAGAAACATCAATGTGTGGTTGCCTCTCATGAGGCCCCAACTGGGGACCTGGCCTGCAGCTGAAGCATGTGCCCTGACTGGGGAATTGGACCGGCAACCCTTTGGTTCGCAGGCCAACACTCAATCCACTGAGCTACACCAGCCAGGAAATGGAGTTTTTATATATGCATACACACGCAGAGTAGATTTCTTGATGTCCATTCCACCACCCCCACAATCAGAGGAGTGAATAGGCTTCTGGCAGGTGGCCACCGCAGTACTTTACTGTGGTTTCACCTGCATAGGAGAGGGACCCAGGGTTTGTTACCTGGCCACCTCCAGGACTTGCCTCCTGGGGCATGCTGTCCCTCATCTCCTCTCCCCACCCCACCACCCCCTTCTTACCAGCCTTACTCCTTGATCCCAGCACTGGTAGTGCTCCTGGTCAGGCTGGAGGCACTGTGGGATGGGGCAGGGCCTGACCCTCCCCAGCTGTGCTGGGGCTGCAGCTGCCTGGTCCGCACTGGCATGGGCCATGAGCAGATGGCAGCCACCATGACTTCCACCTGGGGAAGGGGCATGGGGATTGCTGGCTGAGTCAGAGGCGTGGGATGTGGGTGGGTGACAGCTGCTGTGTCTTCCCACCTGAGAAAGGGGTGTGGGGCTTGCCGGGCCTGTGCCTCCCTGAGCCTACTGGCCAGAGTCTCCCAGAGCCCACCTCCTGAGCCTCCCTGCTGCCCTCCTACTGGAAACCTGCTGTACTCCAGACAGGCAAGTCTTGGAGCACTGTGGCAGGGGGCACTCAGAATCCCTCCAGCTAGGTCCCTGGCTCAGGAAACTCAGCCCGTAGCCATGGACCCACCATACAGGGGTAGGGGAGCAGAGGTGCCATCTGCACACACTCCACCTTTTAAAGATCCCCATATCCCTGTTGCAGCAGACTGGATGGGAGGATACGACCCTCCCATCTGAACACCTTCCTGGTTTTTGGTGCCAGTGTTGTGCACCCTTTGTGTGTGTGTTATGCACATGTTGTCCTGGTTGCCAGGGTGACGCATGCATGTGGCATTTTTGGCACTTCTCCACCTGTCCCCATTTCCAGGGGGGATTCCCCCTACTAAAATTCCCCCCTTTAACACTGTGGACACTTGTAATCTTACAAGGGCAAAGGGACAAAGGTCTCATTCTTCTGTAACTACTTCCTGCTGACCAAGGAATGTGGTCCTACCTATCCCCTGGTCCAGAGGTCCCTAACAAAGGGGGTCGGGAATAGAGGGAAGCCTTCACATGAGGGAAAAGCATCTTGCAAAGTTAGTTGGCTGTCCTTGGAAAGCAGCATGAACAATGTCCAGAGGATGTCATTACTGGATAAGTTGGCATCCTTGTCATGTTCTGGAGGCGATTAATTTGGCAAGAGGGTTAGAAGGCACCCTCAGAACCATAACAACTAAGCAACAAAGGTAGGATATAATTCTACAGTGTCCCTGATTAAGAGAAAAAATGGCTTCCTTGGAGGAGGGTGTGGAAACTGTGTCACAGCTATCTGAAGCTTTATTGCCTACTACACTCAACTTAGATCAGACTTAGGGGAATATCTTCAGATCTCTCCTTGAACATTTCTGGACCTTTTCTGTCCAAACTATTCAGGCAGAAAAGAAAACAGTTTTAAAGTGAAACTGATAGACTGCCTCATACTTCATCAATTCAACCATTTCATCCAGCCAAACCATTGAGTCCCAAGAGGTGGATATACAGGTGGGTTTCTCAAGGGTGGCCTATATCTTCTCTGAGTCCACAAGACTGTCTTTTGAGAAGATGTCCAGTTGCAAGGCTTTACTGGAATGATACTAAGCAGTGACAATTTGATATCATCGGGTTAAACCAGTCCAACTTTCAAGTGAAAACAAACTTTGAAGACAGTGAGCTGCACTAAAGTCTGATGATCATGACTGAGCATTGTGATTTTCCTTAAAACCTCATTTCCTTCCCTAAGATCACCTTCATGGGCCTCAAAAGACTACCAGTTTTCAATTTTGCCTCATTGTTTGCATGAAAACAACAAGAGCAGCACTAAACACGTAGACTTTTTAAAGTCTGCTTTGCTGGAACCTCTACAAGGAACCTTCAGACTGACTCTTAGATGGTCCTTCAGGGCATAGAAGCCAAGCCCCACAACTGCCATCCAGCTTTGCCCCTGTACCTGTATTCCTCACATCCTTGAGTTTCCCATTGTGTCTTAAGGTTCCTCCTTGTAATCTTTCGGGAAAGCAAACTTTGTTCCTTACTTGGAAAGACTGCCAGGAACCACATGACCAAGCAAGGTACAAGGCCATTTCTCCAGTGGGCTTTTGTTAGCTTCCAAATTCAATCTTATTTCCTCAAGGCTTTCTGATAACAACCAGAACCCAGGCATGCCTCCTTCAGGCATGCCATTTCAGTCAAAGTCTTGGTTACTAAAATTATAATTTGAAACTGGTCTTATTGGTTTAGTGCAAAGGAAATTTTATATCTTTACTCATTAAGAATGCCAAATTCTAGAGGGATCAGGTAGGAAGAAAAATATGTTGCAAAAAGGGAAATCCTTATCTTTCCAATACCCACCAAAATTGCATTTCCATGCTTTATATCTTTTCCACTTGGTGTGAAGTTTTAACTCTCCCTGGGAAACCTCACTTTTTTTCAAAATAGAAATAAAACAAAATATCCAAAGCAAAAAACAGAATTACAAAAGCAAAATATAAGGGAACTAAAATTAGCCTTAGAACCTTGTCTCCCACCAATCAGTCCCACTAGCTGGTCACACAGATGACCTTTCTCAGGTCCCAAATGACATGAGGCCCCTATGGTAGAGACATTCTCTCACCCAAGCTGGCTCTAACTGGCACCAGATGACCTTTCCTATGTCCCAACAGGCACAAAGCTCCAATGGCAGAGATATGTTCTCATCCCAGCCAGATTCTATCTGGCACCAATGACACAAAGACACAATGGTAGAAGCATTCTCTTGCCTACCAGTGTGTCCACTGGTATCCTGGCAGAGACATGACCTCTCACTAACTGGTCTCATACCAGCCAGCTCTAATTTGTCCCAGATAACCTTTATTTGGTCCAAATGGCACAAAGCCCCAAACAGCAGAAACATGTTCTCATGGCAACAGGTACTGCAAATGACATTTATGAGGTCCAAATGGCATGAAGCCCCAAATGGCAGAGACAGAGGATTCCTTGTGCAAACAAAGCAGTTAAGTTACCCAAGTTCCCAAAATATCAGAAAGCAAGAAATAAAACAAAACTTAAAGGAAAGGATAACTCAACCCAAGCACTGAGGTTTCTCTCTTTTCAAAAAAAAAAAATTCACACCTTTCTATGGCCTGTACAACCTTCACAAAACTTTTTTATTTTTAGCTTTCTATATACCTTACAACTTTCTATACACCTTCTGCAACCTTCATAGACCCACTCACTCACTTAGGGATAACCATAACTCACTTTCAATCCTTGTCCATTTTAACAATGGAATGGACCACACTTAAACTCAGTATCTGGCAGCTAAAAATCCCTAAAACTACAAACACATAAATAAAGTAAAGGAACATTTTCACTTTGCATCAGGACCCAATCTCTTCTTCTGAAATAAAAATTTCAGATCTTCCAGAATGCAGTTCTAGCTTTCCTTTTCAGCACCAATCACAGCAACAGGGTTCAAATTCTCCTCAGGTGGTGCCTGTTTTATTCGTGTGTGGTGGAGCCAAAGCTTAATTCCCGTGAGCTTCAGAGAAGAATGTGTTGTTAGTAGGACATCATGGGGACCAGTCCGTTGCTTGGCAAACTGCTGTCCAGGTCCTTGAGTCTTTCAAGTCTTTAGTAAGATTTGGTAGCCCAGTTGGAATGAGGGTGAAGGCTCATTAGGTGAGTAGGTGGACCTGCAATGAGCAAACTTGTGCAGAATGGTTAGTATTTGCCTTAAATGTTGCAAATATTGCTCATTTTCCACTCATGCTTGAGATCTAGGGGGTGGGCCATTACCAGAACTGAGATTTAGAAGGGTCTCCCATAAGTTATTTCAAAAGGGTTTAACTTAAGCCCACTTCTGGATGCTACCCTAGTCCAGAGCAAGGCAATGGGAAGCACCTTGTCTCATTTCAAATATATTTTCTGGCATATTTTTTGCCAGGGTCTTCTTTATTGTGTGATTTGTTTTTGCAACCTTTCCCATAGAAGTCTCCAAGATGCATGTAGTTTCCATATTATTTGTAGTGCCTGTCCAACCTTTTGGGAGCTCTCTGAAGTGAATGATGGTCCACACTGTCACTCTGAATACTGTGAGGAAGCCCAAATCTAGCAATTATCTGTGTAAGTAGAAGTTTCACTATCTCAGTTGCCTTCTCAGTTCTAGTGGCGTATGCCTCTACACATCTGGAAAAAGCATACACAAAAGTTAGTAAAATATTGAAATTCCCTCTAGCTTTAGTCATTTGTGTAAAGTCTACTTGTCAGTTCTCAAATGGGCATAACCCTTTATATTGTACTCCCTTTTCCAGTAGAGTATGTTCTGTCTTAGGATTGTTTTTGCCACATATCTGATAGGCTGGGGTGATCCTCTGAACAGTCTTTTGCCAGTAGATGCTCCTCAAATGTGACCTAATGAGGTCCATCAAAGCATCTGTTCCATAGTGGGTCCCTTCATGTAGGTGTTTGAAGATGGGATACGCCTGAGCCTTGGGGAGTAAGATCATATCACGGGTGTTGACCTTCCATATAGAAGTGGGACCAGTGTTAGTGAATCCACATTCACAGGCCTATTCCTTATCTTGTTCCATGTAATGAGGTTTAAATTTTGACAAGTCCAAGCAGGGGAACAAAACCCCTAAGCAGTCCTCTGGTTGCTTGTCTTATTGCTTTATCAGCAGTTCAGTTTCCCTGGTTCGTTTGGGAACTATTCCTTCAGTGTCCTGGGCAGGGCATTATGGCAAACTGGCCAGGCAGGTTCACTGTCCTCTTTCCTTTCTTGTTGCTCATGGGCATGGACTACCATGAAGGCATATTTGGAGTCCGTATAGATGTTAACTTTCTTTCCCTGGGACAGTACTAAGGCTCTCCGGAGATATATCGGTTCAGCCTTCTGTGCTGAGGTTTCTGGTGAAGGGGCTTGGGCTTCTATTACCTTGTTTACAGTGACTACCACATACCTGGCTCATCACTGGCTGTTGTCCATGAAGATGTTCCTCTCTGTGTATGGCTCCCAGTCTGGTGTTGCCAGCACTTGGTCTAGTAGTGGTCTGGCCTGCTAGAAAAAACTTGGTGGACATCCAAGTCATGGTGGACATCCCTTTTTGATGTGGTCCATCTTCTTTGAGACATAGGCTATGGGTCTGGAGATGTTCTCCAGAGTCTGGGTTAGTAAACCCAGTCCAGTCCCCTACCTTTCATGAATGTATAATTTGAAAGGCTTCTGTAAATTGGTCAGTCCTAACATGGGAGAGGAAACTAGTTTTTCCTTCTAGGTATCAAATGCCACCTGACAAGCTCTTGTATATTCAAAAGGTTCAGAATCCAGTCCTTTCAAGGAACTACACAGTAGTTTTGCTATAAGTTTGGAATCCGAATTCATTAGAACCCTGTAATCCCTAAGAACCCATGAAGTGGCCTCCAGTTTGCTGGGATTTTCAGTGTAGCAAAGGCTTCTTTTCTATCTGCCATCAAGCTCTTAGCTCCCTGTTTCAGTTGAAATCCCAGGTATGCCAACTCCTGTTCCAAATTTGGGTCTTGTGAGGTGACACCTTATATCCCCTTTGCCAAATAATTTAGGACTGCAATGGTGTTGAGCAAACAGTCCTCGTAGGTGCTAGTTACCAATATGTCATCTACATAGTACAGAAGAGCTTCTGATTTCAATTGACTCTCCCTTAAGTCCTGGGCTAATACTTCACTAAATATAGTCGGGAGTCCTTAAATCCTTGTGTCAGCACAGTCCAGCAGTATTGGTATGGGCTTTTGTTTCTGGGTCCTGCCATTCAAGTGAACAGTAGTTGAGTCTGTTTGTCTATTGGGATACAGAAAAAGGCAGCCTTCAAGTCCAGGACTGAAAACTATTTGCTATCTCCAGGAACCATGGTCAACAGAGTATAGGGGTTGGGTGCCATGGCATGAATGTCCTGAACAATGTCATTTATGGCTCTAAGGTCCTGCAAAAATTGATATTCATCTGAGTGAGGCTTTCTGGCTGGCAAAATGGGAGTGTTATAGGGAGACTGGCATAACTAAGTTAGTCCCAGTTTTAAGAATTTCTTCAGTACTCGCTGAATCCTCTCTAAAACCTCCCTTTTGAGGGGGTACTGTTTCTTTCATGTGACCCACATCCTCTCCTTTAGGTTAACTTTTATGGATTGAATGTTAACTGCTTTACCTGGAGGTCCATCAGTCTGAATGGTTTGGCTGACCTATTCATAGATCCCAGGTGGGAAGTGTTCACCTTGGGACTTCTGGGCAAGTCAGGAGTGCCTGGAGCTAGAGAGCATGTGCCAGTGGGACCCCATACGCAGTTGCTGCTTTTCAGGAAAAAAAGTCATTTGGGCATGCAATTTGCAAAGTAAATCTCAGCCCAGTAATGGAATAGGGTAGTCTGGCATGTAGAGAAAACTATATATGATCTTTTGATCCCCAATCTGGCATTCTAGGGGTTGAAGGAATGCCTGTTTTTGTAGTTGATTAGTCACTCCAGTAACCATTGCTGTATCTGAACTTTCCTTGGTTACTCTTATATTTAGCATGTAGTGTGTAGCTCCTGTATCTACAAGAAAATCAATTGACTTGTTTTCCACCATCAACTAAACGCAGGGATCCTGTGGGGAAAGAATGATAGCTCAGGAAATGTCTAAGGAACCCATAGGCCTCCTCATTCATCATCAGACTCCTCTTACCTTTTCAGCATTTCCCAGTGAGGGATTCCATGCTTACTTTCCCTTTTGAATTTTGGACACTCCTTTCTCCAGTGGCCCTCCTCTTTGCAATAGGCACATTGACTGGTACCTAGTGGGCTTCTCTTTTTCTGTTTAGTGTCTTGCTTCTTCCTCTGATTTTGCCAGTCTATGAACACTGCGGCCTGCTTTATCTTCCTTGCTTCCTGATCACTGTAGACTTTAAAGGCTATGTCTACAGGCTGGGAGGGGTTCATTCCCAATGCTCCCTCTCTAAGCTCTGGAGTTTCTTTCTGATATCTGGGACACTTTGCCTAATGAAAGTCGTGTTCACCACCCATAGATTCTCTGGTGCCTGCGGATCAGCATCAGTGTGCTTTCTATAGACCGGATAGATCCTCTCCAAAAAATTCAGAAGGGTCCTCATTTAACTTTTGCTTAATGGCCTGTATCATATTTAGGCTCTTTTTCTTAGGCTACCCTTTCTTAAGCCCTTCCATTATGCACTTTCTATAATGTTGCAGGGAGGTTATTCCCCCACCACTTGGGTTCCAGGCTCTGTCAAGGGAATTGCCCCGGCTGGGTTGGAGGTCCCACTGGGGTTCTCTTGGTGGAGATGTCGGTCCTCTTCATTAGTCTTATTTATAACCAGCCATCTCTCATCCACTGTTAAAATGTTGAGGAGAACTTGTACTTCTGCTCATGTTGGAAGATAAGTGGCAAAAATGGAGGCAATAAGATCTGCCATTCTCTGAGGATCATCCCTGCATGAGGGTTGGAATTCTTCTAATTCAGTAAGTCTGAAGCGGAGAACAGAGTATGAGCCCAGTACTAGCCAGCAGCTTGGGCTTTCTGACTTACTCCGCCCATGAGGTATTGCCCCAAAGGGAAAGGCCTTGCTCTGGATGGGGGGGCTCCCTGGCCAAACTGGGTGACCTGATGGGTTTCGGAGGAGGAGACCCATCATTCGTCTTACAGGGGAGGGACCATTATTTTTTTAGGTTCTATTTCAGGGGGAGCTTAGAGTGGGGATGATAATGGAGGGAGTCCTCCTGTTATGAACCTTGTGTCCCTTGAGTTCAGGGCATTAATGAGGCCCATTTCTTCATTCTCTTTTTCTTCCTATGTACTATTGGGAAGAGGTTTCAAGACACCTTGCCTTCTCTGCACCCCTAAGTGGACCTCTGTCTCTGGTGAAGTCCTATTATGCAATGACATACTGTATTTTGCCATGTATAATGTGCATCCACATTTTTGCACACATTATACATGGGACTATTATACTCATTATTACACCCTTGGTATGTAGTCATTATAACCATGTATCATGCACATCCTTATTTTTCCCTCAAAAATTTGGGCAAAAAAGTGCACATTATACATAGCAAAATATGGTAAATGCCATGACATGCAACTGTTGGGAATACTGTTCCAGTTGCATAATAGTGCAGTGATCTAGGGAACCACCCATGGGCCACCTTTCCCCACAATCCAAAATGCACGTAGGTCACACAATATTACAATAATAAAAATAATATTATATAAATAATATAATATTATTATATTATAAAATAATAAAAAGAATATGTCTTTCTTGGACATAGGCTAATGGCTATATGTACCCTAGTCTGCTAAAATTCTATCTAGTGGGCTTCCTCCAGAAGCCAACCCAGAATGACCCCTGCTGACACAGATACACAACATGCCCAACCCTGTGACCAAAAGAAACCAGGCTATATGGGAACATACAGAGAAAACTGGCATCCATGATTACATTGTTATAACAAATACTCACAAGCAAGTTTTTCTGTCAACCAATCTCACAATCAGCAAACTCAAGCAACAGCCTTCCTTCCAAGTGGCCAGTTCTCACGCAGACCCCAGTTCACAGCCCTAAAACTTGGGTGATCTTTCCTCCTTCCCAGAGTGTATTCCCTTCCTGGACCCATTTCCTTTCCACCTCCAAGGTGTGTTTAAGCAACCAACACTCCCAGTAGATGAGCAGAGGAACTCCCAGGAACTGGGCAGTCCCACAGTCCCATTCCCTGGTTGGGGGGGGCGGTAGTCGACCTTCCACAAGCGACCAGGGACCCACACTGGGCACCACTACTATAACTGAACAGCCAGTGGGGTCCCACTGCCTGCTGCCCACAGGCAATAACTCCAGAGACAGAATCCAGTGGAAATGAAATGGAATCTTTAGGTACGTACACACACACACACACACACACACACACACACACACACACACACACAGAGTAGATTTCTTGGTGTCCACCCCACCATCCCTGCCACTAAAGGAGTTAGCATGCTGCTGGCTGGTAGCTGCTGCAGCAGTTTCCTGAGGCTTCGAGTGCATGGGACGGGTACAGGGTTTGTTGCCCAGCCACTTCCCAGGACCTGTCGCTTGGGACCTGTTGGCCCTAAAATCCTCTCTCCACCCTGCCACCCCTTTCTTATCAGCCTTGCTCCTTGCTCCCAGTACTGGCAGTTCTCCTGCTCAGGCCTGCAGTGCTCAGGGCCTGACCTTCCCCCAGCTGCACTGGGGCTATAACCAACTGGCACCCCCTGCTGTGGGTCACGGGAGGGCAGCAGGCCCATGGCTTCCCACCTGGGAAGAGGGTGGAGTTTGCTGGGTCTGTGCAGGATGCATGACCCTGGAAAGGTGACAGTGTTTCATCTTCCCACCTGGGGAAGGGACACGGCGTGCTTGTTCAGCCCACACCTCCCGATGCCACTGGCCAGAACCTCCCTTCTTCCCTGCTACCTGAAACCTGCTGCACTCCTGGACAGGCAGATCCTGGAGCACTGTGGCAGGGGGCACTTGGAATCTCTCTGGCTAGGTCCCCAGCTCTGGAAACTCAGCCCCCAACTGCCGACCCACCAGCCAGGAGAAAGGGGAGTGAAGTGCCATTTGCACATGCCTCGCCTTTTAAAGACCTCCCATAATCTTCCTGCATAGTAGAAGTGGATGAGAGGATGTGTCTCTCCCATCCAATCACCTTCCTGATTTTTGGTGCCAGTGTTGTGCACTTTTTTTGTGTGTGCTTTATGTGTGGTCATCCCAGTTGCTGGGCCGACGCATGCATGTGCCATCTTCGGTGCTTCGCCACTCGCCCGCTTTTCCCGGAGGGAGTTCCTCCCACTGCGTGGTATCTTAAAGATTTTGTGTTTGCTTTCCAGAGCTATTACTACCATGTGCATCAGTGTGCAGTCTATTTACTTGTCTGTTCCAGATTCACAGAGATTTTTCAATCTTCATCTTGATGTTTCATCAATTGTAGAAAGTCCTCTGTTGTTAAATCTCAAAATTGCTTATGCCCCAATTTGTGTACGAGAAAGCCTATTACTTTCCTAATTATAGTAACAAAAATAGAAACCAATTAAAAAAACAAATATCGATGTTATGCTAAATTTATGCTAATCTTAAGGCTACGATAAATACTACATAGACCAAAAAAAATTATCATTAGTTAAGGACAACCATAGCATTAATTAAGAACAGACATTAGTTAAGGATAAGTGGATATTTGCTCATATAGAAACATATTTATAATATATTCTTATGTTTAAAAAAAAGCTAAAGAACCATGCAGTTAGATGATCCCACTTTCATTATGTATTCAGACTTGTAAGCAGAAAAGTGAAGAGTAAGATCAGGGTCCTTTTGCCTTTGTGGGCTTCTTTTGCCCTAAAAAATATTAGTACTTATATGTTATAGCTATATTGGTTCAAAGACAAATATATTAATGTTATATATTAAAACCTTTTTTCCCCAATTTTTTTCTTTCCTCCTGATTTTATTATTTATTTTTATTGAAGTATAATTAACTTACAATATCATATGAGTTTCAGTTATATAATGTAGTGACTTGATATTTACATATATAATGAAGTGATCGCCACAATAAGGCTAGTTACCTGCTGTCAATACACACAAAGTGTTATTTACTGTAATTAAAACATTCTTATGGACCTCTAAAGTCTTGTGGGCACTGTACCCCCTGTGCTTAGTGGAAAAGTCAGCCCCGACATGAAAACCTCCTGTAATTGCAACTATGTTCTTTCAACAGGGTTTCCAGCACACGTGTCTGTGATTGCAGAGCAGAGGACAAGAAGAGCATTTAGCTTCTCAACCTGTGATGAATACAAACTCTCTCCACCATCCAGAATGCTTGATGTTGCTGGGAGATATGACTTAAGCTTGTCTTTTGCCCCCAGGAGATTCAGGCCAGACTTTCCTAGCTGAACTGTCCCCAAATCCTGCAATCCTGACACTGGCTAAGAAACGACAATCAGCAGCTCTCATCAGGACTTGAGTGTGTATGTTAAACACATAGATAATTAATATGGCAAATACATTTTGAGGAATTACTGAATAAAAAGAGACAAGTAAATGTGGGAATCATCAAAGATAAAAAGATAAGTAAACGAACATCTAGAAATGAAAAGGAATATGAATTAGGGACAGTCTGTTGCAACCTCTCTGCATTGAATTCATGCCAATGGATTGTGTTTCTAAGGGACATGACACTGTGGCAGCTGAGGCAGGAGGATGGGCAGGGTAGGGGAGTACATTGGTGGAGACTGCTCTCTCACTAGTCTCCCAGCCCTGAGAAGTAGGGCCAAAAGAGAAACAGAAAAACCCTGTTGCTGCTTTGGAATGAAACAACTCAGTGAAAAGAGACAAAATAAGTTACAGACGGTTCTGGGGATATGACATTGCAGGGGGGAAGGACAAGACAGGGGTTGCAGAGAGCCTTGGTCTAGCCACCCACAGATTCCCTAGTTGCCATTCATCATGATATTCAGGCAGAAGAAAAAAAAATACTGCTGGCAAATGACATACTTGCTAGGCTTATTGATCCCACTGTATGAGAAATATATAAAGGGAGAAAAGCCTGCCACTAACTCCATCCCTATCCTTGTATACATAGAGTTTCATTCTCAAAAAGCAGTTGGGACCAGCCAAACTTCACACAGAGAGGAAACCTCAGGAGCAAGAAGATAAAAATCAAAGGAAATATCTTAGAAGCATCAGCAAACCACTGCAAAAGCACTAAGGCTGTGTGAAGTGTGGGACAGGCAGAACAGAGGTGGAAACTGAAGTGTAAGCAAATTATCTATCTATCTATCCATCTATCTATCATCTGTCTATCAATCTATCATCTACCTAGCTAGCTGTCATCATCTGCCATCTATCTATTAGGTGTGTGTTTGTGTGTGTGTGTGTATATGTGCGTTCACTCATGTGTTACTGTTCTGAACTGCAGAGGCAACTCTAATGCCCCTACCCCTGACTCTTTTAGTCAAAATACCTTCCTTTCTTCTGGAGAGACCTGGAACCCATTTTTCCCTGGGGGCCTGCATCTGAGATCCTGTGTCCGGGTGAAAAGCACAAGTTGGAAAATATATTCGAGGATCATTCTCTCCAGCCCTAGATGCTAAGATTTCATCCACATCCATGGATAGCAAGGACCCAGGGATCACCTCCTCTTGGGTATATTTGATCCTAGGCCTGTCAACAAGCCATCTGCATGAATGCCGTTTGTGATTGATGCAAATGAATTGCATTGGAAGATGCAATGTAGAGTGAAAGTGTCAGACATTGCCTGTGTCAGTAAGGGCTCAGCCAAACACATTCCAGCATCACACTGTCCAAAGTCCAAGATAGAGAGGAATAATCTCATATACCCAGGGTCTAGGGTAGCCACAGAATGTTCTGTATGTGGCCCACACAGGTTTGCATACAATCACATATGCAAAAACTCCCACAAGACCATGTGTCTCTCCCTAAGGAAGCAATAATCATGCTGAATTCAGAAAATTCCAAATAAGTAGCTTAAGCTCAATGCAGAAATAAAGATGCAATATCATCATCATCAACCAGTTTATTACCTTCACTTAAGAAGAAAGTTCTTGTAAAGAATGTTTTCTTCTCACTGCCTGCAGTTTCAGCTCCTCCAGTCTTTCTTTAACCCACATCAATCATAAATCAATCCACAACACTCCATTTCACCAATAACTTCCTTGCTGATAAATCTAGAGGTCCATTCTCAGGCTCCTTTTTACTTACATATGAACAATATTTAACATTGAGGATCACTCTTATTGAAAAAGCTTTTCTTCACTTACCTTCCATGACACCACACTCAGGTTTCCTTTTATGTCTCTAGATTTTCTTCTTCGGTCTCCTTTCTACTTCCTCCTTAATGCCCCAACATATAATATGGGTGCCCTGGCTATAGGTCTAAGAGCCATTTCTCTTTCCTAACTTTTATGGATTTACAGTTTCTTCTAACCAATATATAACTAGCCTATATTGGATGTAGGTTATACATAGCCTGGACCACAACCTTGATTTGCTGTCTAATAATATTCAGAAATGCTTTCTTTTCTGTTCCATTAATTGATGTGTCTATTTTCATGCCCAAACCATACTGTTTTGGTTGCTATACCTCTATAATACTGCTTGAAATCAGGAAGTGTGAGTTCAGCTTTGTTCTTCTTTCTCAGGATTGCTTTGGTTATCTGGAATCTTTTGTGGTCCCATATACATTTTAAAATTGTTTTTTCTATTTCTGTGAAAAATGCCATTGTAATTTTGATAGTAATTGCATTGAATCTGTACATGACTTTGAATAGTATAGAAATTTTAACAATACTAATTCTTCCAATCCATGAGCATGGACTATCTTTCTATTTACTTATGCCTTCTTCAATTTCTTTTATCAATGTCTTATAGTTTTCAGTGTACATGTCTTTAACCTCCTTGGTTAAACTTATTCCTAGGTATTTTATGAAACTGTAAATGAGATTATTTCCTCAATTCCTCTGTCTTATAGTTTGTTATTAGTGTATAGAAATGCAACATATATATTTGCATATTGATCTTGTATCCTGCAACTATACTGAATTTGTTTGTTAGTTCTTTTTTTGGTGGAATCTTTAGAGTTTTAATATATAATGTCATGTAATATGAAAATAGTGAGAGCTTTACTTCTTTCTTTCAAATTTGGGTGCATTTTATTTTTTCTTGCCTCATTGCTCTGGCTAGGACTTCTAATACTGTGTTGAATAAAAGTGTTAAGAGTGGGTATTCTTTTCTTGTTTCTGATCAAAGAGCAAAAGTGCTCATCGTTTCATCATTGCAAATGATGTTAGCCAGGGGCTTGTCATATATGGTCTTTTTTATTTTGAAGCACGTACCCTCTGTGTCCGTTTTGTTGAGAGTTTTTTTTAAGTCATAAATGGATGTTGAATTTTGTCAAATGCTTTTTCTGCATCTAAGATGATTATATGATTTTCATCCTTCATTTTGTTAATGTGGTATACTACCTTGATTGATTTGTGAATGTTGAACCATCTTTGCATCCTCAGAATAAATCCCAGTTGATCATGGTATTGGTCTTTTTAATGAGTTGTTTAATTTGTTTTGCTAATATTTTCTTGAGAATTTTTGCATCCATGTTCATCAGGGATATTGGTATGTAATTTTCTTTTCTCCTGGTATTCTCGTCAAGTTTTAGTATCAGGGTAAAGCTGGTCTTGTAAAATGAGTTCAGAAGTGTTCTTTCTTCTTCTATTCTTTGGAAGTGTTTGAGAAGGATTGGTATTATTATTTGAATATTTAGTAGAATTCACCAGTGGAGCTGGCTGGTCCTGGACCTTTATTTGTTGGGAGGTTTTTGATTACTGATTCAATTTCCTTACTAGTAATTGGTTTGTTCAGATTTCCTATTTTTTCATGATTCAGTCCTGGAAGGTTGAATGTTTTTAGGAATTTGCTCATTTCTTCTAGGTTGTTCAATTTGTTGATATGATTGTTCATAGTATTTCTTATGCCCTTTGCATTTTTGTGGTATCAGTTGTAATTTCTTCTGTTTTATTTCTGATTTTACTTGAATTCACTCTTTATTTGTTGCTGGGCATAGATAAAGATTTGTCAATTTTATTTATATTTTCAAAGAGCCAGCTCTTAGCTTCATTGTTTTTTTTTTTCCTTAGTCTTTTTAGTCTCTTTCTTTATTTCTACTCTGATCTTTGTATTTCATTTCTCCTACTAACTTTAGGCTTTGTTTCTTCTTCTCTTTCTAGTTTCTTTAGGTGTAAAGTTAGGTTGTTTATTTGAAACTATCTTGTTCCTTGAGGTAGGCATTTGTCTCTATGAGTTCCTCTCTTAGAACAGCTTTTGCTGTATCCTCAAGTTTTGGTATGTTGTGTTCCCATTTTTATTTGTTTTGAGGTATTATTTTATTTATCTTTTGATATCTCCTTTGACCCATTTGTTGTTCAGTAGCAACGTTTTAAATCTCCACATAGTTGTAAAGTTTTTAGTTTTCTTATCGTAGTTGATTTCTAGTATACCACTGTGGGTGGAAAAATTTTTAATATAATTCCAATCTTCTTAAATATACTAAGAATTGTTTTGTGGCCTAACATATGATCTATCTTGGAGAATGTTCAATGTGCACTTGAGAAAAATGTGTATTCTGCTGCTTTTGTTGAAATGTTCTGTATGTATCTATTGAATTTATCTAATGTGTTCTTTAAGACCAATATTTTCTTACTGGTTTTCTGTCTGGATGGTCCATCCATTGATGTTAAGTGGGGTATTAATGTCCCCTACTGCTATTGTAATACTGTCTATGTCTCCCTTTGGGTCTATTAATATTTGCTTTATATATTTAGGTGCTCTTACAGTGGGTGCATAAATATTTATAAATGTTATATTCTTTTATTGAATTGACCCCTTTGTCATGGCCTTCTTTGTCTCTTCTTACACCTTTTGTTTTAAAGTCTACTTTGTCTGATATAAGTATAGCTGTTCCAGCTTTCTTCCTGTTTTTATTTGCATAGAAATCCTTTTTCATCCTCTCACTTTCATTTTGTGCGTAGTCTTATACCCGAAGTGAGTCTCTTTTAGGCAGCATAAATAAGTCTTAGGTTTTTTTGTTTGTTTTTATCCATTTAGCCATGTTATGGCTTTTGATTAGAGAATCTAGTTTATTTACATTTAAAGTAATTATTGATAGACATATACTTATTGCCCCTTTGTTAACTGTTTTCTGGCTTTTGTGTAATTCATCTGTTCCTTCCTTGTCTCTACCTGTGTGGTTTGACAAGTTTCTTTAGTGATATACTTAGATAATATTTTCATTATCTTTTGTATATCTGCTATAGGTTTGCTTTTTGATTACCAGGAGGCTTACATATAACAAACTGTATGTACAACTGCATGTTTTAAGTTATAACTTAAGTTTGAATGCATTCTAAAACTCTACATTTTTACTCCCCCCCACTTTTATATTTTTGATGTCATATCTTTTTATATTCTGTTTTCTTTAACAATAGTATAGTTATTTTTACTGTTTGTCATTTAACCATCATACTAGCTCTATAACTGATTAATCTAACACCTTTACTATATATATGTTTAATTTTCCACATATATTTTTATATTTGTTCTTGTTATTAATTAGTGCCAGTTATTTTAATCTTAAAGATGTCTCTTCAACATTTCTTCTAAGTCCAGTTTAGTGGTGATAAATTTAGTTTTTGCTTGTCTGAAACATTCTTGATCTCTCCTTCAATTCTGAATGATAACTTTTCCAGGTAGGGCATTCTTGGTTGAAGATTAGCTCTTTCAGCATAAAGTTACATTTCTTAAATTTCTGAAAATTGATTGCATTGCATACTTTTCAGTTCTATTAACTATGCTAATCCCTGGAAACAATATATTGTCATGATCCATTTCTACACCTACAACAGTCTATATTGTTGTGAGAACATGATGCTATCTGAGAAAATTCCTCTCTTTTCTCACCCTAAAGCAGAGGAGAATAACTGGAAAGAATCCCAATACTCTCAACACCCAAAATATCTATGATAAGAGCCATGCTCATAGATCTCCATGACCTTAAAGCACAGAGGATTTCTAGCGAAGTAAAACTATTGTTCTATATGATTCTGTAATGGTGGATACATGTCACTATACATTTGTCAAACCCCATATAATGTACAACACAAAGAATGAACCTGATATAAACTATGAACTTTTGTTAATAACCAATATTGATTCATAAATTATAATAAATGTATCACACTAAAGTTGACAAATTATAGTCAATAATGTTATAGTAACATGTGATATGTTGTATATGTGTGTATATATTTATATATATTTGTATATGTATATATCTAACAAAGTTTTAATAACAGAGGAAACTATGTGTGTTTCGGGGCTCTGGTGGGAAATTTCTATACCTTCCACTTAATTTTTCTATAAAACTAAGACTGTTCTAAAATATACAGTCTTTATTTAAACTACAATTTCCAATCTTGGAACCACTGGCTATGTGTCACTATTCAGCACTTAATAAGTCTATCCAAATATTCAGGCTATCCATATTGAGATGTACTATAAGTATAAAATACACCAGTTTTGTGATTTTGTATGAAATAAATGAATGCATTAACACCTTGATAATAATTTTTACTGATTGCATGTTGAGGTTATACTTCGTACATGTCATGTTGAATAAAATATATTATTAAGATAAAAATAAAGGACTTACATATGGGAATTACAAGATGCACTCACTGTATGCATACAACTGAAACGATAGCTGTAGCAGGAGGCTTTATGTTCTGCAACTTCCATATAATCTTGTAGCCCCTCACTCTCAAACTCACCTCTTCTGACCTGAAGCAAGGTTATTGTTAAGGGTTGAATGTTTTCCTGCAAAAGATATGTTGAAGTTATAACTTGTGATATCTGTAAGTGTGTGACTTTAGAAATATGGACTTTGAAAATGTAATTAAGTTAGGTCATCAGGGTGAACTCTAAATCCAATATGACTGGTGTCCTTATAAGAAGAGGAAAACATCATATGACAACAGAGGCAGGGATTGGAGTGGTTCAACTCCAAGCCAAGAAACAGCAAGGATTGACTGTGACCACCAGAAGCTGGAAGAGTCAGGGTAAACACTGCTGAAACCTTGATATCAGATATCTAGGCTTCAGAACTGCCAGGGAATAAATTTACTTTGATTTAAGCACCAAGTTTATGGTATTTTGTTTCAGCCACCCTAGAAAAGTAATATAAGCACAAATGGTAAAGCTCATGTGGAAACAAACAGAAAACAGAGGCAACAACAGGGACTTTATTCCCTCCCTTCCAGAAAAAAAGTGGGTTCAGAAGTGGTTTCTGTAGACAGTTATCCCTAGTGTCCTAGCATGGCTTTCCTGTGGCCATAGAAGCTGGTGAGGTCACTGGAAGGTTTGAGGAGCTAGAGATAATGGTATGTGGTGCTGTTATGCCAGAGAGTATAGACATATTTATAAATCAAGGATGCTTAATTGGGGGGAAAGACTCTTAAAAGTTGATTGGAATCAGGTCCAACTGGTTCTTCCCCCACTGATCTTTTAAGAAAAATGGGACCATGTGCAATTCATGATGAACCCAAGAAGGCCTTTCATATAACTGAATTTTTCTCTTTTCACTTCCTAGTTTGGTGTCTGTCACGTTGCTCTTTGCTTATTCCATTTCCAATAAAAATAATTGCTGTTTGATTTTAGATATATGCATGTAATAGAAGAGGGTGTGGAATGAGGGATCAGGACTCCATACATTAATATGAGACTGTGGAGAATGTTGTACAAATGTAGAGTAATGCATTTAGTCTGTAAGTTGATAAGTTTTAGAATTTGAGAAGAGGGATTTATGTCTTTAGTTATTCTGGATCTTGTATAAGTTCAGAGTTTTAAAAACTCCTTTGAATAGTATAGGAAATTGAGAAGGCAAAGAACTGATATGTGTAATCCATAAACATGAACTAAAAGTTGTGGAGATGATGGTATGGGGTGCAGGGTAGGGGGGAGCAAAGGGCAGAAAAAATAGAGTAACCAGTAAAATATACCAAAAAATTAAAAAAAAAACTCCTTTGAGCATTCATCCATGTCTTAGTTATTAGGATGGAGTTTTCTGGAGGTTGATTTAGATAGAGACACAGAACCGCTAGACCAAAGACCTGAGTCCTGGAAGGAGGAAGAAAAATTCTTAAACTTATAGGTTTAAATTTCAGTGCAAATGAAGAAAATTAATAATGATAGAAAGCCCAAACATCAACAGTTTGGGGCTGAATTCACTAAGGAAGAAAGAGAGAACTAGGACCATCTCAAAATAAATTTATAATAAGTATAACTGAGCTCCTCAAAACAGCAAAGGAAAGAAAACCATAGGTATAAAGAACAAACTTTTATGGAAGAAAAATGGTATATGCAAATGAAGAGATAGGTAATAAAAATTAGAACTGAAATAAATTATATAAATTAAACACAGAATAAAAGCTAGGACCCAGACTTGACATAGTTATTAGAGAACTAACAAACTGAGATGTAGTAATGAATGTACTATAAACACAGAACAGAGTGAGAAAGAACAAAAATACAAAAAAAAAATGGAGGTTCTTGAGTGGTCCAACTTCCAACTAAAGAAAGTTCCAGAAGGAAGAAATAGACTCCATGAAAAATAACCAAAATCAGAGAAATAATAGCAGTGAAATTTCCAAAACTGAAGTTCTCTTTTTGTTTGTTTTAAAATTCCTAATGAGTGTTAAGTATAAAAAAACTCAATCGAGCCAGAGGTATATTCTGGTAAACTTGCAAACACTGAAGGAACTTTTTTTTTTATAGCAACTATATAGATAAAACAGATTACATAAAAAATGTCAAAAAAAAGTGAAGAAGAAAATATTGGGATTGTATTCACTATTTAGGAAATTTCAGAACCATTTGATTACCAGGCTACTGAAGAAGAAGGCAAGCATAAGAAGTGCTCACCTAGAAAGCCAGAAGTTACACAAACTGGTGACTTGTCACCTGTCTGACATTCAATTTGTCTGCTCAGATTAATTTCCCTGAAGAGGAGAGCCAATGAGGCCATTTGAGTGATGGGTACAAGGGACTCTCTTTACTGTTTTTGCAAATACTTCTGCAAATTATTTAAAAATATAAAATTAAACCTTTCAACATTCATCTCAGGAAAATGAAGTTTTATGCTCACACAAAAACCTGTACATGGATGTTTACAAAAGCATTTAGATTTTTGGTCAAGTGTTTCCATTAATAAGTAATGATTTAAAAAACTATTAACTTAAAAAACACAATATACACACTCACACACACACACATACACACAAAATGGTCCACAAAACATTCTCCTTTCTTTCTGTAGGTTTATGATGCATTATAATCATTAACCAGTCTTTTACTGTTAAACTTAAACAACCAATTGAAACAAACATCTCTGAGACACCTCTTCTACCACTGATTATGGCTAGGGTGGCAGATATGGGGGATAATATTCATTTAGCCCTCTGATCTTTCTGATCAGTTTTGGTGACTTTGCCAGCTCCAGCTGCTTTCTTTTCTATTGCTTTGATGACACCTGCAGCAACTGTTTGTCGCGCGCGCGCGCGCGCGTGTGTGTGTGTGTGTGTGTGTGTATCACATTTTCTTTTTTTTTATTTTTATTTTTTGGTATATTTTATTGATTATGTTATTACAGTTGTTCCATTTTTTCTCCCCTTTATACCCTCTGCCCTGAACCCCATCCCAACATCCTCCCCACCCTTAGCTCATTTCTATGGGTTGTACTTATCAGTTTTTTGGCTTCTCAATTTCCTATACTATTCTTAACCTCCCATCTATTTTTTTTTTGTTTAGTTTTGTTTTGTTTTTGCAACATTTTCCCACCACCACTTTCCCCAGTCACACCCACCCCCACCTCACACCTTCAACCCATCCCCCATTTGGCTTTGTTGATGGGTCCTTTATGCCTGTTTCTTGATGACCCTCCCATTTCTTTTCCCCCATTTTCCCCCTCTCTCCTCCCCTCTGGTTACTGTCAGTTTGTTTTTTATTTCAATGTCACTGGTTTTATTTTGATGGTTTCTTTGTTTTGTTGATTAAGTTCCATTTATAGGTGAGATCATATGGTATCTGTCTTTCACTGCCTGGCTTATTTCACTTAGCATAAGGCTCTCTAGTTCCATCCATGCTTCTGCAAAGGGTAGTACCTCTTTCTTTCTTTCCAATGCATAGTATTCCATTGTGTAAATGTACCATAGTTTTCTGATCCACTCATTTACTGTTGGGCACTTAGGTTGCTTCCAATTCTTGGCTATTGTAAATTGTGCAGCTATGAACATTGGGGTACATAGGTTCTTTTGAATTGGTGTTTCAGAACTCTAAGGGTATAGTGCCAGCAGTGGAATTGCCAGGTGAAAAGCTAGTTACATTTCTAGTTTTTTGAGGAAATTCCAAGCTGTTTTTCACAGCAGCTGCTCCAGTCTGCATTCCCATCAACAGTGTACTAGGTTTCCCTTTTCTCCACATCCTCACCAGCACTTGTTTGTTGATTTGTTTGAGGTGGTCATTTGACTGGTGTGAAGTGGTATCTCATTGTGGTTTTAATTTACCTCTCTCTGATGGCTAGTGATACTGAGCATCCATTCATATGTCTTTGGGCCCTGTGTATGTTCTCCTTGGAGAACTGTCTGTTCATGTCCTTTGCCCATTTTTTAATTGAATTGTTTGTCTTCCTGGAGTGGAGTCATGTGAATTCTTTATATATTTTGGAGATCAAACCCTTGTCAAAGGTATCATTGGCAATTATATTTTCCCATACAGTTGGTTCCTTTTTTATTTTGCTGATGTTTTCTTTAGATATGCAGAAGCTTCTTATTTTGATGAGGTCCCATTTCTTTATTCTTTCCTTTATGTCCCTTGCTCTAGGGGACATATAGGTGAAAATGTTGCTGTGTGGAATATCTGAGATTTTCCTGCCTGTGGTCTCCTCTAGGACTTTTAAGGTGTTGAGACTTATATTTAACTCTTTTACCCACCTTGAGTTTATTTCTATGTGTGGTATAACTTGGTGGTCGAATCTTATTTTACCTTTTTTTGCATGTAGCTGTCCAGATCTCCCAACACCTTTGATGAAGAGGCTATTTTTACTCCATTTTATGCTTCTGTACCCTTTGTTGAATATTAATTGCTATAGAGACATGGGTTTATTTCTGGGTTCTCTATTCTGTTCTATTGATCTGTGTGCCTGTTCTTATGCCAGTACCAGACTGTTTTAACTACAGAGGACTTATAGTTTGATGTCAGGTGTCATAATCCCTCCTACTTTGTTCTTATTTCTCAAAATTGCTATGGTTATTCAGGGTCTTTTATGCTTCCTTATAAATTTTTGAAATGTTTGTTCTATATCTGTGAAATATGTCATTAGTATTTTAATAGGGATTGTGTTGAATCTATAAATTGCTTTGGGTAGTATGGACATTTTGATGATGTTAATTCTTCCAATGAACATGGTATATGCTTCCATTTACTTGTGTCTTCCTTAATTTCTTTCTTCAGTGTTGTGTAGTTTTCTGAGTACAGGTCTTTTACCTGTTTGGTTAAGTTTATTCCTAGGTACTTTATTTTTCTTGCTGCTATAGCAAATGGGACTTTTTCTTCCTGATTTCTGATTCTGCTATTTTGTTGTTGGTGTACAAAAATGCCTTTGATTTCTGAATATTTACTTTGTATCCTAATGTGTTGCCGAATTCACTTATTAGGTTGAGTGGCTTTTTGGTGGCATCTATAGGGTTTTCTATGTACATTATCATGTCAACTGCAAACAATGACAGTTTTACTTTATGCTTTCCAATTTGGATGCCTTTTATTTCTTTTTCTTGTCTGATTGCTGTGGCTAAGACTTCCAATACTATGTTGAATAGAAGTGGTGAAAGTAGACATCCTTGCCTTATTCGTGATCTTAGTGGGAAAGCTTTTAGTTTTTGCCCATTGAGTATGATGTTGGCTGTAGGTTTTTCATATATGGTCTTTATTATGTTGAGGTATGCCCCCCTTATTCACACTTTGCTGGGTGTTTTTATCATAAATGGGTACTGTACCTTATCAAATGCTTTTTCTGCATCTATTGATGTGATCATGTGATTTTCGTCTTTCCTTTTGTTTATGTGGTGTATTACATTTATTGATTTGCGAATATTATACCATCCTTGCATCTGTGGGATGAATTCCACTTGAGTCTGATGTGTGATCCTTTTAATGTATAACTGGATGTGGTTTACCAATACTTTGTAGAAGATTTTAGCATCTATGTTCATTAGCAATAATGCCCTGTAGTTTTCTTTCTTTGTTCTGGTTTTGGGATTAGGAACAGCTGGCCTATGAAAAGTATTTGGGAGTCTTCTCTCTTCTTGGGTATTTTGGAATAGTCTGAGAGGGATAGGGTTTAGGTCTTCCTTAAATGTTTTGTAAAACTCTCCTGTGAAACAGTCTGGTCCAGGGCTTTTGTGTGCCTGGAGTTTTTTGATTCCTGCTTCAATTTCACCAGTTGTTATTGGCCTGTTCAGGTTTTCTGCTTCTTCATTCAGTTTGGGAAGATTATATTTTTCTAGAAGTTTGTCCATTTCACCCAGGTTTTCAAATTTCTTGGCGTATGCTTGCTCATACTAACTTCTTACAATCTTTTGTATTTCTGTGGTATCGGTTGTAATTTCTTCTCATTTGCTTGTGATTTTATTTATTTACATCCTCTCCCTTTCTTTCTTGATGAGTTTGATTAAAGGTTTGTTGATTTTGTTTATCTTTTCAAAGAACCAACTCCTGGATTTATTGATCATTTGAATTGCTCTTTTAGTCTCTATGTCATTCAATTCTGCTCTGATCTTGATTGTTTCCTTCCTTCTGCTGTCTCTGGGCTTTGTTCGTTGTTGATTCTCCAGTTTTTGTAGAACTAAGGTTAGGTTGTTTATTTGAATTGTTTCTATCTTTTTTAGGCAAGCCCGTATTGCTGTGAACTTTCCTTTCAGGACTGCCTTCACTGTGTCTCATAGTTTTGGACTGATGTATGTTTATTTTCATTTGTTTCCAGAAACTTTTTGATTTCTTCTTAGATCTCATTATTGACCATTCATTGTTTAATAGCATGCTATTCAGTCCCCATGAGTTTGAATGTTTTTGTTTTTTCTTTGAGGTTGGTTTCTAATTATAAGCCCTTGTGGTCTGAGAAAATGCTTGATAGGATTTCAATATTCTTAAATTTGTTGAGGTTTTTTTTGTGTCTTATCATGTGGTCTATCTTTGAACATGTTCCATGTGCATTTTGAAATGATGTGTAGTTTGCTTCTTTGGGATGAAAGTTTCTCTCTATATGTATATATTAGTTAAGTTCATTCAATTTAATGTGTCATTCAATTTAATTCCACAATTCTGATATCTTGTTTGGAAGATCTATCCATTGTTGACTGTGTGGTATTAAAGTCCCCTAGTATAAGTGTGTTGGTGTCTATATCTTTCTTGAAGTCCTCCAGGGTTTTCCTTATATATGTGGGTGCTCCTATGATAGGCGCATATAGGTTTACAATGTTAATGTCTTCTTGAGGGATTCCTCCTTTGTGTATTATGAAGTGTCCTTCTGGGTCTCTTTTTATGGCCCTTGTTTTGAAGTTTATTTTGTCTGATATAACTATCGCTACCCAGGCTTTTTTTCCCCTGTCCATTTGCTTGGAATATTTTTTTCCAACCCTTTACTTTCAGCCTGTGCAGGTCTTTTATTCTTAGGTGGGTCTCTTGTAGACAGCATATATGCAGGTCCTGTTCTCTTATCCATTCAGCTACCTTATGTCCTTTGATTGGAACATTTAATCCATTAGCATTTAAGGTTATTATTGATAGGTACTTATTCATTTTTTCCTCTTTGTACCTGTGTTCCTCTCTCTCTCATTCTTTTTCTTTATCTTCTTAAAACAGTCTCTTCAGCATATCTTACAATGCTGGTTTGGTAGAGACGTATTCTTTTAGCCTTCTTTTGTCTGGGAAACTCCTTATTTCACTTTTCATTTTACTTGAGAGCCTTGCTGGGTAGAGTATTCTTGGTTGCAGGTCTTTGGTTTTCACTACTTGGAATATTTCTTGCCACCCCGTCTGGCTTGCAGTGTTTCTGTGGAGAAGTCACCTGCTAGCCTTATTAGGGCGCCCTTGTATGTTACTTCCTGTTTCTCCCTTGCTGCCTTTAAGATTATTTATCTTTGAATTTTGCCATTTTAATTATGATGTGTCTTGAAGTGGGCCTTTTCAGGATTCTTTGATTGAGACCCTCTGCACTTTCTGGACTTGTGTGATTTTTCTTTCATCAAATTAGAGAAGTTTTCCATCATTAGTTTTTCAAACATGTTTTCTAGACCTTGCTCCTCTTCTTCGCCTTCTGATATTCCTGTTATATGGATATTATTATGTTTCATGTTGTCCTACAGTTCCCTTATACTTTCTTCATTCTTTTTTAATGTTTTTTCCTTTTCTCGCTCTTTCTGGGAGCTGTTTTCAACGTTGACCTCCAGCTCACTGATTTGATCTACTGCTTCATCTAGCCTGCTTTTGATTCCTTCTACCATGTTCTTCAATTCAGAAATTGTATTCTTCATTTCCTCTTGGTTCTTGTTGGTAGTTTCTGTGTCCTTTTTCATGCTGATATAGTTTGCAGTTGCAGTCCTTATAGTTTCCTTGTAGTTTTTGGTAATTCTCACCCAGCTCACTGAGTTCATTGATCTTCCTTATAACCATTGTTTTCAATTCAGTATGTGATAGTTTACTTGCCTTTATTTCATTTAGTAGTCTTTCTGAGGATACCTCCTTTCCTTTGGATGGGGGTTGTTTCTTTGTCTTCCCTTTACTTGACTGCCAGAGAAAAACCATCAAGCCCAGGTAAGAAACCCATAGACATAAAAAAACTCCCTCTTGCAGGCCCACTATCAGCAGCACATGAACCAGTATAAATAAGGCTGTAAAGAGATTGACTATTATAAGAAAGAAGAAATAAATTATAGTATAAAATGTAGTGACTTAATATGCACAAACTTGATGGGCAAGAAATGAATGTTAAAAAGCTATGTAGTATGTAGATCGCAAATCATGGAGAAGACCACAGTGGATTTCATCTTGGTAGCCTCTAGTATTTACAGTTCTTTTTTCTTTCTGGATCCACCTCTTGTGATGTCAGATGTTGACCCTGTCTAACCTTAGTCATCCTGTTCAAGACCTCTAGGGATCTACTGTCTGTGGCTTTCTCCTTCAGTTGTTAATCCAGTCCCTCTGCACTCAGCAGTCAGGCTTAAACACCGCAGGACCAGAGGGCGGGGCTGTTTTTTCTTCTCAAGCTGCCACACTCAGGGGAGTGGTCTGCCTGTCAAGATGGCTGCAGCATCCTGGCAGATGACTCAGCACCAGGATCCTGGAGGCTACTCTCTCAGTTTTCTCCCCGAAGATTCCAACTCCAGTCTCTCCTCAGGTGTCTCTAGTCCCCTCTGCCCTACCTTTACCGGAGACCAGGGTAAGTGGCTGCAAATAAAAATTTATGCGTTGGCCCATTAAGTGGCTCTTTCAAGTCTCTAGCTGCCTGTCTCTGGCAGAGAGCAACCCTGCCGCTTTTTGCAGCTGGTTGCCTATGTATGTTTTGGGCTCTGGTGCTGTAGGCTGGGGATCCCCACTTATGGTTTAGACCCCACTCTTCTCAGGGGGATCTAACTGGCTGCTTAAATATCCCTCTGGTACTGCCTCCTGAAGGTGCCCAGCCAGACTTCTCGCGCCTCCACTGCACTCCTTACCAGTCAGGTTGTGCTGAAACTGACTCTGCCTGTCCGAAGTTATAAGGCTTCTCTCTCACTATTGTTTAGTTGTTTGTTCTGGGTGATTTCTCCACAGTTTATTGCAACTAAAATTTGCTCCAGGTGAGCACGAGGGAAAAAAATGGTGCTCAGTTCTTAATAGACTGAACAAATGGAGGAGGGAGCATTGGTGTGGACAACTGGAAAATGCTGGACAATCCAAGTCCCAATGAGAATTTTGAGGGGGAAAAACTAAAATGAAAGTGTGTTATTCAGGTATGGCAAGACCAACAGATCAGGAGATGATTGCCATTGAAAAGATAATTTGTTTCTCCCAGTTCCCAAGAGAAGGGGACATACCATGCCACGGGGGCAAAAGTCACATGGAGAGGCACCAGGGTCAATCAAGAGGCAGAGGTGGTGAGAGAGAGATGTTCGCAAGAATCTTTAATGTGTTTCCACAAGAAAAATAGGTGAGACAGGTAAACTGGTTTGGGAGTTCCTAGTTTGAATAATTCAGCAGGCTCTGGGATATGGGGGCTGGCCCTAGTTGTTTGGCACCTGTCCCTGGGGTGATTTGGGCAGAGGAACAGTGTCTAGAGTGCGAAAGCTCCGTAAAGGATGTGGCTGGCGATGTGGCACCCGGATTATTTATTTTGCAGATGAAAGGAGCACTCACAGGGGAACTGCTGTCTCTGGGAATTAGCTAGCTTTGGAAGGCATAGTCACTTGCAGGTTAACAAGATGTCAACAGATTAGAAGTACAGAATAAAAAGACGTGATTAATACAGCATTCCTATTTGTTCGCCAGTTTCTTTTTTTTGGTTTTCCCATAAATGAGATCACACAGTTTATCTATCTGACTAATTTTACTCACCACAATGCTCTCAAGGTTCATCCATGTTGTTGCAAATGGCAAGATTTTCTTCTTTTATGTGGCTTAATAATATTTTTTTGTATATATACCATGTCATCTTTACCCATTCATTCATTGACAGACATTGGGGTTGTTTTCATAGCTTGGCTATTGTGATTTATCCCGTATTTTTGATGCTTTGACTCTGTGCATAATTTTTGTAATCCTGAAATATTTTGTAATATAAATTTTTGAAATTACAAAAATTAATTTAGAAATAAAATAATTCAATCCTGCAGTTCCAGCTTTGCTGGGTCCTCCCTTTCATCTCCCAGATGGCTGCAAGGCTACAGACAATGCTGCTCAAAGCTGAGTCCAGCAACGAGTGGCATCAGCATCACCTGGGAGCTTTTGAGAAATGCAGATTCTCAGCTCCCCGCTCCCTGGACCTGCCAATCAGAATTTCTGGGTGGGAACAAATTTTTTTTGTTTTAACAAGGCTTCCTGGAGATTCTCAAACACACTTAAGCCTGAGGACCTGCTGGCCTAGGAGAACTGCCTCACAATCAATGTCCTACTGTGCATCCTTTTCTAATGATCCAGAGAAATTAAAAATGTAAGAATTCTGAACACTCAGATCAGTATCTCCACTTGCTGCACATTGAGATCTCCTGGGAGTTTAAAAAATCACCAATATTTGGTCTCCATCTGCAGAGATTTGGGTTTAATTGGTCTGGGGTGCAGCCAGGATATGGAGATTTTTTTGAAATTCCTCTGGTAATTCTAATTTGCAACCCTCATTGAGAACTGAGCAAGAGAACAAAGGACTTCACTAAAAGAAAAGTAAAAGCAATTGGTGGTCTTGGTCACCCCCTACTGGCAGGAGGCTATACGACTCATCTCCCAGAGACTTCGGAAAGGCGAAAAGAGGTGCAGGCTTCCTCTGAGTTCACAGCATACATGTGAAGTCCTGTGATGTCTGCAGAAGAAATACCCTTCCAAGAGAAATGCCTGATTAAGTCCCTAATTCCATTTTGAAGACTACACTACCTGTAATTTATGTAACAGACCCTCAAAGAGCACTTACTATGTGCCATCCCCTGATCTGAACACTTCACAAACGACTGTCCATCCTCATAGATGCCCGTTGAAGCCAGCACTGTCATTACTTCCAACATGCTAATGGGGAAACTGAAGCACAGAGAGGCTAGTAGTTTGCCTCAGCTAGTAAGTGGAGGAGCTGGGGTTTAAACCACAGCAGCTGGCTCCAGTTCTGTGGTTTTAAACACATTGTTGTCTTGCTGCCTCTAAGTGAGATTTTTCTGGCCTGTTCTCTGCAGCACCCCAGCATTTAGAATCTATTATGTGCCAGACACAACATCCCCATTTTGCCAAAGAGAAAAATGAGGCTCAGGAAGTTCCATCCACAGTTTTGGATGGATCCTGGACCTCACAATTTCCCGGACTCAAGTCAGCCACTGAAATATTTTAGAGATCTACATTCATATCCTGCTCTTGCCTCCATCCCTGCTGTATGGCTTTGGACAACTTACTTCACCTATTTGAGCTTCTATTTGCCCATCAGAAAAACAAACACAATACCCATTTCTAAGTCATAAAGTTGCAGTGAGATTTACCCGTTTCGAGCCATCATCTAATGCCCTCTGACTTGCCACAATGATTCTTTAAAGAGAAAAAATATTTATTAATGTTTTATTATTGGTTGTAACCTAAATTCACCAAAATACACTTTCATGGGGTCAAAGGTTTATCCTGCCTATGTGTTGAATAAGGTGGAATACTGGGAGACACCCCTTCTACACAAAGCTGGATCACATCAGTACAAAAGGCTGGGCTATGAGCACAGTCCATTCAATTCTTTATGGAATAGTCCCTCTGAATTATATGTGGCTTTCTAATATGCCGATGCTTAAAACTCCATTACAACTTCACAGTCATTAGGATGGCTATAATTTAAAAAACACAAAATGACAGGTGTTGATGAGGATGTGGAGAAAGGGGAAGCCTCTACATTGCTAGCGGGGATGTAAAATGGCGTTGCTGTGGTGAAAACCAGTGTGATCACCCCTCAAAAAGCTAAAAATAGAATTACCATATGATCAAGCAATCCCACTTTCGGGTATGTAAAAGCAGGGCCCCAAAGAGACAGTTGTACACCCATGTTCACAGCAACGTTATTCACAATAAATAACCACAAAGTGGAAGCAACCCAAGTGTTTCATCAACAGTTAAATGGATTAACACAATGTGGTCCATCCATACACTGGGATATTAACCAACCTTTAAAATGAAGGAAAGTCTAACACCTGATATAACATCGTTGAACCTTGAGAATGGAACTTGAGGGTATTATGTAAAGTGAAATAAGTCAGGTGAAAACAAACACTGTGTTTTCTCACTTATATATGAAATTTAAAAGAGCTTAAATAATAGAAACAGAGTACAGTGGTGGTTACCAGGGCCTGGGCATGGGGGAAATGGAGATTTGGGTCAAAGGGTACAAACTTTCTGTTAGTTATAGGATGAATAAGTTCTGGGGATCTAATGTACAGCAAGGTGTTGTAATTAACAATACTGTATTATATACTTGGATGTTGCTGAGAGTAGACCTGAAGTGTTCTCACCACAAAAGAAGAAATCGTAATTATCTGAGGTGCTGGATGTGTTAGCTAACTCTAAGGTGGTTATTATTTTGTAATGATACCGTGTGTGAAATCAACACATTATGTGTGTAAATTATATCTCAATAAAACCTAGAGGGGCATGCACTTGGATCCTCAATAAATAGCTTAGTAAATAACATTTCCAAAAACATGTATTAGACCACACACAAAATTAATTAATTAATTAATTAATTAAAAAACTCAACCTCGGCCCTGGCTGGTGTAGCTCAGTGGATTGAGTGGCAGCCTAGGAACCAAAAGGTTTCCAGTTTGATATCCAATCAGGGCACATGCCTGGGTTGCAGACCAGGTCCCCAGTGTGGGGTACGTGAGAGGTACCACACATTGATGTTTCCCTCTATTCCTCCCTTCTCCTCTGTCTAAAAATAAATAAATAAATAATCTGGAAAAAAAAAAAGAAAACTCAGCTTCACTCTCTGGCCAGAGTAATAAATCAACCACACAACTAGTAAATTAAACTTTTTCATTTCGATATCCCCATGACACATTCAGGACTACAGAGAAAGAAGAAAGGCTTCCAGGAGGAGGAAGTGTCTCACTGAGATTGGAAGAGGCAAATTCCTGCTCTGCAAGAATGGGTCAGTGAGGCTGTTCCAGGCAGCAGGGAGAGCAGAAGAGTCAAAGAACCTATTGCAGGGGTGTCTGACTCACCTTGCCCTCCATGTGAGGCTGGCTTCTGTGTCCTCTTGGAAACCAGAAAGCCACTCCAGCTGACCACCACCTGATAAATATTCCAACGAGGCCCATGACCAGTTCTCAATACCACACTATAAATAACTTCAAGACAAAGGAGTCTTTGCTTGAAGTTATTCAAGCAAAGAATTTCTGAGTCTTACTAATTCTAGAGTAGGGAGCTGGATCAGAAACCCCTCCTCTGGAAGCCTCTATCCTCCTCTTTCTCCAAATTTGGCACTTTGGTGTGAACACAGCATAGATGTGTACCCTGGGAGCTTTCTGAGGCAAGAAGGGTCACCAGCCCCACCACTGTATTGTAAAGTCTTCTGAAGGGGGCTGCAGGAAGGCTGATGTCATACATTAGCCCCCCTGACTCTCTGCCTGTGCTCGCCCTGACTCAGCCTCAGCTATTTCTCCCCATACCCACACATCCCAGAGAAAAGTGGTCAGCCTTGCCCAGCAACCCACCCAGCCGCCTGCAGCCATAGATGCAAATCACAATCCCTCAGAGCCCCAGTGCTCCCCAGGGGCCCTGTGGCACAGCCTGACACACAGCTCCATCCTGATGAAAAAGACCCTGCAGCAGGACACCTTCAGCATGGCGGGTAACAGGCTTCCACTAAAGACCGGCGCAGTAGTCATTCACATGAGCACGGGCACCTGTAAGGCAGGCTCCAGGGGACAGACCTGGCTCACCTATGCCATGGCCACCACTGTGGGCTTCCAGCCCAAGGTATCATCTACCACAGGCGTTTCCCAGAGTTAATCCTGGAGCAGGCAGTGGGGAAAGCCATCGTGGTGAACTGAGATGAAGCCAAGTTCACCTGGCGCTACTTGCTGGACCAAGACCTCTACATGGCCACCCCAGGCCACTGCTGCTGTTCTCCCACTCACCTTCGGCCCCACTACCAACTTTTGAATCTAGTGAAGGTGGCCTTCAAGTTGCTGCGTTTCCTTGCCACATTCACGGCTTCCCAGTCAGTGCTGTCCATTTGTGCACACAGGCAGGTTGTCAGGCTGGTGGCGGACGTGGGCCATGGGCATGATGCCTGTCTTCCAGGGCTACCACCTGCCCCATGCCACCAAGAGTATGGACCTGGTGGGCACCCACTTAACCACCTTCCTGGCAAAGATGCTGCTAGGTTCTAGCTTGCCGTGGGGCAGAAGGACCTGGAAGAACATCAAGTGCTGCTATTGTTACTTGGCTCCTGACTTCCAGGAGGGGCAGGTCTGGACCAAACTGGAATGCAGGAGGAGCCTGAAGCTGCCCCAGGGAGTGCTGATCACTCTGGGCAAGGAGCTATAACAGTGCCCAGAGCTGCTGTTCAGCCCCACAGAGATCCCAGGGCTGTTGTCTGTGTGTGTCCCCACCATGGCTAGAGTCTTCTCAAGGTGCTCCCCACGGTGCAAGTGGATGTGGCCCAGAATGCGCTGTTTTATAGGGGCTTCTCACTCTTTGTGGGGTTCCACGGCCATTTCCGGGCCAAGCTGCTGCACAGTCTGCCCCCTGGGGAGCACACGGTGGTGATGGCGTAGACCACCTAGAACTTCTCTGTGTGGATCAGGGTTCCATGCTGGCCTCATTGCCCCTCCAGTCCTGCTTGGTCCTGCAGAGCAATGGGAGAAACAGGGCCCCCACATTGTGTACAGCAAATGCTACTGATGAGGGGTGAAGGTGGGGTCAGTAAAGCTTCTGCTACCCAGCTGGCTCTGTCCTGCCTTCTCCCAGGACACGGTCTGGTCTACTCCTGGACCCACACAGACATAGGCCCCTAACCCTGCCAAACCCATCTCCCATGATCTTCACCCCATCCCCCAAGGCACTCTTAGCTTGGGATCCGACCCAAGCCCCCAAGACATGCCCAGATTTGAACCCTCTAATCTCAACCCCATGATCTGTTGCTTTTGATATAGTTCTCCAAGATTCCCCTGGGCTCTAAGCGCCCTAATTCACCCCCATTGCCGTGTCCCTCAAGGACTCCCAAACCATCTCCATAACCTGTTCCTCTCCAAGGAACCTGTACAGGGTGGACCAACTGCCCTCCCAGAATCTTTCCATGCATGCTCTGGCCCTTGGGTCCATTCTCATAATCTGTCCTCTATTTCCCCCAAGCATACTCCCTACAGCCATCTGCTAAGGCATCCTTTGTTCTGAGCACCCCAAATCCATCCCCTTGTTGATTTTCTGTTTGATTATCCGGAGTTCTCTGATACCCTGATGTTCTGAGCACCCCCAGTCCCCCCAAATGCCAACCCATCACATCCACCACAAAGCTCCATGTTCTGCTCAAGAGTTTCTGCTACAATGATCCACTGAAAGATCCCCTAGTGTCCACAGCCCATTCCCCAAGTTCCACCTTCCCCACAAAATTTCTTCTCCCAGCATGATTTGTTCCTCCAGATTCCTTTCTATCCAGGTGCTCCCATAACCCATCCTCAATCCATAGCCCCGAAGAACACCATGTCCTGAGACCTCAGACTCCCAGGATGGCCCCTGCTGCTCTCAGCCCACGCCCTTGACCTGCATCTGCCCTGGATACCCCCCCATGGCCCATTTCACAGTGCACCTCCTGTGCTCATGCCCCCACCCCTCCTGAGGGCTCTGACCCCCAGGGCGTTCTGACCCGCAATTATAGTCTCCCAGGCTCTCCCCATGACGAACCCTCAATACACCCCACCCTGGGGTTTTCAGACTCCCCGGAGCCCACCTTCAAAGCCAGCCCCTGGATTCTAACCTGTTCGTTGAGTCACCAATGGGCAGTGATGTTCCCCAAGGCTGCCCAGCCCACCGTGACCTGAGGCAGATACCCCAGGTGCGGGCTTTACCTGGAAATTGGCTCCCTCCCTGCCAACCCCCACATAGGTTCCCAGGACTGATTGTCCTGGGCTGTTTCCCCATCTCCCTCCTTTCTGCTAGTAGTTCATGCCAAGTTCACTCCACCTCCCCAGACCTTGCTCAATCTCTTCCTGCCACACCACCCCAGGGGCTTTCTCTTGGGTCTGCCCTGAGGCTGCCCTGCGAGGCCTCCCCTGCCCCACCCTGTCCCTGCAGAGACCTGGAGTGGCAGTCCAACATCTCATGATAGGAGATTGGACATTCTCCCCACAGGGTGCCTTTGGTCTCTCTTGGCTAACCTGAGCCCTTGTGGGAGGCAGGACCCTCTGCATTCACACCGCCGTCCAGCCCAGTCCAGGGACCATCAGGGCCAGCAGCCTGAACGCATCCTCCCAGTTGATCAGCAAAATAAGCACAAACTGCCAGAGCTCATTTGTGTTCGCGCTGGGTCCTCTCTTCCCTCAGTCCAAGGAATCATTCCTTCTTTCCTTCATTCATTTAACCAGTCGTTGTCTCACTCTCTCACTGTTCTTTATGCAGGAATTTTCAGGAGTGGGAACTCATATATTTACGGAGCACTGAGCCCATGCCACCTGACCCCCTCATCTGCCATCAGGCAATGAAGGTGAGTGAGGACCTTGGCTATTCTCACCCACCCTGTCCCACCCTGTCCCACCCTGTCCTGGAACTGGGCAGGGGCTCCAGTCTCACTCCTGGGAGGATGGTCCCATAGGTAGGCCAAGATTTCAGATCACAGGCATTCAGCGTTGGACCCATCTTGTCTCATCTCCCCACAAGGCAGGCAGCTTCAATCTGTAGAATCAGCAAGAACCTCCACCCCCATGGAGCCTACGTCAACATCCAATTTAGAACCACAATGATTGCAGCTAACTGGGATGAGGCCAGTCATCCCAGGCCTCAAGTGAGGCTCACCCCACAGCACACACCACAGTCTCAGGGTACTGCCCCCCCAACCCCCACCCCCACACACAGAAGGGAGGTAGGACAGGCAGAGTCTCCAATGCTAAGGAACTGGGGGCTGTGGAGTTGACTCTTAGGCCAGACTAAGGCTCCCTTCCCCCTTCCCCCACTCCAAACCTTCCCTGGGGCATAAATTTCTCTGCGACCCTGCGGGCATGTGCCTCCTCATTTGCACATTCACAGGTATGGAGAGCTCACTAACTCAAGTCTGTTAGAAATCCTACCTCCTCACAGAATTCCTAGGAAAGCCTCTGTACTCCCCATTTTGATCACTGGCATGCACACTGGACTCTGCTGTCCCCATGTGGATCAGAGACTCCATACTGACCTCACTGTGTGCCTTCCTGTCCTGCCGGGCCTGTGGGAGCAGTAGGAGGAGCAAGGGACCCATGTCATGCACCACTAAAGAATGGTTTGTGTGTGCACAGAGGTGACAAGGGGTGGACTTATGATGGTTACTTTTATGTGTCAGCTTGGCTAGGTGCCCAGGTCTTTGGTCAAATATCTGTCTAGATGTTGCTGTGAAGATATTTTTTAGATGAGATTAATATTTATATCAGTAGACTTTGAGTTACACCTCATAATGTGGGTGGGCCTCATCTAATCACCTGTAGGCCCTAAGAGAACAAAGGCTGACCGCCCCCAAGGAAGGAGGCCTGTGCCAGGCTACCTTTGGGCCCAAACTTCGCTTCTTCCTGGGTCTCCAGTCTGCCAGATTTTAGACTTGTCAGCTTCCACAATCATGTAGTCAATTTCTTAAAATAAATTTATCTTCCTCTACATATGTACCTTATTGTTTTTATTTCTCTGGAGAACCCTGACTTATATATGTGCCAGCCCCCACTCCTATCTCAGGACCTTTGCACCTGCTATGCCCTCTACTTAGAATGCTCCTTCTGAACTCCCGTCTTATCAAAAGTTGCGCCTCTTCTCAGTGTGACACCAAGCTCGAAGGCCACAATAGGAATGATTAAAACATTTGACTCCATGTAAAGATCAAAAAAAAAATCTGCAAAGTAACTATCACCCTGAACATAGTCAAGACAAATGACAATTTTAAAAATAAATAAATAATAGTTTTTAAAAGACAAGTGGCAGTCATAGTAAACTATAACTCATAACACAAGGGGATAGTGCTCATAATACAGGGTGGGGCAAAAGCAGGTTTACAGTTTTTCATATGGAAAATAATACAATAATTAATAAATAATAATACAAGAATAAACTCTGTGTTTTGCGTACTTATAACTGTGAACCTACTTTTGCTCATTCCTGTATATACAGAACTCTTGGAAAGAATCAATAAAAAAATACCACAACAGTCCATGGAAAAATTAGCAAAGGATATAAACCTTGAGCTCATAGAGAAAGACAAATGGTTCTTAGTCACAAGAGAAGATTCTCAACCCAATAAGGGAAATTAGCACTTAAACTATACTGCAATACAATTTTTACCCCCATCAGATTGGCAAAGATCGAAGAGTTTGATTAACACCTGGCTGGAGAGGCTTGGGGGCCAGGGGTGGGGAGTGGGACTGACACTCTCTTACATTGATGATGAAAAAGGAAATTAGTATAGCCCTGTGCAGAACAAGTTGCAATATCTGCTTAACTGACAAATGCACGCACCTTCTGACACAGCTATCACACTTCCAGAAATTGCTCCTTCAGGTATGATCACTCACATGAGAAAGGACATAACACAACAAAGTTAAGTGTGTCCAAAGATAAGTACCAATCAAGCCATGAGAACTGATTAAACACATTTCATTCATGCATAAAGGAATACTATGCAGTTGTGAAAAAAACAATAAGCTGTTTTCACTTACATGAAGTAATCCCAAGATAAATTTAAGTAAAAAAGAAATCTAGATGGTACGTTATATCCTATGAAAAAACAGAAATAAAACAATATATAAACTTTATACAGAACTCATAAGAAATCTGAGCAGTAGCTGCTTCTAGAATAGTTTCTCAAGGTTTATTTCATTATTAAACCCCAAGAAGAAATTATTTTAGACATTCTTCCTAATCATTCTCAGTGAAATTATGACACAACAGACATACAGAATGTCTGTTTATGTATTATATGTATGTATGTGCTTTATACTGATGACTTTATTTTATCTGAACTCAGAAATTATTTTTACCCCCATGAGGGTGATATCACCTGCACTGATGCCCTTGGGAGGGGCCGGGGTAGCTAGGTGGGAAGAATATTTCTCACTGCCTGATCTCTGAACTGTTATAAGTATTGAATAGTGACATAATATTTTTAATTACAGTTATTAAAGTGCCTCTGGTGTCCACCCTGGCAGAATCGTTTTCTTTCCTCTTACCCTAGCTGTGCCCTTGGAACTTCTACTTCATTCAGTGACAATGGATGGTTTCACAAACCTTCTCCCTGTTGCCGTCATAGTCCTGCTAAGGCTGCATCCATGTGGGATACAGGTGGAGCAGGTGTGGAATGCCAACATCTTTCTCTGTATGGTGGGTGACACAGAGAGGCCCTCCATCCCTTTGCATGCCCCTGAAAGATCTTACTTTTTCTTGTGGGCACTGACCCTGACTTTCTCCCTATTCCCAGTGCAGGGACATTTCTGGAGACAGGGTCAGATAGCCCGCGGAGTGGTGGCTGTTGGGACCCAATGGGCAAATCTGTCCTTCACAGTGGCCTGCGCACCTTTGTGGCCTGGGGCTCAACGTGAGGGTGTGGGGCTAACGAGGATGTGGCTTTTTGGGCGTGCGAGACGTGGACTTCAGGTTCTTGTGGGCAATACTGACTGGTGTCCCTCGTCCTTCAAGTTGGTGGGCTCCCAACAGAATCCTAACAATTGTCAGCACATGGAATAGGATCCCATGTTCAGGTAAGGCACCTTTTTTGCCTTTTCTTTTAGGAGACCAGTGTCCCATTAAATCCTCAAAGGAAGAGGTGCTTCCTTGGGAATATCCGGGCTGCCTCCTTGACTCTGGTCTGTGCTGGCTCCGGGCTGCCCCACATCATGTTCTTGGCACTCAGAAAATCCTGCCTCAGAAGGGCATTCAGTTGCCATGCTCTACTCTCGCTGCAGGTGCAGGCCCAGCCACAGAGCAAGGAGATTCCATGCCCAGACCCAGCACTGGCACCTCTGAACCCCAGGGTGAGGCCTCCAAGTCCTTTCAGGCAGTGGGAGGGATGTTGCAGGCCAAGCTCCAGGCCCCAAGAGACGTCCAGGGGATGTCCTTCCACATGGACAGGGTATGGTGAGGTGAGTGTGACCACACATAGTTTCAGATGGGAAGCATGGAGTGGCTGGCAGCTTATTCCACCACTTCCACCCCAGCTTGAGCCTCCCCAGGGGCATCAGATTTCTGTACACAGATGTTACTGCAGTCTCAGAACCAGGAACAGAGATGCCTCCAGCTGTGCCTGGGAGAGGAAGCCCTCATCCTGATCCCACATAAGGCTCAGTTCACATTCAGCAATGAGGTTAATATTTGAAAATATGATGTACAATAACTACATATAGGGCCAGGTGCATACTTGTAATATTTGGGGGACCACTCTGTAAACCACATGATTATCCCACCCCTAAGCTATACATCTGAAATTAACACAGAATGATATTGAATGTACACTGTAATTTAAAATTAAAATAAATGGAAATTTTAAAAATATTATGTACATGTATAGTTTTGAAAAAAGAAATTGAGTTTCTAAAGTCAAAGGAATCATTAAGACCTGAGTCTAGGGCTTTCCTTGTAGCAGGAGCAGCTGGTGAAACGAGCCCCAAGGTTCTCCTTCTGACCTCTACCTAGTTTGTCTGAGCCTTCTGGGCACTGACTCCTCTTCCTCTTCACTTCTGGATCTTGGACTGGGGCATGGGTCTGTCCTCTGCTCAGTGCTCCAGCCCTTTTTCTGGAAAAGGCTCATCGGATCCTGCAACCAACTCCACCTCTATCCAGTGAGTCCAATCCCTTCCCCAGAAGATCCCAGGAAGCTTGAGGAATAGTGGTCTCAAATCATGGAACAGCTGCACCCCGGGGGGTAGCCATGCGCTGCTCACACCTCCAGCATTGGCCTGTCAGTGGGAGCCTCCCACCAGCCCAGCGCCACCCCCACCCCCACCCCTCTGCTTCCTCTCCAACCACTGGAGACCCGGCAGGCTTATCGGACCTGTCGGTGCTGGTTCTGGAGGTAGTGCAGCAGAAAGTTGTTCAAGAGGAGGGGTCCTCAGGCTGGCAGGACTCTGGGTGCCGAGCAGCCAGTGATAGGCACCGCACCCCTCCCGCTGTGTGGGAAGCCACAGCAGCAACTGGAACTATGCTTTGCAGGACACACCAAAGGGCAGCAGCAGGAGGAAGAGGACAGTGCGCCACAAGCAGGACATCTGGACTCCGAAAGATGCCTGAAGCCAGACAGTGATTGGAAACCAGCTAAGCTATCTACATTTCTTAAAGGATGATACTTTTGGGTAGGAGAAGAGGTTCCTGGCACAGACTTGAGCTGAGCTGGCAGAGTGGTAGGCTGATTTTCTTTGGGTGGCTTAGAGGAAATGGGCTTTGAGGCAGAATCTGCCATTATTTCAAACTGTATAGACTTTGAATAAAAGATTCCTTTCCTTTCCACTGAACTCTGCCTCCAGAGTTTTTGCCTGTTGGCTTTGAGTGGTAGGACCCCGCTGATTGGTACCAAGAGGCTTCTGACGGTCCCAAGACCACGTGACTGAAAACCAATTCTATTTTAAATGGTATTTTCTGCCACATCCACCCCTTTTTGCATTCTTCCATTTCCAAGATTTGCATCAGAATTGTGACACAAGTCCACTGGTGTTTTAGGTTTATGTCATATACACCTGACAATGTACCTAGGAAGTAATTTCTAGTATCATCCCAACTACAAAGGTTAGGAGACAGGGTAGGCCCTGTGAGGCACAATGGCTTTTCTTGGACACAGACATGGTCAGAAAAAAAAAAATGTCTGAACTCAGTTCTGTCTCCTCAAAGCTGGGCACCTGGTTATATTCCCATGGAGCTATGGGGAGTGCTGTGTTGTGTACCTGTGTGTAGCTATAGCAGTGACATGGGTGAGGAGCGCAAGCAGTCATTAGCCAAGAGAGACCTTTGGATGGGTCTGATTGAATAAAGGGGCCCGGGTAACCCTGAAGTGGCATCTCTTCCTTAGTGACAGAACACAATGGAAGTTACTCTGGTACTCTAGTTACTCACATTCTAGAGACAGTTTCCTATACAGATTATTTGACTGGAGAAAGCCAAAATAAGAGGATATTTTTAAGTTGTCCCCTGTTTTAGAGACTGTGACTGCTGGAGAGTCAACACTGAAAGCATTTTCACACACTATGGACAGCAGGTTCAACCTCACTTTCTGTGCTGTTGGTGATGCAGCAAGCTGTACCCTCATTTAACATAGGGCAGCCCAGAGGAGGCCAGTTCAGGCCAGGCCACTGTGATCCCATGTGGGCAATCCCACACCCCTGCCCCTTCTCCCTTGTGTGTGGTATGATGGGGGAAAGGTAGGTGGTGAGGGGGGCCTTCCTGGGCAACAGCAGGTTGTTAGGTGTTGAAAGCCTGGTGGGTCTGTCAAGTGTATACCCCGGGCCATGGTTGGCAAGATGAGAAGGTGAGTGCTGGGCCTTCCAGATGTCATTTGTTTCCCCCCAGCTGGAGTTCTATGCAGACGCCCCTCTGTGCCTGATCTGGGGGGCAGAATTTGTGGTGGCATTTCCCCCTGTGGTGAAGCCCAGGTAGGCCCCAATGTCCCCTGGCCTGGATGCCAGCCACTGTCTTTGCAGAGCTCTACCCAGCAGACCATGGAGGAACTGGGGCACAGGTAGAACTTCTCTATACGCCTGGATGGGGGCAGCTGTACCAGGCCATCAACAGCCAGAGCTGGTCTAAGATGAGAGTGGGTGCACAGGGCTCTGTACCTTCAAGACCCTGAGATGACCTGGGCAAGCCCAAAACTCAGACTCAAATCTGTGGACTCCTTGAGGTCCTCCCAGACCTTTCCTACTGGAGTGTCCCAGAGCCCCATTCCCAAAGTAATCTGGACCTCCACTCCCCCTACCACTAGCTATGTGAGAGGGTAGAAAGTCACTCCTCACATATTTGTAGGAATATTAGAGAAAACTGTATGTTTTTTGACTTCACACTAGGCCATATGCATCTCTGCATTTTGCTCCCATTTCGGTTGTTTGAACTGTCTGTGCTAGGTACCCTGTGCAGCAGTCAGCTCCACTCTCTCTGCGATCGACTTCCCTTGCGCAGGCCTGTTGTGTCCTACCCAGCAGCTCTATGGGGCAGAGCTGGAAGGCAAGGGGACTGCAGTCTGGGAAGGCTATGCGGAATGGAGTCATGGGCCGGTTTCCCTTCCAGGCAGTAGCCCTCTTCCTGACTTTGGAAAAGCACAGGGCAAGTCGGGCCTGTGCGCCTACCTTTCTCTATTCTGCTTCCCGCCTCAGACCAGACCCCACTGGCCCCTGCTCTGTGACTGCCAAGAACCTGCTGAGGGAGGAAACGCCTAATATCTTGGGATTTCCTAGACAGATGGTAGGGTGTGCCTTTCCTCCGCTGTCAGCTGCCCAGACCTGCACTTCCTGATCCAGAATCCATGATCCTGCTGAAATCCCAGTTCTCCCTCTTACTTACCGTGTGACTTGGGCAACTTTCTTAACCTCCAAGCCTTGGTGTGCACATGGGGACAGCAGAGCTGGACATGAAGAGGACCTGCTGAGCAGAGGGGCTGCGCAGATCAGTGAGGTGGAACAGATAGGAAGGTGGGTGGGCCCTGGCTTGTTGGTGTGGGAGGGGAGATCACTGCTGTGCTGCCAGGTACTTGGATCACTCTTCTGGTTGTCTAACCTGATTTAAGGACAGAATTTAAGGTAACAGAAGGAGTGAATGAATTACATAAACTCTGAATGTCCTTCCCTGATTTTCTCAGCTCATGTTTTTTGGGTGAAATTGATATAATTTCAGTACAAAACAGTGATGTGCTATTTCAGTTAGCCCGAATAGCCTTCATGCCTTAAAAACATTCTGGAATGCCGTAACCATCCATCAATAAATCAATGCTCCTGGGGTATGGACAATTAGCCAAATACAAATCCACCTATTTATACCATCATCTAGTTCACATTTCTTTTTTGGATGCACACAGAATCAATGATAGGCTTTGCCAAATTCATGAACTGCAAGTACAATCATTTTTTTAAAAATATTTTATTTATTCATTTTGAGAGAGAGGGGAAAGGAGGGAGAGAGAGGGAGAGAAACATCAGTGTGTGGTTGCCTCTCACGCTCCCCCTTCTGGGGACCTGGCCCGCAACCCAGGCATGTGCCCTGACTGGGAATCAAACCAGCGACCCTCTGCTTTGCAGTTCAGCACTCAATCCACTGAGCCACATCAGGCAGGACTTTTTTTTTTTTTTTTAAATTCTCCATCTAACATTCCCAAATAATAACCACAAAAAAGTTTGAGGACAAGGGAACATTTTTTTTTTGCACAGTATAATTCCTGTTTTGCCTAGAATTACTTATGCTTAAATTTGTCCTCATGAACGTCAGACACATTTTTAAAAATTTCACAGAACCAGCACCTACTATGTAATTAATGTTCATTGTTTTTTTAAAAAACTTTTTTGAAGTTGTTTTGAGTTGCCCTAACCTCTTAATGTGAGGGTCAGTTTTACATTCATATTAACTTTTGTTTTCTCCCGGATCAAAATATTTGTTTTGGCCATACCAAGGGATATTTCCCAGAAAAAGTTTCCTTTTTGACTTTTATTAAGTTAGTTTACTTCCTGTCTATAACTCTGTGGAGAAGACAATCCAGAAAAGATTAACTATAATCTCCATATTTCTGGTTTGTTTTTCATTTCCTTGCATTTCAAATCCTGTTCATTTTTATGTGTTAGCCTTGCATGTGATAAGGCAGATGGTTGATAAATGTTTATTGATTTGATTTAATTTAGAAAAAACACCTGATGAGCCAAACAATATTGTTTCAATCAGCAAAATTTGCCTCAAATTGCTTTAACGTTGTCTCTGAATGTGTATCACATTCAGAAAGTACCGCGTGACCCTATGTGCATGTAAGTCACTTCATCCCTCCACCAAAGGTACAGGATAAACATTGAAGCACCAGGAAATAAAGACTTGAATCCACCTAAATTTTCAGCCCATTTGACCTTTTTGATATAACTGCATCATCATTTCCCATTTTTTCCATTTACTTTAAAATACATCCAAACTCATGTTATCTGATTCCAACCGTGGCCAGAAGATTTTTACCATTAAAGGCATAAGGATGAGTTTACCGCTAAACGTCTGAGTTAAAGCAATGAGGTTAAAAGAGGTTTTTCGGCACTAGTCAGGGCAGAACAGTGACTTCTTTGTATTTTCGGATTCTCTGGGGCTCGGCTCTTGCCTCTTCTTGGATAACTCGTTGCTCTTCAACATGTTGGGCGTCAGCAGGTCTGCTCCTCAAACCTCCCCCAAGTTATTCCCTTGGGGCATCCTCAAGCCAGTGGGGAGTATAGTGACTCCCTGTCCTCAGATGTCAGGCTTCCAGAAAGTGTCCTGCTCATTTTGTAAATCTAACACCTGATATAAAATTTCTAATTACAGGCACCAAATTCCCTCTCCTAAGAGACTGAAACTGCAAGCTGGTCTTTGTTAAGGTCTGTTCTTTTATTGAAAACCCTTGCCAAACATCGACCACATTTCACTCTGTCTCATCCATGCTTTTTATCTCTCTCCACCAGCCTGACACATAACGCTTCACTCACTGGATGACCAGGCCATCCATCTCCAGGTCTGCTTGTACACGATGCTCTTGCTGGGCCAATGGGCCATGCAAAATACCCCAAAGGTGTTTCTCAGGTTTAGGTGGAACCATTGTGACCTTCCTCAGCAAAAGCCTTACAGTTTCAAAGAGAGGTTTAGATCATTTGATCTTAGCAGCATCAGTGGTTCTCCGAGTCTTTGGACACGCAGTCTTTGTGAGTCTTTGTGGACTCACAGTGTGTTTAATGCCATATTTAGGTGCGAAATGATGGAATTATGGAATAAAAACATCATTTGGCAAGTGCCTATTCTGACAGATACATGTTTAAATCTCTTTGTAAAACTGTATCTTCAAAACTGTTTGCATCCTAAGTAAACTTTACATCCCCAGCATGAGGAAAGAGCCTGGCCCATGTCTATGAGTCAAGGACAGCAATGTGAGGAGAAGGCCAGAGATTATAAAACTCTAATGAATCCTCTTATTTCAGGTAATACTTGATATATGTGCAGTTTCTGTGTGTCATACACCCCAGGGACCTTGTTAGGCTCAGGATGGCCCTAGGCAAGAGGGAGAAAGAAACGGTGCTGAGCACTGGCTCTGTGCTGGGCCATCAGGAGAAAGGGTCAAGGTCAGGAATGGGTGGGAGAGGTATGAAGGAGCATGGTGGAGTCCACCGGGGAAAGCAGAAATGGGGTTGGCATGCACTTGGTTAAACTGTCTTTTTTGCATTTTTCTCAGGAAATGGTATAATGGTATTATAACACTGAAGGTTCATCTAGAAAAAAATCTTTGCCAACTCTAGGCATGAGCCTTCCTGTTTATTCTCTCATTTTATTAATTCATTCAGCATATTTATTGAGCAACTATGATCCTAAGTAGTGTTCTAAACTCTGATAATACAACAGAGGCTAAGCCAAACAAGTTCCCCGCCCTCCTAGAGCCTACCTTGTCATGGGGGAGAGTTAACAAGCAAGTAAATACACTAGATAATTTTAGTTTATGATAAACATAATGAAGGGGTGGGGGCCATTTTACATAAGCTGGCTAGGGAAGGCCTCTCTGAGGAGGGGCGATGTATTAACTAAAAACCAAGGATGCGAAGGAGCACTTAACTGTGCAACAGTCTAGGGAAGCGAGTTCCCAGCAGAATGAATAGCAGGTGCAAAGGCCATGAAATACACCTGGGGTGTTTGAGGAATGGAGGAAGCTGGAGCACAGTGAGTAAGACAGCATGGATGGGATGAATTGAGAGTGTCAAGGAGAGGCCTCATTGTGTGAGATTTTACAGGTCATGGCAAGGAGTTGATGTTTTAGTTTCGTTGCAGTGGGAGTAGAGGGGACAGCCAGCCAGTAGGGTGATGTGGGTTGAGCTTCATGGGAATCCTACAACTCAATAAAGTCATTTAATATTCAAAGTCACAAAAAGGGATCAGCTTTTGGGTAACTGTTAAATATTTCAATGATGTTGCCTATCAGGACCATAGTACCTACTAAGGAAAGCTTCTTGTCTCACGGACCTGCTTTAAGACATATCACTTAGAATTAAGGTGCATTCATATGTCATGAACTGCCCTACTCCCAATATCTAATAGTATCAGTGACCTCTGGTGGAACCTTTACTTATTTATTAAATATTGATTAAGGGTGTGTTATATACTAGGGATACAGTGGTGAACAAGACAGATAAATTCCTTGCTATCATGGAGCCTATAATCTATCTAGAAAGACTGACAATTAAACAGACAAAACATTAATAGTTTTAATATGATAGGGAAAGTGCAGTACCAGGGAAGTATATAACAGCATAGTCAAGTGACCTGGTCAAGGAAGGCTTCCTGGAGGAAGTGATGTTTAAGCTGAGAGTTGAAAACTAAGTAGAAGAACAGTTGTAGTGGTAGAGGAAGAGTTTTCCAGATGAAAGGAATAGCATATAGCCACAGGTGAGTGAGAATGTGGTATATTTTAAGTCACTTGAATATTTTCAGTAAATAAGAGGCAGGGCACAATATGGAGAAGGGAGAAATAAGGCTGAGTTGCACTGAGGGATCAGGTAATGAGGCTCAATTATGAGGAGCCTTGTAAGGGTATTAAAGTATCTGTATTTCATCATGAAAGCAGTGGGAAATCTCTGAACGTTATGGAAAATGGATTTGGGAGTGGCAGAAGGTGGTGGTAGGAAAAATTACTGTACTAATTCTGTGCAAAGATGATAATAATTTAACTAAAATGGTAGCCATGGAGGTAGATCAAAGTTGACTGCTTATAGATGCATTTATCCATGACTTTAAAAGTAGCCTGGAGACATTGCTGTTTCTCTCTCTCTCTCTCAATTAAGCCAAAGAGAGAGAGAGAGAGAGAGAGAGAGAGAGAGAATAAAATTGATGCAGAGAGAAGGTGAAGAGGCCATGATGGGCTAAGTCAAATTTATAAAGGAGCAAAACCCAAGTACATGTAAATGTTAAGAGGAAAAGGAAAGATCTGTACAGCATAAGGAAACAAAAGGGCAGTGAGAAGAAAGAGACTATGTGGCCCATGAGAGGGAGAGGGGAGCAAGTGGTAGTCCCTCAGACCAGCCCAGTGCTTGGCAACTTTCTAGGTTCACTTTCCATAACGTTCAGCTTCATCATGTGTCCTATTCACAAATTCCCATGATCCCTGTCTTCCTTATTGCTCTCCATAAGGGAGCCCCTCTCCCTCCACACAGAAGCTAGCTTAAGTTTTGTTTCTTGAAACTTAAAGAATCTGAATAAAATAGTAATTATGTTATATAAATTAATTCTTCAAGGAGCTAATAATTTAAACTACAAATCAATACAGTTATAATGAAAAATACAGCTTCTGAGTGATCATAGAGTCCATGTCCATGGATCAACTACTTTTCAATATGATAAGCCCAATTATAATAAAAAGGTGGCTTGGATAACACAAATTCAGATACGGAGGCTGATAAGATTCAGGAGAGACATTTTCCAACACAGACACAAAGATAAAGCCCTGTTGTTGCTTTCACCTTTGGGCATTAAAGGACTTTGATTACTTGAGGGGGCTTAGTAAGCATTGATTATAATGACTTAGAAAATCCTTAGGGCATCAAGTGGTGATTCAGCATAAACCTCTCGGAGAGTGCACGGCTCTGAGGCACGCGGGACAGAGTGCATGCAGACAAAGAGGCAGAACTGCTTTGGCCACTGAATAGTGTCAAGTAAACATGACCTCTTTCATCTTTGGTTTTCTAGTCTTTAAAATGGAAATTGTAATTTATTTACTCAAGTTTTTTGCAAGCATCTACTATGTGCAAGGTACTGTTCCACACACCTTGTAGAGTTATTTTTAGAACTAAAGAAGTAAGTGAAAGTGCTTAGCATAGTGTCTAGAATCTATCAAGTGCTGATTATATGCATTTTTCTATCCAAGGGGGGTTTTCTACTGGAATAAGATGGGTATTTGAGCCATTGGTTGTGTCAAGCCAATGGGCCAAGACACAAGTAAAGTGTCTAAGTAGAGGGTTTGTTATAAAAATCAGCGTGTCTTGCAGGAAAAAAAAAAGAATTGATAGAATCCAAGAACGGAAAGGTCTTTAACTTAAATATACATGCTTGGAGCAGTAGGATGGATGAAGGGCAAGATGTTACCCTTGGGAAAGTGAAGCAGGTCTAAGTCAAGGTTATTCTTGCAAGTCTGCAGAGGATGCAGTGAAATAGCAGGGGTATTCTAAATTAAGACTTATTGGAAATATGAATGTCTTCCTGGGTCTAAAACATTAAGAGAGAACTGCAAGATACTCTGCCTCATCAACATGTTCAGAGTTAAGGTACATGACAAAATAATTGTTCTTCTGAGACATCATTAACTGTAAACACTGCAACGCACCCACTGAAGCCTGAAAAAGTGAATTTGCAATTCACAATAAATATTTTGAATCGATAGGACAGGCCTTGATAATTCAGATATTAGCAGTTTCCAGCATTCCAAGTAATTCATTTAGAAAGGAAAAAGAAGAAAACCTGACTCAAGCTGAAAAACATGTTTTCTCCCTGTATTAACTTTCAATTCTGAAGTGAGTTGATTCCTGATCAAAGGGTGCAGCATTTCCACTTCTTTTTTATAAATTGAACTTTAGCCCAGACCGTGAAGAGCTTAACAAGGGTGGTCAGAAGTCACCATGGGATGAGATGTGCCTATTCCCCAAAGAGAGGAAAGGAAGGTCAAGGCGACTTGCACGTGCCCCCTCAGTGCTCAGAAAGGCAAATAACATTACTTATGACAATGTGTGGTAGCTGTAACCGTCTGTTTTATCAGTCTTTTCCTATAGGCTATGAGCTCCTCAAAGGCAGAGACTGTGTATTATTAATCATTGTAACCCCAGCTGCTTGAAAAGCCTCTTATAGGAGGGGTTTAGTAAAGGCTTTATAGTAAGTAAGTGGATCAGTGAATAGAGAGATGGGCAGATGGATTGATGACTGAATCCTGGGTTCCTGGCTTAAAGAAACCCAGGCTTAAAGAAAAATTCCCATACGGGAAATGATGCTCAAGTGAAGAGTGGACAAGATAGACTAATTGACTGGGACTCAGTCCTAGAGTCATTGGGAAGAAGGAAACATGCATCAATTTTCACTCTAGTTTCTCTTAATGCATCCTCTCAGGATTCTGGTCTGTACCTCCAGCAGCAAAAGCTGCTATTGAATAAGTAAGCCTATCTTGTGCAACCCAAGAGCAAGTTAAGAGCTCCAGGAGTTTTTTTGGGAAGGACAGAGGCCCGTCTACCTCATTCCTGTCCATGGAGTGGGAACTCTGAAAGGCAATGGCTCCATCTGCCCAAAGGAGGCTGGGTTACAGGTTTCTTGATTCACTGAACAGTCATCATGATGACAACCTCAAAATGCTTCACATAATGGATAGACTGTGTGTGGGGAGGGGGTGAGGGGTGCAGGAGTTTTGGGAGTGAAGTCAGTGTGGGCTTTTTTGCAGACCAGAGTGGTACCTGTGAGCTTTAGGGTACCATATTTGGTAGTGAGGAATTTGGTGAGGTCAGAAGCCATTGGTTGTCTGCAGCATAAATCCTTTGCCTCCAAGGTATCTCAGACTGAGTCTGACAAGATGGAATAATAAGAGAATAGCAATTCATCGATCCCTCCAAAGAGATAGAGAAATGGCTGCCTAGAGAAATCCCCTGCAGACCTGTAAGAAGTCAGGAGAGGGCAGCCTCCCAGAGCAGTTCACTGGTCTGTAGAACAACCAAGAACCGACGGAACTGGGGGAATAAAAGGGAATGTAGTTTCCCTCTCTGAGCAGTGCTGACCCAAGGGCTTTTGAAAAGAGATTGTGCCACAAGAATCGTCTTCAGAGCCCTGGCCTGGAGGTTCGGTTGGTTGGGTTGGATCCGCGGTCAGACTTGTACCTAGGTTGCGGGTTTGCTCCCTGGGTGGGGTGCATGGCGGAAGCGGCTGATGGAGGTTTCACTCTCACACTGATGTCTCCCTCTCTCTCTTTCTCTCTCTACCCTTTCCTCTAAAGTCAATAAATATTTCCTCAGGTGAGGATTTTAAAAGAGAATGATCATCTTTGTCATTCACTAGCCTGTGGAACTTGGGAATATAGATAGGCTCTTGACTAACTGTATGAAAAACAGCCCCAGGGACCACTTGCATGATGGTCCCCAGATGCATGATTCATATGATACCTGAGGTTCCAAGCTTATCATCCAGACATTTGTCAAGGTGGGGCATGTTGGAGGGGTAGGGCAAAGCTTGACTACACTAAAGGAAATTCTGATTTGTGAATTATTCTGTCACAGTTAGGAGGTAGCAGGGCATGATGTTTAAGAGCATAGATTTGGCAACCAAATTCTAGGGTTTCAATCCTGGCTTAGTTTCTGCTCTGAGACTTGAGCGAGTCTCTGCTTCCTTACCTGTAGAAAGGGGTTAATAAGACGACTAATGTAAATAATCTAAGTAAACCCTGGCACATTATAGGTACTCCATAAATATTGAGCATGTATATAAAATTTAACTAGAATTTTAACATTTTAATCATATCATATCTAGCCAAACCTACCCAAGTTTCTTACTAAATTATCCATAGAATAGTAAGTTGTTATGGATTGGTGACTGGAGAAGATAAATTGGGACACAACTCAGATACATATACCATGATACACTCCTTTTTCTAAGACACTCAAAAATCCTTTGTTGAACCCCTGAAGTTTTTATAGAACATATTTTAGAAATCATTGCATTATTGAACCAAAAATAAAGGCTATATGCCCTAAACTGATTGTAATGAAGTCAAGCACTTTCCATCTGGCCCACTCATGCTAGAATAAGCACAGGCAACTTTTAAAATTGGCTCCACTGAGTACATGTCTCCTAACATTTTGATGCCTGTGGAAAGAGGTATGATCCCGATCCTATCCGAAGGGAACAAGATTGACAATGATAAGGAAAACAGTTAAGAGGAGACAGTAGTTGAAGGAAATGAAATCTGTTACTTTGGGAGTTACTATGAATAGACAAAGAACCTATTGTAACATGTATAATAGAATACGGAATAAAAAATTTTAAGTGCCTATGAACTCCCTATAAAAATACAAATAATGGGGTTTTAACAAGTGACAAAAAATAGAGTGATAAGCAGGTTAGAAAACAAAGACTAATAGATTAACCACCACCCAAATCTGACCAGAGCTATGAGAAAAAAACTGACTGGCATTTTTATTGAATTAAGTTTTCTATGTCACATAAAATGTAACGTGAACTGTAATCTTTATTTCTGTCAGTAAAAAAGAAAAGGCTTTGAAAACTAGGTTGTCATTCAAGGATGACTAGAGCTCCAACCTGAGAAACATTGACTTTTAAGACTTGTGGTTTTAAAATATTACCTCTGGGTGGTGAATGTAGGGAAAGGCTCTGGGAAAAAGTAATTCTGGGTCTTTGGGAATTCTTTGTTTCCTATCTACTCTCACCTTTGGTTCCTTCTCCTCTCCACTCCTTATTTTTTGCCTGGCCCAGCAAAGCATTGAGAGTTGAATTTCACATATTTAATTACTCGTGTCTAAAAGCAGAAACGTGCCCTGACTGGTGTGGCTCACTGAATTGAGTGCCAGCCTGTGAACCAAAGGGTCGCCAGTTCAATTCCCAGTCAGGGCACATGCCTGGGCTACAGGCCAGGTCCCCAGTAGGGGGCGTACGAGAGGCAACCACACATTGATGTTTCTCTCCCTTTCTTTCTCCTTCCCTCCCCCTCTTTTTTAAAATAGATAAATAAAATATTTAAAAGCAGAAATGTGATGGACAAGGCTCTGATTAAATGATAATTTTATGACAGCAATTAATTGAGAAAGCTGAGCATACATGACCAGTTTTGTTATTTCCAAATAAAGACTAATAAAGTTAATAATTAACATATTTAACATAGACTATATTATGTTGATAGACAATTAGACATAATTGGTAAGCACTCACTTATGTAGCCTGTGTGACTTTTATATATACAAATTACACTTTCACAGTTTAGATCTTCTCCCTTTTGGTCTACACAACAGTATGATGCGGGAAAAGCAGTATTAGGGTGAGGAGATCCCAGTCCAAAAGTAGCTGACAAAGCAGAGGACATGTGAAAATAGGCCCTGCATCCCTGGCAATTGGAGGTCTAGAATGAGAGGGAAAGAAAAAAAATTATCATGGGTGAGGAAACGGACAGTTTTTCATGTGGAGACGGGAAGAAACAGAATAGGGATGGAGAGGGGATTTGAAAAAAAAGAAGGAGTTCTAGTCAGGTGGGTAGATCTGCTCTTTGACGAAAGAAGAGCCTTGAAAACACTTAAGCATGTTCCTTCAGATAGTTTCAGGAGTAATTGAGGGTTTTCCTGTTCTTATTTCCCACCTTCCCCTCCCTCAATGTATTAACAGTACCCTAAATTTCTTAACAAGGAATAAAATTTTTCATTCTACAATTAGAGACAAAGCTTGGTAAGCAAACCAACTGACAGAGGTAATATGAAACTCATTCTCACTACAATGTTAATGGTTGATACTGGATCCTTTACTATTTTGATAGGAAGAAGAAGTAACAGAATGAGAGGACACTGGCATGAGAAGGCTTTCCAAAGAAGGAAAGAGAGCACATTAAATGATAACAAGAGAAACAACTGACACTGAGTGTGTGTCGGGTTCTGTTCTAAGTGCTTTATGTTAATTAACTTGTTCCATCCCCATCGCACGCTGCATGAGGTATGTACTATTACTAATCCCCATTTTACAGATGAGGCAACTAAGTCACAGAAAGATTAGGAAACTTGCCCAGGATCGTAGTGGTAGGGTCAAGCTTTGAGTTCTGGAACTTCTAGCCCTAGAGTCCGTACTCTCGGCCAAGGCTGAGGGAAAACTGCCTTAAGGGGAAAATGGCTCAGGAGACAAAACTTCCCTGTGTGGATGGTGTTGCCTAAAGTCAGCATGTTAGCTTCTGAGTGTTAGAGGTAAGGTGGTGTCCAGTGCCGAGGTGTTTTATCTTGCCACAAAGTTGTGTATCTGCTACTTAAAGGAACAGCCTTGGTAGAGAGGTTATTACAATCAGTCTTATGAAACATTTTGATACCTTCTTGTTCCCATGTGTGTACAGCTTTGCTGTCTGAATTAGTGATCCTACTGCAGTTATTTAAGCCTTTGGTGCCTCTGAGTCCACATATGGAAACTGGGCTATTTCCACTTCTCAGCTCCCTAGCTCAGAAGAATGCAGAGGATAATGGGCTGAAACAGGCAAGGTGCTTTGAGCCATAAACCAGAACTAAGTGAACTTTTACAGAATAATATGACTTGGCAGTGGTATTTAAACTGACAGAAGTGGGGTGAATGGGCAAAAGGGTGAAAGGAATTAAGAGGTACAAAGCTCCAGCTGTAAAATAAATGTACAAGGAATGTAAAGTACAGCACAGGGAATATAGTCAATAATACTGTGATAACTATGGCGACAGATGGTTAGTAGAATTATCTGGTATATAAATGTCAATAACTATGTTGCATACCTGAAACTAATATAATATTGCTTCTCAACTATATTTTAGTTGTTATAAAGAAATAAATAAAAAGAATTGACAGAAGTGGTAGAAGACTCTCCTAGCAGGGTCTTCAGTGTTCTCGGTTCAGCTGTCTGGTCCACCGTGGCTGCCTAAATTCTCCTCCAGACGTTTAAATGTACAACTTTAATAGAGGATGGCTGTCTGGTAGACCTGGGAGATGCCCATGTGATCTGGTATTGTTCAAATTATAGGGAGATAAGAATTCCTAATTCAAAATAAGGATCTTCAAGCCAGAAGTTTGAAAGCCATTGCTTATCAAAAAAGATTAAAAGAGCTGGATTTGCTCCAAGGAAACTTTTAACCTAATAGCAAAGACCATATATTAGCATTCAGTTCAAATGATAGTCATCTAATTGACACCAGCAAGGGCAAAACCAATTGCAAAGTTTTAAAAAATAATTTACAAATAGATGTGGGTAAGAGGATGCCTGAGACAAAGCGAGGGATGACAGAAGGGGTCCCAGCTGTAGCTATGATTAAACTACACATGCAAAAAGAAGTATAAAGCCAGGTCGTTTTTGTTTTGAGAAAAATGTTCCTAATTCACACTATCTAGTGAAATTTTCCTCCCATTTTTTAAAGCATAGAAATATTAGTTACTATCCTATGTCTTCAAATAAAACAAAAGCAGAAGGGTGATCACAATGTTTTTTGTAGGTGCAGTTATTGACTCAATAATTCAACCTTGCATTCATGTTTTCTAAGGAATGGTCATGTCTTGGGCCATGCTTCTCCAGACCTGAGAAAGGAAGTGATCATTGTGAATTAATAAATAAACGCGACCAGTGGGAACCAAGTGGAAATTTGGGAGCAGAAATAGAGTAGATTAAAATAGTTTCTAAAAAGAGTTTGAGAGCAAGGGAAAGAAACTGAACAAACAACAAAAGGAAGGCAGTAGATGGTCAAAACCATACTGTGTTAAGGAAGTACGAATCTAAAATAAGGAAAATAAGGGAGAGATTTTTAGCGTGCTATTTGAAGTAAAAGCTATGATAAATTTCTGGAAAATTTAGATATGAAAGATTTGGTTTTAAGATGATAAGCCTCCTTTTTGGTAGGGTTTTCCCATGTCTGCAGACTCTTCTCTTTAAGCACTCAAGGCTCTATTTCTCACCAAAGGAAAGCACTGATGTAGTCTCTGTAGCATGAAAGTAAGACAAGGCATAATCTTCCCAGGAGTAGCTGCTTCATCTTTACAGGGAAAGATATTTTCAGGTTGAAAGCTGGTGGAAGAGGTACCTTCCTGTTGACCCTTCTCCCAAATCTCACTGAAGGTACTTTCTGTCTTGCCTCTGTTTATAAACACAACACATCTTCACACTGTCTTTGCCCAACTGAAAGAGTTTCCTCTCATTATAGAACAATGAGATTTGTGTAAGGAAAAGGTCATTTAGGTAAAATTGTGCTATGATATTTTGTTATGTCCAATCTGTAAATACGGTCATTGAAGGATCGCTATTAAGCAGTAAAGCATAAGGGAGACCGACAGTCATGTAATAGTCCCATTTTAGGTAGAAATGTTTATTGCATTTGCTGAGAACTGGAGCATAGGGGCTGGTGCTCCAAGTCTCTTTGCCAAAGCTTGTTTACAGGGAGGTGAAGGAGAGCTTCCTCACCCACACTCTGCGGGCCACCCCACCCTGCACTGGACTCAATAGAAGGAAGGGTGGAGTAGGCACACAACTTTAACAATGCTCCAGTTCTTTGCATACCTCCCTCCACGCCCCAACCCCCACGGAATATTTACTGAGACAGTCAGGTAATTCTTTAGAAAGACCAAGTCTAACTAGCAAAAGCTGATACAGGGATAAAAGGAGAAAAAATGTGTTCTCTCTGTTTGTAAAACTGTGTTCAATGTGTCTATAATAATTGCAAAAGCAGCAATACAGAAACACAGGATTGTCCTACATATCCTCTTCAAACTGATCACCCCTTTGCAAACTCAGTTTCAGGGCAACTAGCCTATGCAGCTCCTGGGCCTATTCCAGGCAGTTATTTCTTCTGCTTGGAACAGTCTCTTTATTTAAGTTTTACCTATTCTTTTCAGATTCTTCTCCAGCCTTCTCTGTATCACACTTCCTATGTCAAGTCCCGCTTATCCCAGCCCACAGGAGTGACATTATTCTTTGGCTTCCGATACCACTTGCCCAGTGCTTGGTAATTTCTGTGACATTTATCTGTTTATCCATTCAGTTTCCCACCCCCACCACTAGACTTTGCATGTAATAGTCAACCTTTACCAAGTGCCCATAAATGATAAAAAAAGAAAAAATCATTACAGTAGAGTGGCATAGGCATGCCTGCCTCAAGTTCATGTTTGTGTAATTTTTGTACTCAGATAAAAAGTTTTCCATGGTTAAGAGAATCAGTTAAGAGAATCATAATACTTGTGCAATGTAGTAAATCCTTAATGGTAATCATTTCTGAACACTACAGATTTTATTAGGAAGCATAGGAATAGCACTTGGGGAGATATAGGGTGAAAGGAAGAATGAGGAGAGGGAGAGGACAAAGAATGGGTTCACATGGTCCTTAAATCTACATCAGGGTGACCAACTCATCTTACCTGGGACTTTTCCAGTTTTAACATCGAAAGTCCCATGGCCTGGGAAACCCCTCCGTCACCTACCAGGTGGCCAATGAGCATTTGGACAAGAAGCAAATACAAGTTTTATGTAATGGACTGAGCCCTCTTTCTCCTCTCTCATCTCAAATTCTGGACACTCCAAGGACATTATGCTGTCCAATGGCCAGTGGAGGAGCAGGTTATAAGGTCCAGTTCCCAAGAAGGAACCCTGGGTTTATTTAGCTGTCTTCACTTCAGAAGCGATCTCTGGCATGGGAGAACAAATGGTCAAGGGAAAATGCTTTACACAGAGTTCTCACAAAACAGAGACTAAAAGGAGCATTCAGAGTAGGAAACTGTAGTCTTCATGGTGTTATTCCTAAAGGCAAAGGTGAAGGAGAGTCTGAGGAAGACAAATGTCAGGATCCAAGAAAACTGCAACTTATACCAAACACTCCATACCGGACCTACTGACTTTTGCCAGAGCATCTTTTCTGATAATGTTCCCATGCAATCAATCCAACTGTGACGATTCCAGTGGATAGATTCACAAGGCTGGGAACTATAACTGTGAATACATGCAAATGTTGTATCAGGCAGCAGAATGTAGAAATATATTCTGAGCAACAAAAGCCTCCTGTACTACAGATAAAACACATTTTGGAAAACAAAATGGTCCTAAATAAGCACAACAATAATGACATCGTTAATAATGGTATGCACAAAAATTAATTTGAGTTCTACAGTTTGTTTAATTTTCCATAATCTGCAGTAATTCAGAACAATAAGAGGGTAATTGGGAAATGGAAATTACACTGCCCCTATTGCGGCACATTACTCAAAAGCAAGATGGAGCTGGTTTCCTGGAGTGCTGATTTCTGGCTGACAAATGTTTGTCAGAGGCAGATTAAGGTCGGTTGAGGCCCCGAGCGCAGTAGAAAATATTGGGCCCCCTTAAAAAAAGAGGGAGACTAGGAAAATAAAAATACATGTTTAAAAATACATATTTTTAAAACCATAAATGAAACAAGTACATATCCACAAACTCATTTACATCCCTGTGTATTTGCATATATCGAAGTCTGCACTGCAGGAGAACCTTTGTAAGTACAAAGTAGCAAATACGATTCTGTTGCTCTGATGAGCAGCTGCGCGGGGCCTATGCAGCATAGTGTGTGTATAGTATGCAGCGTAGTAATGAAATAATGAAAATAAGCAAATATACACATACTATCAGGTTTTACCGCCAACTGTAAACTTGTACGTAATTAAAATTGCACATATGAAACCAAACTTGGTGTCATTAGGAAAAAAGTGTAAAGTTGGGGTTTTGCGGGGCCCTTCGGAAGTTGGGGCCCAGGGCCCACGCCCGGTGTGCCCGCCGTTAAATCCGCCTCCGATATTCGTGTATACCCTGATCATCAGGGAGGTAAGGCAGCTTGGCTAGGAGTTGAAATTTAGGTTATATGGTGTATGGATATGATCTTGCCACCAGAGGGTATTCTTTCCTCTTCTGGATTATAGGAAAGTTTATGTAACCACAAACCCTAAATCAGCCCCTACTAAAAATGGGCCAGGCCAGATCACAGGAAAGTGGATTAATTCATGATATTCACATAACTTCCGTCTTGTCCCTCCTTATTAGAGAGCATTCAGTTAAGAGAATCATGCTAGCAGCACGCAAGCCAACTGTAGAAAAAGATTTCACCCTTCTGCTAAGTGAAACAAGAGAAATGGTCACTTAGGAAATAGCCATCCTGGTGGCTATTGCCAATTGTCCTAGTAGGGCAGGAGTTTCAGATAAGCGAAGCAGTGGCCAAAACAAAAAGTAGAAGGGATTTCAGGGTCAGTCTGCCTCCTGCTTGAATTTTGGTCTAAACTGATTTACACTGAAAAAGTTTGATGATTTATTAGAGACCAGAAAACCTAGGAAAATTACCAGAGAGATTTGACAACTTTCGAAGTCCACCAGGGAGTCTGTCCCAGCCCCTTAGCAGACCAATTTTAGAAAGCAGGGCCCTGGAATGGTGCCCCAGGGACATGCCCCAGGGAGTCAGTTTGAATTGACCAAAAGCTGACTCTGGAGAAAGACAGACTTTGTCCCCTCGGGCTCGCTTTCCGCCAGAGGCTCTGTCAGGAAGAAAGGCTGTGAAGTTGAGAAATATGGGCTATTAAGTCATCTGCCCTACTGAAGGCAAGTTTAACAAATACAAACCTCAAGTCAAAAAAGACTTTCCTTTTTTAAAAAAGCTGATAAAAAATAATTCTTGTTCAAAAACTTCAAACAATCAGGGGTTAAAGTAAAAATTGAAGGACTTTCCTCTCACAACCAGCCCACTCCCCTCACATCCACTCACCATAAACATCCCTTGTGGATAATTTGCTCACACTTTTCAGGGCTTCCTAGTTTCATGAATTACAAAAAAAAAACAACAAGAAAAAAGAAAAAGAAAAAAAGATCAGTCTGTCTGTCTGTCTAGTGCTGTCTCTTTATCCCTTGTATCTCTCAATCACCCATTTGGTTTGATTTTGCTTGCAAAATATGTGATCCCAAGATACGTATTCTTCTACTTGAATTGCTCATAATATCATTGAATTTTTCCAAGTCTACCTCATTCTTTTTAGTAGTGACACAGTGTTATTCCAACGTATGGATGTTTCATAATTTTAATTAGCCCATGCCCTATTGATGGAGAGCTATGTTTTTCCAATTTCTTTTTCTATTATAAAAAATGATATAATAAAATTTTTAATTAGAAGGAACAGATAGTAATGAGTGCGTCCTGTCAAAAATTAGGCATTGTCTAAGCCATCTTCTATAGGATAAGATAAATAAAATAGATTTCTGCTTTCTTGGAGATTAGGGGGGAGAATTATAAACATCTAACTGACATAAGAAAAACATGACTTAAATACTAAGTAGTTGAGCATATAACATACGAGTATATTCAAACAAATAACATAGTCCTTGCCCAGGGAGCAGAAAGAAAGGAACTATCCAATTCTAACAACTGTGATTAGGGAAGATTTCATTAATTGACTTTATCTATGTTGAGATTTGCTTTAGCATATTTGATGTAGAGAAACTGATGTGGAAGCTTGTTGAACCATTAAAGTCACTCTGTTAACCGTGCTTTGGGATAAAAGGCTCTGTAATTGTGACGATTTGAATGTCCTTTAACAAATAAAAAATTCAAAAATATCTGCAAATGCTTTGTCCTTCCAAGCCTGTTTTGCTGGGTTTAGTCTTCAATTTTATCTGATAATCTGCTTTTTGCTCTATGCAAAAATTTTCTGGATAAAAATGTGATCTCCAAATCAGATATGTAATAGACTATTGAATTATTCTTGATACAGCTTGTGTGACTGTCCAGAGAAAGATACTTTATCAGTACACTAAATCCAACAGTATATTTTTAAAAGAATGCATATGAAATAATTCTCCTGTGATAACAAATATCTTTAAGCCAGAACCTTTCCAGCAATCATATAAACATGTTGAGAGTTTTTATTCTTAAGCAATCTTAATTATCAGGCCTTTCTCTTATTAACATTTTCAAAGTGCTTTGAGCTCCTCCCCAGATGAAAGTTCCTATGTGAGTACAAATTATTATTATGCTCACAAAATATATACACAAAATGCAGGAAAGCTGCAAACAGTTTATTAACTCCACAGCTGGTAATGTCCTTGAGACACTTTGATCTGCCAATATAGCCATCAATTATTCTATATCCTTTACTCTCTAAACACATGCATTAAAGCATTCTCATGTACACCCTTGTGACTCCAGCTGTTTATTCCAAAATATTTCCTCTTAATTAATTCTTATTTTCTTTTTTTCTTTCTTTCTTTCTTTCTTTCTTTCTTTCTTTCTTTCTTTCTTTCTTTCTTTCTTTCTTTTTTGTTGTTGGCAGCTGCTGATTCAGCTTTTGTTCTGTTGTAGAGAAGATATGTGCAACCTTGGCTTTGGAATGGAAAATAATTCCTTTTTTTTTTTTTTACAAAGATGGACATGACATAAATATGTGTATTAAAAAAGATTTTCTGATGACCAGAGAGAATGCATGTGATATAGTCAATGAAAACAAGCATGATATAAAAATGTATAGAGTATTAACTCAACTGTAATACTAATAATTGCTAACATGAATTGAATGCAACCTGACCTAAATGCCTTACCTATGTGATATACTTTAATCTTCACTATGAAATAAAGGGTATCATTCCTTTTTTAGAGATAAAGATGCTGATGCTCAGAAAGATTAAGTGATTGGGTTCTATCTGGCACAGACTCTAAAGCTTGTTCCCTTAGTGATGGCCATGCTACCTTTATCAGTGATTGTTCTTAGGTAGAGAGATTTGGGTGACTTTCCCCCTGCCATTTTACACTTACACATTTTTAAAAAGGAACAGAACTAACATAGTAATTACATGAATTAATCAAATAAAAATAGAGAGGGCTGAGTTATACTTTTATTTATAGGCATGATGATGTGGGATAAATACAGGTAACATGTCATTAAGTTCAGAGTTCTCTGGGTCTCTGCTTCCTTATCTTTAAAATGAGGGGGGTTGAACCAAAATATCACAGAGTCATTGTTCAGTTCTAATATTACTATTAGTTTCTGATGATGCTTCAGAGATGGCACTTCTCTTCAATAATACATAGGTACTAGTTCCCTAAATTGGCTCAAAGAGCTCTGTTAATTACGAAAGGAAGAACCATAGAACTGAGTGGTAAATGAGCCGGTTTGTGATTCATTTTAGAACACCATAGAAAAATAAAGGCTACCTTTGTTAATAATGAATATGGAATAAATATTAATTTATGTAAAATTATTATGTAATTATTAAATTATAATTGTGGATGAAAAATGAGCATGTTTTTCTAATCTAATTCCAGAGTAAAACAAGTTGCATTGGAAATTGGGGCCAGGTTTTTTTCTGACCTGGGTTTAGTTTGGACATGTCTGATACGTGGGAGTGAGAAACCCTTTGAAACAATATGGCGAGTGGGTGTTTCCAGTTGACAAGAGCATTTGATCTTTTCTTAGAAAATAAGTACCTGCACTACAGAGAGAGTCACTCACCCCACAGAAGGACCAGTTCCTCAGCAGGAAGCATGTGGCACCAACCATTCTTCACTCGACAGAACCATCTGTAATATTATAAATATTAAGATGTCTAGGAAGTATGAAAAATTTTTATTTCTGGCCACTGAGAATTACATTTATTATTTCTATTTCTGAGAGCAGAGTAGTCTTTATTTGAAATCTTTCATGCCTGATGTATTTTTCAACACAGAGAAACATAATGATTTGGCACATAATAGATGTTCAATGAAGCATATTAATATTTAAGTTTTAATTAGAAGTATAATTCTTTTCAAGGTAAAGCTTATGAATATTGCTCTTTCCTTGACTAATATCTAGAGTTATAGCTTTTATATATTTATTTATCTTTTAATCCTCACCTAAGGATATACAAGGTCTGTCTGGAAAAAGTCCAGCCATTGTTAATATAATGAGAATAGTTTGCATGGCATAATGTAACCTGGCAGCCAAGGAGAGTGGACTGGGATGTGCGTGAATGAATAATGATGACTTCACTGTACCAGTCAGGGGTGGGGGGGCTATAGATGCCCTTGAGTGAGCCTGTGTACTGTGTGGCCATTGCATTCAAAGTGACTGAGTGAGTAGAGCAAAAGATCTGCATCAAACTTTACAATAAACACGAACATTTCTCCACAGAAACTATTTGGATGATTCAGAAGGCTGCAGCTTTTTGCATCATGTCTCATGCAGAGTTTTTTGGCAAAACATCAAATCACCCAGGTAACTCAACCCCCTTACAGCCCAGATTTGGTGCCCTGTGACTTCTGGCTTTTCCCAAAACTAAAATCACCTTTGAAAGGAAGAGATTTCAAACTGTAGAGGAGATTTCAGAAAATACAATGCGGCAGCTGATGGCAAGTGGGAGAACTGCGTGAGAACCCAAGGTTCCTACTTTGAAGGGGACTGAGGTGTCATTGTCCTATGCGCTGTATTTCTTGCATTTTGTATCTTCTTCAATAAATGTCTCTATTTTTCATATTATATGGCTGGATATCTTCTGGACAGACCTTGTTGTTGTATATGCTTATTGATTTTAGAGAGAGAAACACTGACATGAGAAACAGTGATCAGTTGCCTTCATACATGCCCTGACCAGGATCAAACCTGCAACCAAGGTATGTGCCTGAACCAAGAATCAAACCTGCAGCCCTTTGGTGTACAGGACGATGCTCCAACCACCTGAGCCACCTGGCCAGGGCTTGAGTAATAAATTTTATAGAACCTAGAATCTTTATGTAAACCATCAATTTTAAAGACTTTCCGCATCACATGGATCAAAGATTCACATATAAAAAATGAAATCATTTTTATACTAGAAAAAAACATTGAAATTTTTTTATTATCTTAAAGTAGGAAGGCCTTTCTGCTATGACTAAAAATCCAAAAATCATTAAGGAAATTAATAATATTATATAAAGTTAATAATATAATAATTAAAAACTTTAGTAGGGCAGAAACAAATGACAGCAAGAAATACACACATAATAAAAGATTAACAAAGAAAGAGATAAGAAGGTTTGCAATTCATATCAAGCCAAAAAGCTAGTCTACCAATGTACAATATATCAGCTCCAAGTGTGAAAACTGTCACTTGGTCCTCATACAGACATTTCTTTGGAGCCATTTTTATTCTCTTTTTCAGGTCTCACCGTTTTCACTGCCTGACCACTCCGTCCTAGAGGCACCTGTTAACCTGTATATTTCAGTCAAGAGCTCATTAGGCGCCCTTTCCCCTGTGCAGATCACGGATGACCCTAAGCTAGCCCGCCTGCTGGGTAAGGTCATTAGTATTTCCTCTCTTTCCCCACACTGCCTGAGTCCCTCCACCCGCAGGCCAAGCCCTCAGCTGATTAGACTCACGGGTCAAAGGCCAAGGACCCATCCAAAAGAGGTTCCTACCTTAGACACTGCCTACCTCTTTTCTTCTCCCAACTCCCAGCTCTAGAGAGCCTTCCCAAATCCCGCCTGGACATTCCCAGGCATTTTTTATTAAATGCATTTCTTTGTTACCTTGCTAAGATACTGTGCATTTTAAATGACTCAGCAGAGTAGATATTATCACAAAGGAGTGGATTTCAAAGGAGTGCAAGGTCAGGCAATTAACCTGCATGAGACAAGGATCAAGTAAATTCTTCCCACTATAGCCATTGACTCCATGTACACATGTAAGTCAGTTCTAGCAGGAGATGGATGGCAAGTTTTAAGTTTGTTGAGGGAGCTGCAACCACAAAAATGATAGATAGATAGATAGATAGATAGATAGATAGATAGATAGATAGATGATAGATAGATAGATGATAGATGAATAATAGACTCAGGAGTTAGATGCCAGGAGCTGTCCTGTGGATAACTGTCCGCCTGTCCCCTACCTCCACCCATTGGCATCATGTGAACATAGTTTCTATAATCACACCAGTCCATTTAATTAATACGAATATAGCAAATAAGACTGTACTTCATTTAATTTTACTGATGCTATTGTATGACGTGAGGGAAGAGGCAAATTGACAGAGGATCCCTCTGTCTTCAGAAGAAAATGGAAACAGTTCCTTTAATTGGTGTTAGTATCAACCTCTGCATTCAACTACTTTTTGATAAAAATAAGAGGCTACACTGATGTGTGAACACGTTTAAACAACATTCACAACTATACAACCCTTGTTTAAAAATCCCCCTTATCGGTTATTCCCACTGAAAAAATGTGAACCCCGAGCAGAAATAAATCTGCCAAGAAGTACTCCCTGTGGTCAACTGGGCCAAATTCATAAGCAGAGTCCAGCAGTCATTGCTGAAAGAGGCCTCACACACATGCACGCTCACACACTGCATTTCAGGGAAAAGCCTCAGACTAAGCTTCCAGCCTCCTGCACTGCGTTCTTGTTGACTGAGCTGACCTTGTAAAGGAGCTTCTGGTACTATGTTTTGACCAATGGGCTGAGACTTGCCCCATCCAATCAGAACTGCCCAATTCTATTCTCATCTGCACCTAGACCAACTGATCAGAACTGCTCTACAACAACCAATCACAATGCATGATACCAACCAATCAGAAGTGCCTGATTCAGACCAATCAGTACTGTATTAATGTGGAAACCTCATTTTCTTAGAATGGGAAACCAGAGCACAAACTTTCTCTATAAAAGGGAGCCGCCGCTTTGTCTCCGCGGAGCGTAATTTACGGTGCCCCCTGACTCTGTGACTCCCAGCCTGCTGCTCTTTTTTTCTCAAATAAATGCTTTTTTTTTATTATAATCTGAAATTAACTTTTGTTTACAGACGCATCAGTGATTGGAACCCATTTTTAAGTGCTGAGGGAGGGAGATAATAGCAAGGAGATTGTAAGTGAAAATGATTCTAGTACATGGTTTCTGCTCTTAAAGCCGGCACCTTCCCTAAGACCAAGCAAATGATTCAGACGACAAGAAGAAAGTCACTAGCATCTTAAATGTGGGAATTCCCCATATTCCATTCAAATATAAACAAATATAAACTTATATATAAATATTAAATTATAAATGTATTTATGAAAATAGAAATAGAAATCACAAGCCTTTTTGGGAAACAGTAAACAGAAAGGTAAATATTAGCATCGTACAGCCAGAAATCTCCAGCATGAAACTTCACAAATGACTTTTGACATGTTCGATCAGTCACAGCACCTTCTCCATACACTGCAAGAATCTTTTTTTGTGTTTTAGTTGTGTTTTTGCCTTTCTTTAAATAATAAAGCATAATGTGTCAAAAATGTTTATTTTCTTCCATCTTCGATATTAAAATGGCTGTGCAAAAATTCACCAATTTTGATATGTTTTTTAATGTATGCTGATATGATAGCTGTCACGATACAATCTAACAAAAGTTTTTCAAATGAAATTAAACACAACTAAACACTACTAGAACCATTGTACAGGAAAACTGAACGAACTTTTGGACCAGCTCAATATAAAGGGAACTTAGCAATCATTAGTAAAAAGACCAATGACCCAATAGAACAAAGAACAAAGAAAATGAACTGAGATCTCACAGAAAAACAAACACACATTACTCTTAAACCTAAGAAAAGATGCTCACCTTAACTCATAATTCAAGAAATGCAAGATACATCTATTCTAAGCCATTTCGCCTACCCATCAGGTGCACAAAAAATTTACAAATTTGGTAACACCCTCTACAGTCAAGACCTTGGGGAGAAAAGCCTTTCAATTATAGATAGAAGAATAAATTGGTACAGCTCCAATAGAGGGCAATTTGTTAATATCTTTCAAAGTACAAATGCTCATAGCCCAAGGCAGATTTACTGTGAAACTAATAAAGCACAATCTTCAGGGCCCCTTCTGAGGCCTTAGGCAGAGTCCCAACAATTTTTCAACATGTTGTTTTTGAAAACTGTGCAAAATAAGATATTTTAATCATGACTGGTTAAGGCCACTGTTCTCTTTTCACGCAGACTTTCTCTTCATCACATTTTCCCTTGTGAGGTGTGGCCTTGGAATGGCATCAGCAGCTCTTTGGATTAGGCTAAAGGGAAGTTGCAGATATACCTAGTTTGGATTTAATGGGATCTATTTATGTGGTATGCAGTCACCTCCCTTACAGCCAGGTTATTGCTTGGTGTCCTGGTGTAGAAATAGTTTCCAGGAATAATGTTACCATGTACTTTGCCAACCGCCTGCTTTTCAGGCTAGGAGTTGCAGGACCAGAGGTTATACTGAAATATGAACATGTCTTATGGTGCCTGATACCATAATTATGTAGGTGGTGGAAAATAAACAAGGCTTGAAATATATACAGCCAAAGCCAACCTATGAAAATTATTTTAACCAGCAGATATGTAAAATTATGTTCAGTTTTTAATAAATATCTGGTCAAAATGGATATTCTCACCTGTTAGAAAATACTTGACAATGTAGCAATTATAAATGCACCATATATTTATTATCTTTTTAAAAATGGAAATAATATAAGATAAAATTTATTGAAATGTCTGCATTATAGGGCACATGCCTGTAGCTGAACTACAAATAGCAAGCATGTTTATGTCTAATTGAATACTTTAAGTATCGATGGGCAAGTAAACTGGTACTGAACAAATTTACCACGGAGCCTGTCGGGCCCTCGTCCGTTGGCGGCAGCAGGAGTGCTTTACCATGGCCCGTCAGCTGGAACTGACCAGTCAGTGCCTCTGCCTTTCATGGTTATGTTTTTTGAATAATTATGAGCAGAGTACCATGAATTCATTAGACAGTGACGGAGAAAATAAAAGTGGAAGAAGTTAAGGAGAGTCAGTTATCAGTTTCTTTCTTTTTTTAAATTTTATTTACTTAGAAAGATGAGAAGGGAAGAAGAGAGGGAGAGGAACTTTGATTGGTTGCCTCTTGCACCCCAACCGAGGCATCTATCCTAACCAGGAATTGAACCAGTGACCTTCGGTTTTGAGGGATGAAGCTCAACCCACTAACCCATACTGGGGAGGGCAGATAACAGGTTCTTAGAGTTTAAATAAGGTGATTAGGAAAGATGGCTCAAGGATATTTGAGAAAAAATGTGAAAAAGATGAGGAATAGAGATCTAGAAAAGCATTCCAGGCAAAGGAAACAGCAAATGCAAAAGCCCTGGGGCAGGGTTGTTTCTGGCCAGTTGAAAGAACAGCAAGGAGGTCAGTGTGGCTGGGAGCGGGGTGAGCTCAGGTAAAGTACTGAGGGAGGAGGGGTAATGGGGGAGGGTCACTGTAAGGAGAGCAAAGGGGGCAAATCCATCACTAGATGCTGATTAGCTGTAGAAGTTGATGAAGACAGGTGTAGAGATTGATCACTCCAAGATCTCTAGCCCAAGTGGCTAGGAGCAGACTACGGCAGGGACAGGGAACACAAGAGGAGGGAGAGATTTGTGCCAGGGAGGGTATGAGAGAAGAGAAAGGGGAAAAATCATGAGTTTGTTTGGAAGGTAGTTCTTTTAAGGGCCCAAAAGGTATAGTTGGTACCTTCGAAAACAGGTCAGGGTGGCAATGACACTGGTGAATTCCCAGCAGAGAGAGAGAGGAGTGCTCAAGTTATGGGACTGGGTGGCAAATAGCAAATGCTAATAAATGGCTTTTTGAATCAACCTAGTAAAATGGCTCAGGAAATATATTGGTTAGGCCCTTCTCCCATGAAAAGAACAGATAAGTGACCTCTGATATTGAGGCTATTGTGAAGCTACACAGGAAGCGAGAAGACATTCTTAAATAGCAGCAGGCCTCAAAGAGCCTGAAAGATCATCAAGATACAGTGAAGGTCTTGTAACCAGGCTGTGTATTTAATCGCCCAGCACAGGCATCCTTTGGCCACTGAGTTACTCTCTGTCTCAACTTCTACTGATCCTGACATAGTATGTCTCTCATGTTGAAATTCAAAGCAAAGTTTGTCAATATCCAGAAAGCAATTTATTGATGTATTCTCCAACATTATTTACCAATTGTACATTTGATGCCATACACTGTTCTAGGCACTCTTGTGGAGCTCACATTCACAAGAGAAAAGCAATTCATAATTATGCTAAGTGAAATAAGCCAGTCAGAGAAAGAAGAATACCATATGATCTCACTTACATGTGGAATGTCATGAACAAAGTAAAGTGACAAACAAAATAGTATGAAGAGGATCGGAGGCATGGATACATGGAACGGACTGACAGACCTCGGGAGGAAGGGGCACTGGCAAAGATCAGCCAAAGAACATCTGTGCATATATGCATAGCCTATTAACACAGGCAACAACGAGGTGAAGGTCAGGGGCAGGGGGAAGTGGGAGACATCTCTAATAGTGTCAATGATAAAAATATACGTAATTTTAAAAAGCAAAACATGCCACATAAAATAAAACAGGATAATAAACTATGGTTGATTGAAGATGGATTGTTGGGGGCACTGTTCTAGATAAGATGGACAGAGGAATCCTCCTTGAGTCAGTGAGATTTGAGGTAAAACTTGAGTGATGATGAGAGGGAATCAGCCATACAAAGGCTTGGGGAAAACACTTCAGGCAGAGATAGAACAAATACAAAAGCCAGGCAGGAAATGACTCTGATGTTCAAAGAAACAATAAGGAGTAGCGGGGAGAAAGCAAGAGCTTAGAAAGGTAGGCAGGAGTTGGATCAAGTAGTTCTTTAAAAAGTCTGGATTCTATTTAATCAGAAAGGGAAATCACTGGACAGATTTCATCAAGAAAGTAATGCAACATGGTTTAAGTTTTTAAAACACCAGCTTGGTACTGTGTGCAAAATAGATCGAAAATCAGAAGCAGAAGTCTACGTAAGGAGTGACAGTGGCTGGGATGGGGCAGCGTTGGAGAGAGTGAGGAGCTTTGAAGAGCGGACATCACTTGCTGATTGATTAGTTGTGGAGGATGAGGAAACAAGGTGTCAAGGTTTGATCATTTTGATAAGGGTGATAATAGTGTTGCAAATATATATGAAAATGGCTTATGTTTTAGAAATGCAAACAGGAGTTTAAGAGAAATGTCACAATGATTATACTATAAAATACTTTAGCACAAAAAATAGGTGAGATAAGTCATGTAAATGATGAATTTATGTGTGTTCAATAGACTGCTCTACTTTTTAGTATGTTTGAATTTTAATAATAAAAGTTAAATGACTTGAGGTTTTCAGGCTAAGCAATAAGATGACGCCATTTACTGGAACAGAAAGTATTGCGGAGGGTAAGGCTTGAGGGTGGGGAGAATCAAGAGGTTTGTCCAAGTTTAATTTGAAATACCCAATTTTACATCCAAATGGGGATATTATGGGCATTGAGATATCTAGACCAGAGCTCAGTGGAAAGGTCAGGGCTATTGTGGCAGAGGTTGACATCTGCTCTCCTCTTCTTCCTTAGAAACAGAACCCTGATATTTAACTAGGTATAGGGCTATCTTAAATAAAGACTACATTTTCCAGCTTTCCTTGCATCCAGGTATGGCCATATGACTAAGTTCTGGACAATGAGATTAAGTGGAAGTTTTGTGAAGAAAGTGAAAAGGCTCCTTAGTGGGAACTGACTCAGTTGAAACATGAGCTCTTTTTCTTTGCCCTCTTTTCTGCTATCTGCAGTCTGGGATGTGGATAACATTGCTAAGGCTCCAGCAGCCATCCTGAAATAATGAGATGCCCCTGAGGATGGAAGCCAAGGACTAGAGTAATAAAACAGATAAAGCAAAGTTCCCTGGGCCTCTGGTAACTATCAAACCACTACACACATCCTAGTTTGCTTTCCTTCAAATTTCTCATATATTAAATAAAAACAAACTTTATTTTGTTTAAGCCACTATCATTTGGGGTTTTTTAAAAAATATGCAACCTAAACTAATCCTAAGGGCTGCAACTGGAGATAATTAATTTGAGAGTCAATACCATATTAATGGTATTCAAAACAGTGAGATTGGTAAAATTACCAAGGAGAGATTGTAGAAGGAGGAAAGCTTGAGATCAAGCCTGGAATCAATCAACATTTAGAAGTCAGACATAGAAGGTGGTGCCAGGAAAGAAGCCTGAAAAGGAAGAGTGAAATAAGTGGGAAACCAGGAGAGTGGTTCAACAGAGGCTAAGAGTAGAAATTATTTCTGGAAGGAAGCAGGAGTGAACTATGTCAAATGCTACTGGGAAGTAAAGATGAGGACAGAGAATTGACTATTAGATTTAGCAAAATAGAACTCATTATTGACCTTGATAAGAGTCCACATAATGATGAAGACAAGCTCTAGTGGAGCAAATTGAAAAGCATTGAAGGGGAGAAAGGAAATAGAGCTATCTCTCCGGAGATGTTTTACTATGCAGGAGTGCAGAGAGGAAGTCATGGAGCTAAGGAAGAGTTTAAGATAAGCAATGTTAAGACAGGTTTGCAGATGGATGTTTTAGTACTGGGGTGATGATCAAATAAAGGAGAGAACTGATAATGCAAGAAAAGATGCTTAATTCCAGAAGTCAAATTCTTGAGAATGAAGATGAAACAGAAATCAGAGCACACCAGTAGGTTGCCTCTGCCAGACACTGACCGATGGAAGTGCAGTTCCAGGAAAATGGAGGAGGCAAAATCCAGCGGTGTGAGGTTCAGGACTGAATACGGAGCTAAAATGACATTAGTGGGTTGCCTCTGGATAATACAGGATTTGGGATGATTTTTTTTTTGTGCTTCTTAAAAGTATTTCTGTGACTTGCAAATATTATAGAAAGAATACTTACAACTATCATAATTGGAAAAAAAATTGAAAATAAAAGTCAGCAGGTGTGCTCATTTCTATCTGCCTTAGAACTAGGAAAATCTTGTTCATGATGAAACCATTTCTTCTTTTTTTCCTACTCTCTAGTCCCATCTCTGTTTCGAGCTACTAACTCAGTCACTCCAGATACAGGAAGAAGTCCAGTCTCAAAGGCAAAACACAATGGCTACAGTCATTGCAGTTGTTTAGCACTGTGGCTGGTCCAGGTCAATTTCTAGGTACTCAACAGGCAAACAGAAGATTGAAATGGAACATCACCAAAAGGTGAGGTTTGGAAGTCTAGGTAGATGGGCAGTTAGCACTAGAAATGTTTACCTGCAGGCAGCCATCCAACTCAAGTTCAAGAGCAGAACTGATGGGGTCAGAGGTGGGCTTAGAAAAACAAAGCTAAGCACCGGTAGGGCCCATCATGGTGCTCCATTTAATGGATGCCTCCCCTTCATGAAGGGGCTCTAGGCCTGTTCTCGCCAAGTAAAGTTTCATGTACATTACAGAGATGCACTTAGATGAATGAAAGAAGCCATCATACAGCTTGGAACATGGCTTTCATCACCAGACCATTCATCTGCTGTGCATTATGAATTATGATATTTATAATCGCACAGTTACCTTTTGGGCATCACAATTACAAAGCATTATATTTTTGTTTGTTTTAAAAGCACTAAGTTTTAAGATGGAGATATTTGAAATGTATCACATTTTAAATGAAAACTGTTTTAGCATTTATTTTTTAATATTAATAAAATTTACTTTTTAGAACAGTTTTAGATTTACAGGAAAATTGAGCCAACAATATAGTTCCCATATTCTACCCTCCCCCGCTCCCACATACAGTTTCTCCTATTATTAACATTTGTGTTAATGCAGTATATTTGTTACAATTGATGAACCAATATTGATATATGATTATTAATTAAAATTCATAATTAACATTAAGGTTTACTCTTTGTGTTGTGCAGATCTATGGATTTTGGCAAATATATAAGGTCATATACCCACCATTACAGTATCATATAGAGTTGTTTTGTTGCTCTAAAAATCTCATATTTTACCTATTTACCCCTCGACCCTACCCCTGGACTCTTGGCAACCACTGATCTTTTTACTGCCTCCTTAGTTTTGCCTTTTACAGAATGTCATATACAGCTGGCCCTAGAATAACACAGATTTGAATGGCACAGGTTCGCTTATATGGGGATTTTATGTGTAAGTGGAATCACACAGTTCGAACTCATGTTGTTCAAAGGTCAATTGTGTTTTCAATTCACATTTGGGAATCCACAGTTGTGGAGGACGGACTGCAGTTATACATGAATTTCTGACTGCTCAGGCATCAGCACCTCTAACCCCCAACATTGTTCAAGAAGCAACGGTAGTTGAAACCATACAGTATGTAGCCTTTCCAGAGGGGCTGCTTTCACTTAGCAATAAGAATTTAAGGTTCCTCTGTGTCTTTTCATGGTTTGATGGCTCATTTCTTTCTTCATTTTGGGGGGGGCATAACTACTTTTATTTATAAATTACAGGTAAATAATACCATATTATATAAACCATATAGAAGCCTGAATTCTTAATGGACTCTACATTGTGAAAACTGTTTATATTATTAGTATTAAAAAATTAGAATACCATTCCAGCGCCATCCATGGGGACAGTTTTTAGATTCACTTCCTTTCTCAGAGCTTTCCATAATATGCCCCTTCCCTTTCTTCCTTCTGAGCCTGCCTCTTTCTCATTAGGATTGTCCTGTTTCTCCGCCTCTTGTGCAGCTCCTCACTGGAAACCATGAGGTTCCTCCACATACTGACAGGAATGCACAGATAGCTGGGTTTTTTCCAGTTTTATTAAGAAATAATCGTCATATATCATTGCATAAGTTTAAAATATACAGTATGAATGTTTGACTTATATATAGTGAAATGATTACCACAATAGGTTCAGCTGACATCTTTCCCTATAGATACAATAAAAAGAATTTTTAAAAAGGAATCATTTCTTTTTATTACTAGATAAGATCCCATTGACTGCCTGTACCACAGTTTATTTATCCAGTCATTTAATGAAGAACACCTTAGTTACTTCCAAGTTATGGTAATTATGAAAAAACCTGCTACAAGCATCAATGTGCAGGTTTTTGCGTGAACATAAGTTTTCAACTCATTTGGGTAAAATCAAAGAGTGTAAATGCTAGATCATATGGTAAGAGTATGTTTATTTTTGTAAGAAATCACCAAACTGTCTTCCAAAATGGCTGTACTATTTTGCATTTCCACCAGCAATGAGCAAGAGTTGCACTGCTCACATCCTCAACAGTGTTTGGGATTTTAGCCGTGCTACTAGGTGCATAGTGTGTATCTTGTTTTAACTTGCCATTTCCTATGACATATGATGTTAAGTATCTTTTCATATGAGTGTTTGTCATCTATGTACCTTCCTTGGTGAGGTGTCTGGATCTTTGCCCACTTTTTAATGGGGTGTTTGTTATTTTGAGTTTTAAGAGTTTTTTGTTTATTTTGAGCACAAGTTCTTCATTAGATATATATTTGTTTTGTAAATATTTTCTCTTGGTATGTGTATTGTTTTTTCATTCTTTTAACATTAATTTAATCTTGACTTTTAGGGAAATGGAGATGAGGTAGGTTATCCAGATGAGAATTTCTGGACCTGTTTGGTCATGAGACATGTGGGGCTCCTAGCCCCTCAGGCCAATAGTTACTGGGGAGCAAATAAGAAGAAAGAAATAAGAATATCTCCTTACCATATCCCAAGTACAAGACATTTGGCATACATTATCCCACCATCACCTTATGAAGTAGATTAGATCATTTAGATGGGAAGAAACCCATCAAATCTATCAAGTATCAAAGAAGTTAAGCAAAGTGTCCAAGATCTCACATTTATAACATGGCGGAATTGTGACTCAACCACATCACACCACAGGGCCAGGTAGAAGTCTAACCTGTCTCAGGGCAGGGCTAATGAGGAATGGACGACAGAGCAAACCACTACACCCAGAGGGTGCTGCGACTGAGACTCACCCTGGGCCAGTAGGAAGATCTAAGAGGCTCCCATCTCAGGAGGGTAGGGGGAACTGCTCACATTAAGATGGATCCAGGAGCTCTGTTGATTTGAAGCAGGGTCTCGGTGAACAGCCAAATTGTAGGGAATGGGGCCTAATCCTGGGGAGAAAAGAAACCCAAAAATGAACAGAGAATTAAGACTCAGATTAGCAGGCTGGGGCTCAACACAAGGCTGCAAAAAGAGCCGGGAGACTGGAGCCCAAGTGGGGAAGTCCCAGGCATACGACGAGTGTACAGTGATGTCTGGGCATTCCAGGGAGCCTGTAGTACAGGTTGAGGGTGGCCAGGTCATCACAGGTTGCTGCTCCTGAGCACAAGAATACTCTCATGCCACTAGTTGGTGGGTCTGAGTCTGTCTTGTCAGGGATAAGCTCAGGGTCTGTATCATGCATGGCAAAGGTTTCAAGTTAAGCATACTTAAAGCCTACCATTGAGGGTAGCAGTAAGAAAACTCCACGGAAGACAGAAGCTCCAAAAGAAGTTCAAGTTATAGGCCAAGATTTGGGGAAGAAAGCTGGAGCCAAATTATCAGAAGTGAGGACCTCAGGGCTATTTGACATTTGTTCTCAGGGCTGAGCTGGGGATACTGAAATGCCTGTGACCTCAGGATTTATCCTTGGGATTAGTACAGAGCTGAACCTGAAGGTGGGCCAGGTGGACCCCACTACAGAGACAAGGGCAGAGCCAAGAGAGCACAACTGTGGGAGACTGACAGTTGGGACACCATTGGGAAGAAGATTTGAGCAACAGACTATAGACCAGTCAGGTTCTACAAGCTGCAAGCACAATTCATTTAATACTCAGCTGCACCATGCTTAATGGAATAAAAATGTTCCTGAAAAAGATAGTTGCAGAGTAACTGGAAGCTTCATCCACTTACCCCCGGCCCTGGACCAGACTTGCAACTAAACTGCAGAGCAATAGACTTGAAAAACCAGTTGAAATGTAGCATATCTAAAATTTTATAAACAAGAGCTTGGAGGAAGATGGGAAGACACAAGAAGAAGGTGAGCCCCCGGCACAGTTGCAGCGATTGGGAAGTCGGAGGAATATTGCAGCACCGGAGCTCCCTCCCCATGGAAGTATGGGGTCTCAGCCCCATGCAGGGTACCCAGTCCAGAGCTACAAGACACTGGAAGGGGACTCTGTGTAGTATCAAGCAGTGAGGATCAGTGGAGGCTCTATCCATGTGGGAGACTCCAATTGCACCATCCCAGGGAAGGAGAGAGCCCACTGTGACAACACCAGGTTGGGAAGTCTGATGGGATCTGTGACTGCTGGAGAGGCCAGGGGTCATTTGGGGGTCGGAGAAGGGGTGTGCTCAGTACACCCAGCAGTGACTCTGAAGGGTCCTGTATTATCTAGAAGGACTTTGGGCAGAGAGCCAGTTGGAATCTAGGCTGTGAGCCTTGAGGAAGAGGACCACGCTTGACCGCATTGACCACACAGACTGTACCCTTCCCCACACCTGCTCAATGCTTGGTCAGCCCTTAGTCCTGCGATCAGTCTTCTGAGGCAAAGGGGTACAGTGCTGGGCTGGAAATGTGGTCTCACCCTGTTTGGTTAGATGGTGTGGGGGATGGGACATTTGGCCCATTCAGAGCCCCGGTGGAGCTGGGAGTTTTGACCCTCTTGGCTGTTGCTAACTGTGCTCAGATAGATTGAAATACCAAGCAGGCCTATTTTTTTTTTTTGATTCCCTTCTGCTTGGTTACCCAGTGTGGAGGTGCCAGCTATGTGACCGTCTCCCAGTCAGGCTTCCGTCTGGGAGTCAGATGGGCATATGCTGAGCTTTGTAGCGCATTAGGGGAAAGTAGAGCCTAGCTCCCCAGGGAGTTCACCCTGCTCAACCACAGGAAGGAGAGGAGGTGCCCCCTGCCGGAATGTTGAGTACCATTCCCCAGGCTGTTTGAATCACCTCTGCCAGGTCCCAGATACTCCTTCTAAATGCAGTTCCCTGGGGAAAGGGGGAGCAGTTCAGACGGCAACATTCGAAGGGCAAGACCTAAGGCAGACCCAAACTCTGGACTACAGAGGCCCTGCCCACGAGTCTACCAGAAGCTCCGCCCTGGCCGGGAGAGCACCTGACATTGACTTGCGACAGAGAAACTCTTGGAAGTCCAGAGACCAGCACACCCAGTGGCCAGCTTCAGACAACACTGGAGCAGAAGGCAAGGAGCTTCACAATCAGTACATCCAGAGGCAGAGCACAGCAGGCACAGCAATCTGCTGAGGCAAACCATACTTTAAAAAAAATCTTTTACTTTCTCTTTTTCATTTCATTCTTTTCCTCTTTTTCTTTTCATATCTCTTAACCTCTCTTTACTAGTCTTACTCTATTTTTTGTTTGCTTTTTTATTATTTTTTCCCATTTTTATTTTCCTAGTTTTTTAAATATTCGCCTGAGGATATATTTCCATTGATTTTCTTAGAGAGAGAGGAAAAAGAGAGAGAGAGAGATTAATGTGAGAGAGAAACATTGATTGGCTGCCTCCCGTATGTACCCTAACCTGGGATCAAACCCACAAGCTACATATATACCCTGATCAAGAATCAAACCCGCAACCTTTTTGTGTACAGGATGACACTCCAGCAAACTGAGACACCTGGCCAGGTCCTGTTCCTTATTTTATTTCATTTTAACTTTTCTCTTCTCTCTCTCTCTCTCGCTCTCTCTCTCTCTCTCTCTCTCTCTATATATATATATATATATATATATTTATTTATTTATTTATTAATTATTATTATTATTATTTTTCTTTTCTTTCATATTCTCTTTTCTGTTTCGTTTTTCTTTAATTTTTTTGTTTCTTGTCTTATTCTTTTTTCTCTTTATTTTATTTTTATTTTCTTATTGTTGTTGTTTGTCTCTATTCTTTTCTGATTCTTTTGTTATTGTTGATGGTGGTTTGTTTTAGTTGTTGTTGGTTTGTTTTTTCTTGAGTTGTTTTCAGTTTTGTTTTGGTTTGTCTTGTTTTGTTTTGTTTGGTCAGCACCCATACAACAGTTTGCTCAACACAGTAGGTATTGAGCCTCACAGTCAACTAGCCTGAGGATCAAGGACAGCCACAAATGGGACAACGGCAATGAAGAAGCAGTTACAACAGGAGGACCCACATAACCCACATAACCCACATAACCAACATAAGGGTCACTACCAAAGCACCCAACTTAGGATATTAAGGAGACTGCATCACTGTGTTCCAAGGACACCTATTACAGAATCCCACCCCACAAAGTCTGGGAGTCATAGAAGTTCTATTTAATACATAGAAATAAACACAAAGAGATAGTCAAAATGGGAAGACAAAGAAACAGGCCCAAAATAAAATAACAGGAACAATCTCTACAAAAATAGCTAAATGAAATAGAGATAAGCAATTTATCAGAACCAGGGCTCAAAGTAACGGTTATAAGGATGCTCAACAGCATGAAGAAAAATACATAGAAAACATGAAAAATAATCAGGCTGAAATGAAGAATACAATATCTGAAATAAAGAATACACTGGAAGGAATAATCAGTAGGTTGAGTGAAGCAGAGGATCAAATCATCAGATCAGAAGACAAAGTAGAAAAAAATCAACCAGAGCAACAAAAGGAGAAAAGAAGTAAAAAGCAGAAGGATAGTTTAAGGGACTTTGGGACAACACAAACAAAATTCACATCATAGAGGTACCAGGAGGAGACAAAAGAGAGAAAGAAACAGAGAACTTGTTTGAAGAAATAATAGCAGAAAACTTTCCCAACCTGGTGAAGGAAAAAGTCACACAACTTCAGGAAGCATGAAATCCTAATCAAGATGAACCCAAAGAGACCCAAAGCAAGACACATCATAATTAAAATGCCAAAGGATAAAGACAAAGAGAAATTTTTAAGGGTTTCAAGAGAGAGGCAGGTAGTTACCTATAAGGGAGTTCCCATAAAGCTGTCAGCTGATTTCTCAACAGAAATACTACAGGCCAAAGGGAGTGGCATGAAGTATTCAAAATAATGAAAAGCAAGGATCTGAAACCAAGATTACTCTATACCGCAAGAAATTGAAGGTAAAATAAACAGCTTCTCAGTCAAAAAACAACCAAAACAGTTAACTAAAGGAGTTCATTACCACAAAACCAGCATTGCAGGAAATGTTCAAGGATTCTATAAGAAGAAAAAGAAATGGAAAGAAGGGGAACATAGGCATAAAGAATAAAAATAGCAATAAATAAGCTTTCAATAATAATGTTAAATGTAAATGGATTAACTGCTGCACTCAAAAGAAACAGGATAGCTGAACAGATTTAAAAAACATGACCCATGTATTGCTTTCTACAAGAGAGCCACCTCAGAACAAAAATTCACATAGGATGAAAATAAAGGGATGAAAAAAATATTCCATGCAAATGGAAACAAACAAAAATGCTGGGGTAGCAATACTAATATCTGATGAAATAGTCCATAATAAGAGACAAAGAAGGTTACTACATAATACTGAAGGGATTGATCCACCAAGAGGGTGTAACCCTGGTTAAAATATATGCACCCACTATAGGAGCATCCAAATATATAAAAATCTCTTGGTGGACTTTAAGGAGAGTTTGGCAGCAATACAGTCATAGCAGGGGACTTTAACACCACATTGACATCAATGGGTAGATCTTCCAGACAAAAAAATCAACAAGGAAACCGCAACCTTAAATGACGCACTACATCAAATGGATTTAATGGATATTTACAGAACATTTTATCCAAAGCAGCAAAATATACATTCTTTTCAAGTGCACATGGAAAATTTTCATAGATAAACCACATGTTAGGACACAAAATAAGTCTTAACAAATTCAAGAAGATCGAAATCATATTAAGCATTTTCTTGGGTCATGAAACCATAAAAATCCTAGTAGAAAACATAGGCAGTAAAATCTCTGACATCTTGCATAGCAATATTTTTGCCAATATACCTCCTGGGGCAAGGGAATAAAGGAAAAAATAAACAAATGGGACTACATCAATATAAAAAGCTTATGTACAGCAAAAGAAACTATCAACAAAATGAAAAGGGGTGGGAGAACATATTCACCAATAACACATCTGATAGAGGGTTAATTTCCAAATTATATAAAGAACTTACACAACATAACACAAGGAAGACAAACAACCCTATTAAAAAATGGGGAGAGGACTTGAGTAGCCCCTTCTCCAAAGAGTACACACACATGACCAACAGACATATGAAGCCTGTCCAGAAAGTATCCAATGATATAATATGAAAAATATAGACATTTATTGAAGAAGGTATAAGATACAAGAAACATTGTACATAGGACAATGATGCCTCAGTCCCCTTCAAAGCAAGCATCTTGGGACCTCACACAGTTCTCAGCATCTCTTCCACTGTTCAAAGCAATGCAAGATCCTTTGTTGGGATTGCCATCAGCTGCCATGCCATATTTTCCTAAATCTCAATAATGGCCTGAAATCTCTTCCCTTTCGAAGGAGATTTTAGTTTTGGGAAAAGGCAGAAGTCACAGAGTGCCAAATCTGGGCTATAGGGGGACTGAGTCCCCTGGGTGATTTAATGGTTCACAAAAAAATTCTGCACGGGGTGTGTAAGTGGGTGAGTTGTCTTGATGAAGCTGCCCATCACCAGTTGCCCACCGCTGTGGCTGTTTTTGTGGTTATGCATCTCTCAGCAGACAAAATACATTGAGGTAGTACTCCTTATTAATTGGTTAGCATGGAGGGGCATACTCACAATGGACAACACCTTCCCAATCAAAAAACACAGTTAACATGTTATTAATCTTGATGTGACTTTGTGGCACCTTCTTTGGGTGTGGAGAACCAGGTGACTTCCACTGGGACAACTGGGTCTTCATTTCTGGATTGTAGCCCTAGATCCATGATGCATCTCTGGCTATGACCTTCTTGAGGAAATATGGTTCATTGGTATCTGTTTGAATGAAGTCTTTAGCAACTGCAGCACGATGTTATTTCTGTTCTGATAGCAGAAGCCGCAGAAAGAATTTTGCCATGATATATTTCATGCCAAGATCATGCATCAAAATCTTGGACACAGTAGCTTTTGGAATCCCCAAATCAGCTTCTAAATCTCATACCGTTGGTTGCCGATCTTTGTTGATTGCAGTCTGTACGCTTTCAACATTCTGAGGTATTCTGCTTGTTGCAGGCCTTCCAGAATATGGATGACTTTCAACAGATTCTTGAGCATCTTTGAAGCATTTGTCCACACTTTTATTTGTGCCGCACTCATTGCATCATCCCCAAAAGCCTTCTGAATCATCTGAATAGTTTCCCTGGAGAAATGTTCAAGCTTAATGGAAAATTTGATGCAAATTTGTTGCTTTATTTACTTGGTCATTTTGAATGTGACAGCCACACAGTACACATGCTCACTCAGTGGCGTCTACTGCCCCCTATGACTAGTACAGTGAAGTCATCATTGTTTACGCATGTGCATTCCAGTCCACTCTCCTTGGCTGCCAGGTTAAATTGATGTCAAGCAAACTGTTCTCATTATGTTAACAATGGCTATTCTTTTTCTGGAAAGACCTATGAGAAAATGCTCAACATTACTAATTATCAGAGAGATGCAACTTGAAACTACACTGAGGTATCACCTTACACCTGCCAGAATGGCCTCCATCAATAAATCAACAAACAACAACGACTGGTGAGGATGTGAAGAAAAGAGAACCCTAGTGCACTGCTGGTGGGAAGGCAGACTGGTGCAGCCACTGTGGAAAACAGTATGGAGTTTCTTCAAAAAACTAAAAATGGAACTGTCATTTGTACCAGCAATCCCACTTCTAAGAATCCCATAACACCAATCAGAAAAAAATATATGCACCCCTATGCTCATAGTAGTGTTATTTACAATAGCCAAGATCTGGAAGCAGCACAAGTGTCCATCAGTAGATGAGTGTATAAAAAAGCTGTGGTACAGTCACACAATGGAATACTATGCAACAGTGAAAAAGAAGGAATTCTTATCTTTTGCAACGGCATGGATGGACCTGGAGATTATTATCCTGAGTGAAATAAGTTAGTTAGAGGAAGCAAATACCATATAATCTCACTCATATGTGCAATCTAATGAACAAAATAAACTGATGAAAAGAAATAAAACCAGGGGCACAGATACATGGAACAGGCTGACAGGTCTTAGAGGAGGGGGTCAGGGGTTGGAAGAGATTAGCCAAAGAACATATGCATATACACATAGCCCACAGACACAAACAACAATGTGGTGAAGGCCGGAGGGTGGGGATGCAGGCTGAGTGGAGGAGGGGAAAGAGAGGGAAAATGAGGGACAACTGTAATAGTGTCAACAATAAAAATGTTTCTGAAAAGCAATATATAAATTTAATTTTTGTAAGATGACTGATACTTTAAGTGACCTAGAGGGATTTTTTTGTGTGTAAAGAAAATGATACAGTGAATTATTTTTGTAATATTATTAGTCCTTAACTATTATTATATTTTTTGTGAATCTGATTTCAATCCATTGGATTTTCTTAAATAAAGCATCCTTTTAATCTGATATTTTTATCAGAAAGCAATATATAAGAATAAAATTTATATATTACTAACATATATATGTTAATCTGACATTCTCTAAAAAAGTAATAGATGCTAATAATACATCTTGATTTTAGCCAGGTTTAAATTTTAATTCTTATAGTATATTCATTAAATTAAAAATGTGGTTTAAACCAGTTGTTCCCAAACTTGACTGTACACAAAATTAAAGGGGGAGTTTTAAAGAACACAGATTTTTGAACCATACCCCTTAAGCTTCTGATTCAATGGGAAACATAGCAATGCAGCTACAGAGACAGGGAGCAGGTTGAGGTGAACCCAGAAATGATCTTATTGCTCTGTCCCAGACCTTCCCTCCCCTAGTGCCTATGGTAAACAAATTTCCAGCTTACATTGTACACAGTGATTCCACAATGGGGGTGCTACTGGTCAAATGAGGTGGTCATCAGAGTCGAGGGTGTACCACTGCTCTGCAGCCCAAAGTGGGAGCAGACCCTGATCGCAGCATGTTCCTCAGCTTTGAGAGTATGCCTCTGCTTTTGAAGCGGTATGCCACTGTACTCGAGGGGCCGTAAACTTGAACTACAGCACTAGCAGGGGAATTTTATATATACTCATATCTTACCTAAAAATTATTAGGAGAAAACTGAATACACTCCAGTGGTAAATAGAGTAACGTCCCCAACCCACAACAACGTCCATAACCTACTCCCTGAAACTGAGTATGTTAGGATATATGACAAAAACAAATGGTTGCTAAGCAACTGACCTTGAGATGGGGAAATTATCCTGGATTATCTGGGTGGACCTAGGGTAATCACAAGGGTCCTTTAAAAACAAGAGAGAGTGGTAGGAGAGAAAGCCAGAGAGAAGACAGCATGAGAAGGAATCCACATTGCTGGAGAGATGGGGCCACCAGCCGAGGAACGCAGGTGGCCTCCAGAAACTGGAAAAGGCAAGAAAATGGACTCTCCCCTAGAGCCACCAAGGGGAACACAGCCCAGTGAGCCTTGTGTCAGACTTCCGGCCTCCAAAATAGTAAAACAATAAATTTGTGTTGTTTTAAGTCACTAAATTTGTGTTAATTTTTATGGCAGAAATAGGGAACTAAACTCCAATGACCAAGTTCTTAAAATTTATTTTAGAATTCAAGAGAGGTAAAACTGGAACTTAAAACCTGACAGCCTGTCATTTCTTCACAAGGCCCTGCAAACCATCTTAAATATGTATTTTGCTTTTCTTCTCTTAGAAGAGACAAAGAAGATTCTGTGTCTAAGACACCCAGGCTCATTTATCAAGCCGAAATTTTACCATAGGATTTACCAATTCCAGGATTGTTTTAAGAGCCAGGATTCATATTTTAAAATTTTCCCTCAGTCTCTGTAGTATGCAGCCAGGTTTGCAAAACACTGGTCTAAAACTTAAATTCTAAACCACATAATTATGAGTGGCTGCATGCCTAAAGAATGAGTACAGTAGATTATTATTAACCTGGGAGGACATAACAAACGTTGTGTCGCAGAGACTGGGCCCAGTGATGTAACATTTCATCAGTGACCTGACCAATGGAATGGTGAGCATTTTCATTAAATGTGAATGTGGTTATCAAAATGAAAAACAAGTGGAGGAGGGCATTTTAATTAATTAATGAGGGTTGGCGGGATGGAGAGCATACTGAGTAAAAGACAGGTGAAAGCAGGGTGAGGAAGTGTCAGAGGAGTTGCTGGGAATTGAATGAAGTTCAATGAAGGCAACTGCAGAATAATACACATTCTGTAGAAAGGAAGGAAATGAGCACAATAACAGGAGGGGTGGGGGAAGACTTTGTAAAATTAGAAAAGGACCCTGAGGCAAGACTTATCACAGAGCTGGGTGAGTGCTGGGGCATGCTGGGAGGAGGCAGAAGACCTCTTGGCCTGGGCCCCACATTCGCATAAGCCCTGAAATTCAGAATTTTGACATTATTTTAGTGTCTAATAAGGGTGTTCATTTGTTAATGTATGCATGTGAAGCTCACCAGAGTTTTACAATCCCCTTTTTGTAACTCTTCCCCTTTTAATGTACTGGGAGCCTCAAAAAACGAAAGTGGCCTAGACATATTAGTTTCAAGAACCCCGAGTAGAGATCATAGGAGGGCACAGGATTCAATCAGTACTGCAGTTTACAAAGCAAACCTAAGCATGCAGCCATAGAATATTTTTGGAAGTATTCACAAGGAGCAGTGAAGATTTCTAGCAAGCAAGGCTGGGGAATTAGAACCTACAGAGGAAAAGAGATTTACTTTGTTTTTTTTCCTGTTGAAAGTACTAACAGGTATTTTTTGTTTTTTCTTTTTCTCCCAGAATTATATACATGTATATAATCCAAATGTCACATAGTTCTACCAGGTTTGCTGTGAAAAAAGGCAATCCCTTAACTCCTCACCAATTTCCACACTTGCACCACTTTCAGATGATTCTTTCTGTGTGTACTTCTAGGTCTTTAAATTAACATGCTTGAAATACTATGCCTTGCTTTTTCAATGTTAGCTGTTAATCTGATTTGTAGCCCTGATAGAAGATAAGGATTTAGTGTCTTTCTTCTTGCTGCTGCCCTCACCATACAATTTCATCCTTCCCCATCCCCAACTCTTCCAATACAGTTATCCTGTGATCTTGGTTAGGCAACTATTCAGTGTTTGCATCATTGTGATTATAAAACACTATTCACAGCTGGACTATAATAAATTATGATAACTCTTTCTTTCATGAACACCTTTTTGTTGTCCGGGGAGATAATAAATGTTTGAGTTTTGGTTTGCTTTATTGTCTACACATTTACATTTGCCATTGGTCTGCCTCCTCTCAAGCATTCAGAATCTTCAAATATTCTAAAAATGTCACCAATTTCCCAAACAATCTCTCCCAAAGCCTAACATGCTGCAATCTGGGCCTGAGGCACATCATGGGACTCTCTGCCTCCCTTCTTGGTGGACATGACCTTTTCTTAATTTGCTCCATGTTTTGACATGTGTTCTGAGAATTTCCTGAGGCAGAGAAATGGCATATAAACACTTGAGAACTTGCATGTCTGAAAACAACCTTAATCTACCTAATGCTTAAAAAAAATAAAAATAGTGTTAGCCAGGTATGGAGTTCTAAATTGGAAATACAGTAATTTTCCTTGATAAAGGTGAAGACAGTTGCCATCTGGCCTCCAAGGTTGCTGTTGAGAAATCCGAAACCATTCCGATTTGTCATCCTTTATATAGGACCTTTATTCTTCCCATTTATGGAAGCTAGTAGCAACTTTGCTTTTTCTTCATTGTTCTGAGATTTCAGTCTGGTGTGCCTTGGTGTGGGTCTATTTTCAATCCTTATGCAAATATTTGGTGACCCTTTCATTTCAGAATGCATGCTCTGATGTTCTGGGAAATATTTTTAATTGTGCCTTTTTTTCTTATTGTGATTATGTTTTCTTTTTTAAATTTTATTTATTGTTGTTCAGTTACAGATGTCCCACATTTTTCCCCGTTGCTCACTCCTACCTCATGCTCCCCCACTCCCACAGTCAATCCCTGCCATTGTCCATGCCCATAAGCCCTCTATTCGTGTTCCTTTGCTTGCCCCTTCCCCTTTTATCCCCCCACTGCCCCCCTCCCCTCTGGTAACTGTCAGTTCGTTCTTTATTTCCAGGTCTCTGGTTCCATTTTGCTCATTTGTTTTGTTGATTAGTTTCCACTTATAGGTGAGATCACATGGTCTCTGTCTTTCACTGCCTGGCTTCTTTCATTTAGCATAACGCTCTCCATTCCATCCATGCTCTCATGAAGGGCAGGAGTTTCTTCTTTCTTTCTGCTGCACAGTATTCCATTGAGTAAAGGTACCCCAGTTTTTTGATCCACTCATTTACTGATGGGCACTTAGGCTGTATCCAGTACTTGGTTATTATAAATAACACTGCTATGAACATTGGTGTGCATAGGTTCTTTTGAATTGCCGATTCAGGATTATTAGGGTATAGTCCCAGCAGTGGGATTGCTGGATCAAAAGGTAGTTCCATCTTCAGTTTTTTGAGGAAATTACATACTCTTTTACACAGTGGCTGCACCAGTTTGCATTCCCGCCAACAGCGTACTAGGGTCCCCTTTTCTCTACAACCTCACCGGCACTTGTTGTTTGTTAACTTATTAATGATGGCCATTCTGACTGGTGTGAAGTGGTATCTCATTGTGGTTTTAATTTGCATCTCTCTGATGGCTAGTGATGCTGAGCATTTTTTCATGTGCCTGTGGACCCTGTGAATGTCCTCCTTGGGGAAGTGTCTGCTCAGGTTCTTTGCCCATTTTTTAATTAGATTGTTTGTCTTCCTGGAGTGGAGTCATGTGAGTTCTTTATATATTTTGGAGATCAAACCCTTATCCGAGGTATCATTGACAAATATGTTTTCCCATGTGGTTGGTTTTCTTTTCATTTTGTTGATGGCTTCTTTAGCTGTGCAGAAGCTTTTAGCTTGATGAGGTCCCATTTGTTCATTCTTTCCTTTATATCCCTTGCTCTAGGGGACATATCAGTGAAAATATTGCTGTGTGGGATATCTGAAATTTTCCTGCCTATGTTTTCCTCCAGGACTTATATGGTGTCATGACTTATACTTAATTCTTTTATCCCCCTTAAGTTTATTTTAGTGTATGGTATAAGTTGGTGGTCAAGTTTCATTTTTTTGCATGTAGCTGTCCAGATCTTCCAACACCATTTATTAAAGAAGCTATTTTTTTACTCATTTTATGTTCCTGCCCTCTTTGTCAAATATGAACTTACTGTATTGACATGTGTTTATTTCCGGGCTCTCTTCTCTGTTCCGTTAGTTTATATTTCTGTTCTCATGCCAGACTAGACTGTTTGGATTACTGTGACCTTATAATATAGTTTGACGTCAGGTGCTGTGATTCCTCCTAGTTTGTTCTTCTTTCTCAAAATTGCTGAGGCTATTTGGGGTCCTTTATGGTTCCATATAAAGTTTTGAAATATTTGTTCTATATCTGTGAAATATTTTATTAGTATTTTGATAGCGATTGCATTGAATCTATAAATTTCTTTGGATAGTATGGGTATTTTATTGATTTTAATTCTTCAACCATTATCTCCATGGTTAAGTTTATTCCAAAGTATTTTTTTTTTTTTTTGCTATACTAAATTGGATTTCCCCCCTAATTTCTCTATCTGATATTTCATTGTTGGTGTACAAAAATGCCTTTGATTTTTGAATGTTGACTTTGCATCCTGCTGTTTTGCCAAATTCATTTATTAGGTTGAATAGTTTTTTTGGTGGAGTCTATAGGGTTTTCTGTGTACACTATCATATCATCTGCAAACAGTGACAGTTTTACTTCCTCCTTTCCAATCTGGATGCATTTTACATCTTTATCTTGTCTGATCACTATGACTAGGACTTCAATACTATGTTGACAAGAAGTGGTAAAAGCAGATATCCTTGTCTTGTTCCTGATCTTAGTGAGAAATCTTTTAGTTTTTGACCATTGAGTATGATGCTGGCTATAAGGTTTCTTGTTTATGGCCTTTAGTATGTTAAGGTATCCCTCTACTCCCACTTTGCTGAGTATTTTTATCATAAGTGGGTGCTGTACTTTACCAAATGCATTTCCCGTATCTATTGATATGATCATGTGATTTTTGTCTTTTCTTTTGTTTATGTGACGTATTATAATCATTGGTTTGAGAGTATCGTACTGTCCTTGCATCCCTGGGATGAATCCCACTTGATAATGGTATATGATCTTCTTAATGTATTGCTGGATGAAGTTTGCCAATATTTTGTTGAGGATTTTAGCATCTATGTTCATCAGCATTATTGGCCTATAGTTTTCTTTCTTTGTTATGTCTTTATCTGGTTTTGAAATAGGATAATACTGGCCTTAAAAAGAATTTGGGGGTCTTCCCTCTTCTTGGATTTTTTGGAATAGTTCGAGAAGAATTGGGGTTAGCTTTTCTCTAAATGTTTGGCAAAATTCTCCTATCAGTCCGTCTGGCCTAGGGTTTTGTGTGCCTGGAGTTTTTTGATTACTGCTTCAATTTCACCAGCAGTTATTGGTCTGTCCAGGTTTTCTGCTTCTTCTTCATTCAGTTTTGGAAGATTATATGTTTCTAGAAATTTGTCCATTTTGCCCAGGTTTTCAAATTTCTTGGCATACAGTTGTTCATAGTAACTTCTTACAATCCTTTATATTTCTATGGTATGAGTTGTAATCTCTTCTCTTTCATTTCTGATTTTATTTATTTGGGCCTTCTCTCTTTTTTTCTTGATAAATATGCTTAAAGTCTTATCAATTTTTTTTTACCTTTTCAATGAACCAGCTCCTAGACTTATTGATCCTTTGAATTGTTCTTTTAGTCTCTATGTTGTTTAATTCTGCTCTGACCTTGATTATTTCCTTCCTTCTACTCTCTCTGGGTTTTGTTTGTTGTTGTTCCTCTGGTTTTTGTAGGTGTAGGATTAGGTCATTTATTTGAAATTTTTCTATCTTTTTTAGGTAGGCCTGTGTTGCTATGAACTTCCATCTCAGGTCTGCCTTCACGGTGTCCTATAGGTTTTAGATTGTTGTGTGTTCATTTTTATTTGTTTCCAGAAGCTTTTTGATTTCTTCCTTGATCTCATTGTTTACTCATTCATTGTTTGATAACATGTTATTCAGTCTCCATGCATTTCAATGTTTTTGAGTTTTTTCCTTGAGGTTGGTTTCTAGTTTCAAGCCCTCATGGTCTGAGAAAATGCTTGTTATGATAACAATTTTTTGAGGCTTGTTTTGAGTCCTATCATGTGGTCTCTCTTTGAATATGTTCCATGTGCGTTTGAAAAGAATGTATGTTGCTTCTTTGGGGTGAAAGTTTCTGTATATATCAGTTAAGCCAGTTTGATCTCCTGTGTTGTTCAGTGTCACAATGTCCTTGCTGATTCTTTGTTTGGAAGATCTGTCCATTGTTGTTGACAGTGTGTTGTTGAAATTCCCTACTATAAGTGTGTTGCTGTCTTTCTTTTTTTGAAGTCCTCCAAGATTTTCCTTATATATTTGGGTGCTCTAATCTTGGGTGCATATATGTTTACAATGTTTATAGTTTCCTGGTGGATCCTTCCCTTTAGAATTATAAAATGATCTTCTTTGTCTCTTTTTATGGGTTTTGTTTTGAAATCTATTTTGTTTGATGTAAGTAGTGCTATGTCAGCTTCTTTTTTTTCCCCATCCATTTGCTTAGAATATTTTTTTCCAACGCTTCACTTTCAGTCTGTGTAGGTCTTTTGTTCTCAGGGGAATGTCTTGTATACAGCATATGCGTAGGTCATGTTTTCTTATCCATTCAGTTATCCTATGTCTTTTGATTGGAGCATTTAATCCATTTATGTTTAAGGTTACTATTGATAGGTAAATATTCATTGCTCTTTTTTCCTTTTGTACCTGTGTTCCTCTCTCTCACTCTATACCTTCATCTTCTTAAAGCAGTTCCTTTAGCAAGTCTTGCAATGCTGGTTTGGTGGAGTTGTATTCTTTTAACCTTTTTTTGTCTAGGAAACTCCTTATTTCGCCTTCCATTTTAAAAGACACATTTGCTGGGTAGAGTAGTCTTGGTTGCAGGCCTTTGCTTTTCATTACTTGGAATATTTCCTGCCATTCCCTCTGGCTTGTAGTGTTTCTGTTGAGAAATCAGCTGTTAGCCTTATCGGAGTTCCTTTGTATGTTACTTCTTTTTTCTCCCTTGCTGCTTTTAAGATTTTCTCTTTGTCTTTAAAATTTAGCATTTTAATTATGATGTGTCTTGAAGTAGGCCTCTTTGGGTTCATCTTGATTGGGACCCTCTGTGCTTCCTGAACTTGCATGGCTTTTCCCCTCTCCAAATTAAGGAAGTTTCCTGTCATATTTTCAAGTAGGTTTTCTATCCCTTGCTCCTTTTCTTCTCCCTCTGGTAGTCCTATGATGCGAATGTTGTTACGTTTCGTGTTGTCCTGAAGTTCTGTTAAGCTATTCTCATACTTTTTCAGTCTTTTTTCGTTTTGTTGCCTTACCTGGGTATTTCTTTCTACCTTGTCTTCCAGCTCACTGATTCAATCCTTTGCTTCATCCAGCTTGCTTGTAATTCCTTCTAGTGTATCTTTTTTTAAAAATTTCAGACATTGTATTCTTCATTTCTTCCTTGTTCTTGTTTATAGTTTCTATTTTCTTTTCATGCTGTTATGGTTCCCACTCAGTTCCTTGCAGCTGTCTGAATTATGTCTTTAATAACTTCTCTCCTCTGGTTTCACTGTCCTCTCTTTTTAGAAACCCTATTTTCATATATTAGACCTCCTGTTCTGGTCTCCTCATTTTACTTATCTTTCCTTTAACTGGTTCTTTTTAGGATGACTCATTGGTTTAATTTCACGATGATATACTCATTTTTATTTTCTAATTTTTCATTGGATATTTTTATTATCATATTTCTAATTTTTAAGAGGTCTTATTTCCTGAATGCTTCATTTCTAATTTGATGGCTATATATCTTAGCTCTGAGGATATGAATTAAAGAGTACTTGACATTTTCTTCAACCTTCATGGTCTCTCTTTCTTTCAAGTTGCATCTTTATATTCATTTTGGCCCTTGTATTTCCTGTGAGAGGCTTTCCTCATGTCTGATAAACCTTGCTGGTCTGCTCCTGTTTAAGAATGGGGACTGAAAAGATGACTGCAAGGTCTGAATCTTTAGGGGTCTCATTGATTGGAGACTCCACTATCTGTTCTGGGCGGGCTGTTTGATTAGAGGACCCCCACATTAATACCATTATGTTTTTCCTCCTGGGGAAGCCAAATTACCTACAGAGGACTCTTCAAGACTCATGGCTGATGCATGTAATTCTAGGTTCAGGCACTGTGCGAGCTTAGCGGAGAAAGAGTCCCAAGTCTCCATCTACTCATTTAACCCTCCAGTTTTGGTACAGCACCTAGTCCTCAATTCTGTCTGGTTCTCTCCAACCCATGGACCTTCTGTTCCAGTCTCTCTGTAGGCACTGGCCTGACTGTGTGGAGAGAGAAGAGCTGGGAGCCTAATTGCTTTCTAAATAGACTATCAGCCACTCCTTCTGGTTTTAGCGTGACCCCATGTCATTTCCTGAGGTATTCCTGTGCCTTTGGAGGAGATTCTGGTTGATTTATCGGAATTTCCTCACAGCTACCTTAGGATTTGGTTTTCCTGTGTCTGCTATGTCACTGGCAACATTTCTTACCAGCTTTTGAAATTTTGTTGCTATGAGGACTTAAAAAAATTTTCGTTGCTATTATTTTTCCCTTAAAATTTATTTACAATAATTTTAGTGAAATTTCAGAAAAGAAAAAAAAGGAAATGTGTGCATTGAATTCTCCTTCTTTACCTGGAAGAGTTCCTTTTCATTCTTATCATTTTCTACTATTTTTTAAATCAATATTTATTTAGAAATTATTATTTATTGTTTTCTTTTTCAAGTTAAGACCATCCAATTGCTTTTTTTCAAAGCAGCTATAAAAGTATAGCACATAGGAACCATGAAATAATGATCAGCTTTTTTAAGGCTTGAGAACACCCCAAGTGCTGTCTTCTGCAGTAGGGGCATGTATGTGCCTGTGTATTTACCAAGGAGACAGCTGCAGCCTACTCGGGGAAGATCATATACCCATAAATGATGACAAGTCTAGTAAATAGCAATACACCTCTAAGAGGAAATAAACTAGGTCAAAATGAGTCATCATCAATAGCATGACTTTTCTCCACTTGTTAACCTCAGCCAGAAAAGAATTTCATTTGGTTGGACACTTTTGAGTTATCCCACTAATATTGAATTCTCTGAAGTAGTTGTCTCCAAAGTTTTTGACTGACATCTTTATAAAGAAAACATTTTTAACACACCCTCAAATGTGTAAATTTATTTATTTGCAAATATACATGTTTTACTATATCAATATTGTATATAACATTAATACATATATAAGTAGAGATTTTTTTAAGGGTGCAATAGAAAATAAATAAAATCAAGTCTAATATTTTCCTTCAGTACCCCAGCAAATATTTTGCACATTATGGAATTCTCAACCAGGATGAGTAACAGAACTTATCCTGGTTGAGAAGAATGTTGGAATGTTGTTTTAAATGGCTCCTAACCAGGTCCTACCTGGGCATTCAGAATTGGAACTACTGAGGGTCGGACCTTGGCAAGAATATTTTGAAAAAATTTCCCTGCTGATTCCCATGTGCACCTCTGATTAAGAAATATAGATCTAAAGATTTAAAAGCTAGGTTTCTTAAAAAACTATAAATAGTAGTCAATTGCAGGAGTCCAAAGAGCAGGCAATTAATACTGGGAAATTTGTAGCTTGATTAAATATCTGTATTATCATATACCTCAAAAAAAAAAAAAAAAGCTTTGTCTTCTTCCCTCAGTTCTGTATTTTTCTTCCTTTGTATCTGTTCTTTCCCTTCATTTCTTAGTATAACTTTGTTTTCTATTATAAACAGTAGGCATTCATTGTAGAAAATATGGATAAGCAAAAAAAAAAAGAAATGAAAAACTCATCTATAAACTTATCATTCCAAGATAATACTTAAAATTTTTTATTAATAGCCTTCCAGATATTTATACCAATATACAGTTTATTTAAAAGTTTATTTAAAACAACATACTGTATATGCTATTTTTAATCTTTTTTTTTAACTTGGTTATTATATTTCTTCCATGACAATAAGAATGAAAGCTCCAATGAAGCACTGAACCATCGTGAGGCAGCTGATTCGCAGCACAGAACAGGTAGATGCCCCTGGAGTCCAGTTGAAGATGCCTCTGATTAACATTCTCTCCCTCTGCTTTCCCATCTTCCCTTACTTTTATCTCCCTCCATGTTTGCTTTTTACTTGTTCTTTCTCCTTCTCTCTTTTTTTACCTTCTCTCTGGATCTCTCTGAACCAAAGCAATCAAGGCCTCCAGGACAAGAGTTAATATTTGACAGAATGAAACTTCCCTGTAATTTGACAATGGATGCATAACAGGGCAGCTGGAGAGACAGCAGCACTCTTTCTACAAAGGGGATTTTCTGAGCAAGCCCAGGCAAGAGCCCCTGTTCTTGATGACTATCTATTATCTCCACTTGGGAGCCTATATTAAAGTTGCTTATTTACCTTAGAAGCAAGGTGTGGCCAGAGACAGCCTGGGGTGCCAGGTTGTTGAAGAGCCGTTGCAAGGAAATTGCATTTCTGGAATTGAAACAAAGGGAGATGGAAGTACAGTTGACACAAGGCAAGGACCAAGAATGAGGCAGGAATGACACTCCAGAACATACCAGTCACAGCACTTCCACCTGCAGGGTAATCAGTTTCCCCACTGATGTTATAAAACTGGTTGCACAAAACCAGTTCCTCTTGCTTTAGGTGGCAAGAGTCTTCTGACTGCTGGTCAGCCTCTCACAGCTCCTCACCCTCTGCCAAAGAAGTCCCCACCTGTAGTTATTAATCAACTGGTAGTGAGGAAAGTTTCTGAACTCTGAAAACTTCATTGGGCTGGTATAAAAGAAAGTAAGCACTTTTCACCACAACAGAGCCTAATGGTGTTTTCTGGAGGCAATGGGAAATCACTATTTTCATTAAATGCAAGTCATTGCTCCCAAGTCAGCAATGTTCTTAGTGAAGAAATTGTCATTGGCTCCACTGACTATTAGAGGCTACATTAACCAGCTCTCTAATGGCACTCTGCTATGGAAGATTCTAGAAAATGAGTAGTAAGTAAATCACTCTTCAACCCCACCCTCAACACCAACACCTTCCCCCACAGTAGTAACTTCTCAGTTATCAATTGAAGTGTGGGGGCAAGGGTGGCGTAGCATGCTTATACTATGCAGATGCTTCAGGAGACAGCAATTAAGTGCTTAACAGGGCTGTTAGTCACAGTGGGTGGGACTCTTCCTATCCTCTTACAGAAGCAGAGCTTGAGAAGCCAATGAACGATAGCTGAAGAGAGGGAGGGCCTCGCCCTCCCCTCCCCCGCCCCACAAAACCTCTCTCTTCCCAGCAACAGCTACTTAAGAAGCAGCACTTAGCATGTGTACAAAGTCAGAAAGAATGCGGGAAGCTGGGAAAAATATTTTGATATAAATATATGAAAAAAATTTTAACAGAAATATTTTAACTAAATATGTCCAGAAGTATCTCTTAGAGAAAGAACATGTCTGACCTATGACAGAGTTCAAACTAAAAAACAAAACCAAGCAAAACAAAAAAACCCAAAAGTGAAAACAACAACAAAGAACACCTGTTTTTCTTTGAAAAACACTGGAGAATTCTTCTTTCTTTCCCCCAGGGAAACAAGTCTTCACTTCTAGTGGCACCCAAAATTCTAAGGTTAGTGACTTATCCCCTTGTATATTGCAGGCAACCTGAAATTTAAGAGGCCTATATCAAAATGCAGATACTTTATATGAGACCAGCCAGTGATCCTCACTGGAATCACAATCCTTGAGATTACTTTTGAATGCAGGCTCCTGGTGTGCGCACACACACACACATACATACTCCATTCCCCAGCCCCCACTCTCACCATGACCTTTAGCCCATAAGTAGTTCCCCAGCTCTCTGGTATTTTACCTCAGGCTGCTATAACAAAAACCAAAGACTGAGCAACTTAAACAAAAGACATTTATATCTCACAGTTCTGGAGAGTGGAAGTCCAAGATCAATGTGTCAGCAGTTTCATTTCCTGGTTAGGACCCTTCCTGGCTTGTAATTTAGATGACCACTTTCTTGCTGTGTCCTCATAAGGCCTTTCCTTGGTATGTGCAAGTGAAAAGAGCAAGATTTCTCTGTCTTCCTCTTCTTTCCAAGCTGCTCATCCCACCATGTGGGTCCCACCCTCATAACCACATCTACACCTAATCACTTCCCAAAGGCTCTGTCTCCAAATGCTATCACATTGGGGTTAGGGCTACAACATATGAATTTTGGGGGGACACAAATATTCAGACCATAGCATTTGGGTTCTGACAGGATCTTAAGGTAGTTGACTTTAGTTCCTACTTTATCAGGTTAGAAAACAATTTCCACTGTGATGATGATGTGGCTGCCCAATCAAAACTGTTAAAGACAAGAGCAATGGAAAACAGAAAATAGTTGTTTTAAAAATTTTTTAACACTTCAAAGGGGAATATATACAGGAGTGAATAGTCAGTTTCCTCCACTGAATCTAGGGCCCCCTCCTATATTCTGTCTCCTTTTCTCTCTACTTTCTCTACTAACACATTTCCTTTCTTCTTCTCCTCGTCAAGACAAACATATTAGTAATGCGATTATGTTTGTGTTATACTTAATCATTTTGTGCTTTCTTTACATACCAGAGATTTAATATTTTACTTGGAATGTAGTTATTTCAGAATGTTGACCTTTGTTTACTTGATGAGTCAGTAGATAAGACAGGAGAAAAAGATTCGTATCTCTGTCTCAAAGTGAAGGAATCATGCATTAGGTGCTGAGGTACAAGGGACCACCTGGAGTATAAGAGGATAGTAAGGGGTGAATTTGGGGTTTGAAAAAACAAGTCCAAGGACAGAAGACTCTCCTACATCCCTGTCCATCAAAAACGAGCTTCTGTTATGCTGTAGTCAGTCCTGGCCAACAATCTACTGTGGAAGTAGCAGCCTAAGATCCCCCAGGCTGCTCTCTGCTCATACCCAGCCTCAGACTGCCCTTGCGGGGGGATGTATGTGGAGCCCAGGGTTTTTAAATTTTTACTTCAGACTACATTCTGTATGGAGCAACACAATGTGCCTTTCCTACCTTTTAGCTCCCTTTTTCCCACCCCAATACATATACATAAAATCAAATTGAAACTAACACCAAGGACTCCACAAAGAGTAAAGAAGTTACTACAGGGCCATCTAGTCAGAATATGTGGAAAGAAGGAGAGGGGAGGCCTGTTCAGTTCCTATAGATATTTAGGAGTACTTTGGGGGATTACATTTCTCTTATTTTCAAGCCTCAGCTGGCCAAGCCCACTTCTTCTCCCCCTGTGGGGATGACACCACGAGCTATCCAATAGGTGGTCTATCACAGCTCCCAGCTCTGCTCAGGAGCTCGATGCCCCATTTTTTGGAGAAGATGAAATGCAAAGTGAACAAACTGCCTGGATCACTCACTTTATCATACCATCAAGGCTCTGTCTGCTGGTCCTAGATCATTTCTGGAGATGAGCATGTGACAGAGCCACAACCTCTGGTCTCTGTCTGAAGTTCCTTTTTTCTTTTCTCTTCTCTTGATCTCATAAACAATGATTGTTGAAGGTTCCACTATCTACACATTCTGAACTAAGATTAGCTTTGGTTAAGAGGAAATTCTCCATTCTCTGAAACAGTGACCAAAATGTTTTATGAGTAGAAATTTTACTTTGTCTGATATGGAGCATTAAGCATTCCTGTTTCTGTTTTCTGTAGTTAGAATATAGCAAAATTGATATTACCCAAGAAATAGACAACGAACTTCTTGATAAAGGGAAGAAGAAAACAAGTAGTTGAAAGCAGAGGCCCCCAAAGTAGCTTAATTCTCCAGTCAGTCCCTTCTCTCATTTGCGTGACCTCTCCCATCCAGAAAAAAAGAAAAATAAGAACAACAAAATCAACAAATTGTGTAACTCAGTTTCCCAACTGTTCTAATAAATCGTATGTTCCCTGTACCATCCTTGCCATATACAGAATTAAAGAAAACAGAAATCTACCCCTTCAAGCAGATAACGGTATGCCTCTACTGTCACTTTCCCAATACAAGAACTCTTTTTTGTCTAAATGCAGGTACTAACTCTTACAGCTTTCTCTTTTTTTAAAATATGTTTATTGGTTTTAGAGAGAGAGGAAGGGGGCGGGGAGAGAGAGAGAGAGAGAGCAAGAGACACATCAGGAATAAGTAGGACAAGTGCTTGCCTTGTCTTCCTCACAGAGCTGGTCTGAGTTCAGCTCAGCTGTGAAGGCAAGGTTCACAAGGGTGCCAGCCCCATAGAGATGTGGGTGCATTAACAATTTCCTAGTTCCTGGACAATTTCTTCTCTTGCTCTATTTTTATTTTCTTCCCTTAATTAGAACTGTGAATTAGATACAGATGTGATTTCTACCTCCCCCTCTATCTGGGTCAGATTGTCCTGCCCAACCCCAAGAAAAAAGAAGGAACACGGGTGCTTGAGTGGGGTGCTGGTTTGGGCATTGCTGGCTGGCCAGGTGGGCCTGATCAGAGACGATTCCCTGTAGACAGCCCCGAGAGAAACCCAAACCATCAGAAGGGTTTTGGTCAGTGTGAAAGTTGAACAAAAGGAACCAAGAATATACTTGACGTAAAGACAGTCTCTTTAATGAAAGGTGCTGGGAAAACTTGACCAATACATGCAAAAAAAAAAAAGAAAGAAAAGAAAAGAAACTACCACTTTCTTATATCATATGCAAGAATTAACTCAAAATGGATTAAAGACAAATGTAAGACATGAAACCATAAAACTCCTAGAAGAACATATGTGCAGTGAACTCTTTGACATTGCTCTTAGTAATATTTTTTTCTGATATATCTCCTCAGGCAAAGGAAGCAAAAGAAAAAAAAAAAATAGGTGGGACTACGTCAAACTGAAAAGCTTTTGCACAATGAAGGAAACATTTTACAAAATGAAAAACTATTAAATGAAAGAAGATATTCACTACTGATACATTCGATAAGGGATTAACACCCAAAACATATAAAGAACTCATACAACTTGACACTAAAAAAAAATCCAATTAAATGGACAGAGGACCTGAATAAACATCTCTCCAAAGAGGACGTACAGATGGCCATAAGCATATGAAAAGATGCTCGGCATCGCTAATCATCAGAGAGATGTAATTTAAAATAATTGTGTGAGATATCAATACCAAATGGTATCAAATGTCAGAATGGCTGTCATCAATAAATCAACATACAAAAAACATCGGAGAAGAGGTGGAGAAAACCCTCGTGCACTATTGGTGGGGTTGCAAATTGATGTAGCCACTGTGCAAAACAATATGGAGTTTCCTAAAAAAATTAAAAGTAGAACTACTTTAATGACCCAGCAATCCCGCCTCTGGGTATTTATCCAAAGAAATCCAAAACACTAATTAAAAAAAAAAATCCATCCTTATGTTCACTACAGAATTATTTACAATAGTCAAGATATGGAAGCAACCTAAGAGTCCATCAATGGACAACTGGATAAAGAAGTAGTACATATAGGGCTTCTGGCCAAGATAGAGGCATAGGTAGAAACGCTTTGTTTCCTCATGCAACTAAAAGAAGGATGACAACCAATATAAAAACAAAAAACAAGCAGAACTTCAAAAAACAAGCCAGAAAATCAAACTGTATGGAAGTTTGACAACCAAGGAGTTAAAGAAACATTCGTCCAGAATGGTAGGAGGGGCAGAGACGGGAAGCTAGGGTGGTGAGGACATGCAACAAGGTGGTGGCTGGCAGACCGGGATATCCCACCTTCTCCTGTGGATAAGCCTGGAGGAACAACTGGGGAGTGCGACAGACCACACAACCCAGGGTTCCAGCATTGGGATATAAAGCCGCAAAACTTCTAGCTGTAAAAACCTAAAAGGCTTCTAAAAATTTCCTCCTCTGCAGAGAAAGTGACAGGGAGTGATGGCCTCTCTCTCTCACGCAGATGAGGCCCTGAACTGCTACAGACACCTCGTGAAGCAGCCTGAGAACCAAGGACAGAGGGTCATGCAGACTGCTAGCGCCAAAGCGCCCATACTATCCCTGCATTTCCTGTGCCGCAAACCAAAAAATTTATCATTTAAGACACTTTTATTTAGATTTCCTGTTTCTTCCATTGAATACATCTTAAGCAACATATTTTTAACACTCCACTGGTTTATTTTATGCATCAACATGGCTAGGCTATATAGATCATAGTTATTTAATCAAACATTAGCTTAGGTATTGCTGTGAAGGCATTTTGTAAATGTGATTAACATGTACTTAAATTGACTTTAAGTAAAGGAGACAGTCTTCGATAATGTGGGTGGGCTCCACCTAATTAGTTGGAAGGCCTTAAGAGCCAAACTGGAGTTTCCCTGAAGAAGAAATTCTACCTAAGGACAAAAGATTCCAGCCTGCCTTGATGGCCTCCGCTACAGATTTCAGACTTTCCTAAACAGACCCTCAATCACATAAGACAAGTCCTTATTATTAATCTATCCCATATACAGCTATCTCCTACTATATAGTTCTGTTTCTTTGATAGAATCGTGAATGAACCTCTTTTTTCCTTCACAGTACTTATCTCAGTTTGGGATTATATACATTGCATTTATTTACATATTTCTAAATATTCCCAATTAGATGGTAGGCTCTATGCATGTATGTGAGTGATTCCTAAAGTAGAATAGCAGGCCAAAGGTTGTGCACATTTGCAAGGTGCAAAATATTGTTAAATTCCCTTATCTACAGGTTGTACCAGTTTTCACTCTTACTAGACTGTAGGCTTTATGTCTTTGTATTACTATGTGTTCTCAGCAGAGTAAGTGCTCAATTAATATGAACAAATGGAATTCTAAGAGGAGAAACATGAATTAAGGCAAAAAGACATAAAAGTATGCTAGATTGGGGAGTTCTTTGTTTAACTAAATTACCTCTTTTAAAAAAATGTTTTAGATTTTATTTATTTATTTATTTATTTATTTGAGAGAGGGAAAGGGGGGAGAAAGAGAAGAAGAGAAACATCGATGTGTGAGAGATGGTTACCTCTTGCACGCCCCCTACTGGGGACCTGGCCTGCAATCCAGGCATGTTCCCTGACTGGGAATCAGATTGACGATGTTTAGGTTCGCAAGCTGGCACTCAATCCACTGAGCCACATCTGCCAGGCCAAATTACCTCTTTTTCAAGGCCCTTTTTCTTTTGCAGGTAACTTCAAAATTTGGAGTAATTCATCTATTTAATACACACTCAGCAGCAGCAGCAAGCAGGACTTTGAGTCTAAGGTTAAACCTGAGTTTGAACATCCTCTGCAACATTGAAGTTTTGTGACCGTGGTCAGATGCTTTAGACGCTGCAATCCTCAGTTTCCAAATCTGTAAAATGAAGGTGATGACCTTTCAGACTGGTGTGAAGTTGAAAGGAGATAAATGTATAAAGAACATGGTCCATTGTGCAGTCTGGACATGGGGGTTGTAATAAGGGTTCCTCCCAAAATTTGGAAATAGGAAGCAGTAGCACTGTAAGAGCCAAACAGAAACTGAACACATGAAGCATCTGAGCAGAGATATGAGCTATGAAGTGACAGCAAGACACCAACCAGGTCGATGTTGGTAAAATATCAAAAGAAGGTCATGAAAACTAGAAGAAAATTGGTCAGAGGTAAAACCTAGAAAAAGGAGAGTCAGAGACAAAGTGGGGCTGTGCCACTGAAGCCCTGTCCCCTAAGGTCTGAAAATTGACGCTAAGAGGTAATTCTACTCATAACAACATATCTATCTGGCTATCCAACTTTTGAATCACGTAAATGGCTCTTTTTGTTCAACTTTCACACTGACCAAAACCCTTCTGATGGTTTGGGTTTCTCTCGGGGCTGTCTACAGGGAATCGTCTCTGATCAGGCCCACCTGGCCAGCCAGCAATGCCCAAACCAGCACCCCACTCAAGCACCCGTGTTCCTTCTTTTTTCTTGGGGTTGGGCAGGACAATCTGACCCAGATAGAGGGGGAGGTAGAAATCACATCTGTATCTAATTCACAGTTCTAATTAAGGGAAGAAAATAAAAATAGAGCAAGAGAAGAAATTGTCCAGGAACTAGAAAATTGTTAATGCACCCACATCTCTATGGGGCTGGCACCCTTGTGAACCTCGCCTTCACAACTAAGCTGAACTCACACCAGCTCTGTTAGGAAGACAGGTGTAGGGACAATGGAGTCAGTCAGGCTCCCTTATCCAGATGTCCAGGTGACTATGACTCGGCTGTGTTCATGTAACCTTGAGTTAGGGCCCGCATGCGCAGAATTAAGCTGTTATATAACCAGAAGGTCAGATATTGGCATCCCACCAGCTTTGTGTTCACTTAGTATGTAAGGGCGTAGGGACTTTTGCCAGCGTGAGGATCACCCCACCCCAGAATGAAGGCATGTCAGACATCCTCACAGCTACGCTTATTTTCCTCCAGCTGCCCGACTCCCACGTTAACATGCCTGGTCTGGAATGCTTGCAGAACAATTGGCGTAGCTGGCAGGATTCGTTGCAATATGGTATGGAGCCCCATCAATACCTCTGGAGGGGGTTATAGAGGGGTGGCCTGCCACCAGCATGTGGTAATTGATGGCAAATCTCTGCGGCTTGGGCTCCTCGCCAGAACTGGCCCAATGTTCGTGGCACTCCCCACACGGTGGAGAGGGCTCTGTATGTGGTAGGGGAGGCCCTGGAAAAGCCGAGCACCCGGGAGGCTGCGGGGGCCGTACGCTGGCTGTTTCTTACCGCTTTGCGAGCTGAGGCAGAGACCACTCCTCTCAATGCAGCAAAGTTACAAGAACTCCGAGAGAGGAAGCCTTGGAGGCTCGGATCCGTGCCCTGGAGGAGGACCTCAGGACAGTGGAGTCATGGCAGTCCCCCTCTCTGATCACAGCAGAAGATTCTGAGGAGAGGGAGAAGGCGCCAAGCCCCCTGCTGACCCGCCCAATAGAGATGCAGAAGATGAAAGCACAGCAGCCTCTGGCACACGACGGGAGTCCGGCTAGCTCCACCCGGCACAGGACATATGGCCGCTATACGCAGGCGGAACTAGTGGATCTGGGGAAGCAGCTCTGGCAGTGGTCTGGGGAGCCCTTGGCAGCATGGCTCCTCCGCCTTTGGGATTTAAGGGTGGACGCTATTATGTGCACTGATAATGTGATAGAAAAGTTCGCTTCCGTTACAACTCATTCCTTCCTGAGCCAGTGGCTACAAAATAGCCAGCAAAATGGAAGGGGACAGGATTCCCATTCTTTGTTAGAATGTGTCATGGCTATTATCTGTGTGGTTTGGACAGATGCAGGAGACATGCAGGACACTGAGTAAATAGCAGTCCCATGCAGACTTAGCGCAGGTCCTCCGGGAGTTGGGCATGCACCAGGCCAACTTTAACCCCAATACTCATGGCCCTGGTGATGAACGCTTTATGGCAGGGGTGAGGGATCTAGTGCGCAGCATGACCCCTCTGCCTTTTTTGGATCCCTCATGGCTCTTTTGGCCCCGTATGTCTAGCACTGTATTAATGAGGTCACCACAATGGTGGCAAGTCTGGGGGAGGTGGAGAGTCAGTGGCAGCAGAAAGGAATTTGGAGACTGTCTCAAGCCCCTTCTGTCTTGCAGGCAAAAAGTGAACCCATGCAGGTGACTAGGACCCAGATGTGATTAGATCTTTAGGGGGCTAAAGTAGATAGAAATAAGATTGATAGGAAACCGAACACTTATTTATTAGAATTGTTGAAACAGTTGTGAGCTGACCAATGTTTCCTGCGGTCCCAGAAGAAGGAGGTGAAGGGAAACTTGGGGGTGTGCCCTGGGAGGCCCATCCTTTGCATCTGGAAGACCATATGGCTGTGCCAGCCTCCTGAGAAGAAGAAAGAGATATCCTTTAGAAATCTGAATGGGGGAGGGCCAAGGAACCTGTCTACAGGGGACATGCAAGGACTGGAGGCCATATGTGGAACTGGCTATCCACTGATCCCCTACAAATGTCCAGCAGGTCCTGGCTCTCGTAGACACAGGGGCAGAATATATGCTTCTGTATGGAAACCCTGACAAGTTTCCGGGGCCTGCGGCCTCTATTGATGATTTGGTGGGGGAATCACCGTATGAGAGTGAAGGCTGTGCAACTCTCCCTGAGTATTGGGTGATTACCCCCCATGAATATGCTGTTTATGTGTCCCCATTCCTGAATATATCCCGGGCATTAATGCGTTCCGAGGGTTGTAGCTGCACACCATTGCGGGGGAATTCTGCTTGAAAGTACAAGTGATAAAAGCCATTCTGCAGTGATATGCTGAGCATCTCCCTGTTCAGTTGCCATCCCCATGATGGGTGATGGCAGTTAAGCAGTGCTGACTACACTGGGCGACATGAGGAAATCATGGCTACTATAGGAGAGTTGGAAAAGCTGGGGATAATTAGGGCTGCCCACAGTCCCTTCAACTCCCCCGTGTGGCCAGTGCAGAAGCTGGATGGCACATGGAGAATGATGGTCGATTATTGGGAGTTGAATAAGGTCATTCCCCCGATGTCCCCTCTGTGATGGATTTGATGCACCAGTTAACCAATAAGCTGGGAACCTACCATTTTGTGGTTGACCTGGCAAATGCTTTTTTCTCCATTGATATTGCTCCCAAGAATCAAGATCAGTTTGCCTTCACATGGGAGTGCCGACAATGGACCTTTACAGCGCTCACTCAAAGGTATTTGCACTGTCCAACCATCTGTCACAAGCTTGTAGCAGAGGACCTGGCTAAGTAGCCATGGCCTGCAGCAGTGCACCTTCTCCATTACATTGATGATGTTTTGCTAACCAGTGATTCTCTTACAGAATTAGAAAAGGTGGTACCACAAATGTTTGTCACACCTGAAGTCATGTGTTTGGGCAGTCAACGAAGCCAAGCTGCAAGGGTCTGGATTATCTATCAAATTCTTGGGGGTTGTCTGGTTGGGTAAAACAAAAGTAATCTCCGATGTGGTAATAGGTAAAATTCAGGCGTCTCCTACCCCAACCACTGTGAAGAAGCTCCAAACGTTTTTAGACCTGCTTGAATACTGGAGAGTGTTTGTGTACCACCTCACTCAGGCTATTCACCCCTTGTACACTTTTGCAAAAAAAGGAGTGAGATGGGACTGGACCCTAACCTTGGAATAAGAGTTTCAAGGAGCAGCGCACATTATTAAACACACTCAGGCCTTGCATGCTCTGGATCCTGCCAGACCTTGTGAATTATATGTGCACATGTCTCAAGAAGGCTGTGAGTGGGGTCTCTGGCAGCAATTGGAATGGCTAGGACAACCCCTGGGGTTCTGGTCCCAACAATGGAAAGGAGCAGAGGTATGGTACTCCTTAGCTGAAAAGCAACTGGCAGTGGTGTACACTGCCCTGTTGGCCATGGGGGCTACACCAGGAACTGCCCCCATGACACTAAGGACCACTTACCCCATTGCAGAGTGAGTTCAGAATTGGATGACCAAGCCACACTGTGGGATGGCCCAGACATCCCCATTGGCTAAGTGGGGGGCGCTTATCTGCAACAAAGATGTATTCTTTTGACTAGCCCCATATGGGCCAAGTTGCAGAAAGTGTTGGGCCCTGTTACCCATGTAAATGAAAAGTCTACTGCCCCCTCTACTATAGAAGAAATGGAAGCTAGCCCCTTTCATGAAGGGCAAACTTCTATTCCCTCAGGGGCTTGGTACACTAATGGATGGGTCCAGCAGGGGCCAGCCTGCTGTGTGGACTGCTGCAATGATTCAACCGGAAACAGACATGATCTAGTTTGACACTGGAGTAGGTCAGAGGGGTCAGTGGGCAGAACTGAGCCATGTGACTTGTGGTTGCAAATGAAGCACCATCCCTGACTATTTGCACAGATAGTTGGGTGGTGTACTGGGGACTAATATTATGGATCTTTACATTACATGCAAATAAATGGATGGTTATGCATAGGCCATTATGGGCGAAGGTCTTGTGGCAAGACCTATGGGAATTAGGCCATCAGAAACAAATCACTGTATATCATGTGACCAGGCATGCACCCCTTCCCTCCCCTAGGAATGATGAGGCTGATATGCTAGCCAAGGTGCAATGGCTAGAAATTGTGGTTACCGGCCTGTTGGGAGTAGAAGTCTTCCAGTGGCTACATCATCGCCTCTTACATGCTGGACAGAAGACCATGTGGTTTACTATAAAAACCTGGGGGTTACCTGTCACCTTAGCAGAGGTACAGGAAGCTTGTGAGACCTGCATTGTCTGCTCATAAGAGCATCCCTGGAGGCCTGTGGGAACCACTGGGAAGGTGGTGCGGGGACAAGTACTGCTGACCCAGAGACAGGTTGACGTGATCAGACCCGTACCTGGTTCAGATGGGTATAAGTATGCAATCACATGTGTGGACATGGCCACTGGACTGTTGGCTGCATACCCTGCGCACCACCCGGATCACAAAGCAGCGATGGCTGCCCTGGAGCGCTTATGCGATGCCTATGGGCAACCCTTGATTCTTGAAAGTGATCAAAGGACATACTTTACAGGGGCTTTGGTGGAGCAAGGGGCTCATGACATGCTAATCAACTGTAAGTTCCATGTGGCATATCACCCTAAAGCTGCCAGAATGATCAAATGATACAACGGTCTCTTAAAACAGGGCCTGGGAGACACAGTTGCCACCCCTATGTTGGGGGGTTTGATGAAATGCATGTGGGCAGTCCTCTGGACTCTAAATAAGAGAAGTAGGAGGGGGGCCTAGCTCCAGTGGAAGCATTACTCCACCAGACTGCCGGTCCAATTCAGCTGCAAGTACAGACTAAGGATGCTTTGCTGCAACCAGGCCTGGGAAAACAAGGAAACATTCTATTGCCTGCATCTGAGGGCTTAGAGGGAGGGCCAATGGCCACGTGGATGTGGCCTTGGGAAATAAAATCCCCCCACATGTTGGGTGGCCCTTGTTGCCCCTTGGGGACAAAGGGTAGAAAGAAACCTTACAAATAGTGCCTTGGGTGATTGGGACGTGGCCCCCAATCTTGCAGGTAACATATGCAGGGCCAGCAGACCATGAAACACTGCTCCATGGCTCCTTCATGATATGCTTATGGCCCATATGAGTTCTCCACTCTTGTTACAAGTGGATGCTGAACCTCTAATCAAAGTGTGAAAGGGATGGTATTCATGCCCATGGAGTCTCCCTCTGCCAGCCACCATCTTATTGACTGACCAGAAACTTGTTTGTATTTTGCCTGTGGGTTGTGATTTGTCGTTGTTAGTTCCAATAACTGCTTTGTTTTTTTGCCCCTAGGGTACAAACTAATACTTCAGTTGACTGGGTTCATACCTATGCCTCAGTGGCTAACCAATCAGTCTGCTGGGTCTGCACTGAAACCTCCCTTAGTGTGGCGGCCGGCCTCCCATGGCTCATTTCCAGGCTTCTGTCTCAAGTTGGATTTGGTTACAATACCAGTGGAACAGTGCACATCCCTTATGGAATGCGACCTGGACTGACATCTGTGCTGGGGTGGAGCAACAGCAAGACTGGCCCCAGCTGTTAGTCAGCTACTGCATATGGGATGACTCAGGTTGGCTCACAGCTGAGGCTGTGGAATTGGCTGGACCTGCCTCCATCTGCATTGAGAGCCCTAAATGACAAGCCCAAGTGGGCTGGACTGCAATACATCTGTGTCAGAAGCATACTCTTAAGCATTACTGGGAGGTACAGGATAACACATGCACTACAGTTCCCACTGGGGCCCCCTGGGTGTGAGGCTCACATGGGTGGCCTTAATTGCTCAGAAATTGGACTGGCCATTGTACCTGGGGGTGGCCTTATATGCCTGCCTGAGCTCAGAAAACTCTCACGATCCGACCAGTCAACTGGGAAGCATTTAAAGCACGACATCAGGTAAAACATACCCCTGGTGATGCTACCCATTTAGCCATTTTTTCCCCTCACGCTGCTTCTATAGTCACTGAGGTCAAGATAATTGCTTTGGCTTTGCACAGTGCTCATGCGTTGAATGCAACACATGATTCCTTAAGCTTCTTAAATGAGGAAGTGTACCAACTGTGAAAAGTAGACTTACAAAATCACATGGCCTTGGAAATGCTCACTGCATCACAAGGTGGGGTATGTGCCCTAGTTGGGGCCAAATGCTGTGTATACGTTCCAGATATCCATCACAGTGTTAGTCAGGCTCTACGAGCATTAGCTTCTGAGACCCATGCTATGGAACACCTAACAGGGGATCCCCTGAAGGAATGGTGGGCATCCTTAACTACTGAATGACTGTGGGTCCTTTCCATCTTGGGTGGCAGTGCTTGTGTTTTGGTTGCTTGCTGCTGCAGCTTGTACTGACGTTGTGGCATTTGGGTGCAGGGAGCTGCCCTCCTCTCCAAGGGACACTCACAGAAGACACCCTTGCATAGATTGTACAGTGAGGAACCCTGAAGGGGTGGAATGTAGGGACAATAGAGTCAGTCAGTCTCCCTCACCCAGATGTCTGGGTGACTATGACTCAGCTGTGTTCACATAACCTTAAGTAAGCGCCCGCATGCACAGAATTAAGCTCTGTTATATGACCAGAAGGTCAGATATTGGCACCCCACCAGCTTTGTGTTCACTTAGTATTTAAGGGTGTGGGGACTTTCTGCCAGCATGCGGATAGCCCCACCCCAGAATAAAGGCATGTCAGACATCCCGGCAGCTCCACATATTTTCTTCCAGTTGCCTGAATCCCATGTTAACCCACCAGGTCTTGAACACTTGTAGGACAACAGGGCAAGCACTTGTCCTGCTTATTCCTGAAGAAACTTAAAGGAGATAGGAATGAATAGCCATCTTCCTTGATTAGTAATAAAACCAAAGTGCTAAAAGAAAGACATTTGTCCAGGATCACATAATTTTATATAGAAGTCCAAAAACAAAAACTTGACTTTGTACAGTGCTCTTGCCAAAGAAGCAAACTGAAGATGAGAAAGGAAAGGCATTTAATCCAAGCATAATGCTTGAGTCCAGAGACTTGAGGATGTTCTTAGATTAGACTGGAGTTCTGTGGTCTGTATCAATTTTTATGTTTTTGTAATTTTTAAATTTCAATCTCTTGAGTTACTTTAGATTTTTACATTTATAATATAGAGTGTGCCAAATTGAAAAAAGGAAAATTTTGATTTCAGCTATGACAAAGTAGCTTATATTGAACCAACTGTCCCACTGAGAACAACTGTAACAGCTAGACAAAATACATAGCACAGTCATTTGAAGGCACAGGAGAGTGAACAATGCAGATGATCCCTAAGAGAAGGCAGACACATCAAGATGAGCTCCATATTACCCTGGCACAATTCACAGAACAAAAATGGAGTAAATGGCTGTATTCCATTGGACTACGGAAACAGATTGGAGTTCAAAGCTGCCAAGGTATCTGAGACCTGGGTGCTAACATCCCAGAGAAGAGGGAATTGCAGAGAAGTAAACTCAGAAGCCAATCTCCCCTTGAGATGTTTGCCAGTTCCTGGCAAACATGGCAAGCTGAGCAAGCAAGGCAAAAACTGAAGAAAACTAACAGGAGGCAGCAGCCATGAAGCTAAAGTACTGTGCCAAGGTTTTATAGCAGCATAGTACCAAAGAGATAGCGGTAGGGGTGCAATGCCCACAAGGTGGGATAGCAACACCCAAACTTCTGATGGAGACCTCAGAAAGATCACAGCCTGGCAATGAAGGCAAAACCAAAATGGACCAACCATAACAAAGGCTAAAACCAACCCTTGACAGGATTAAAGTGATCCATTGCATTGTCTGCCTCCCTGTTAAAAAGAACGTTAAAGTAACCCAGATCCTCTAAAAGCTGATAAGCAGTTAGCCAAAATAGAAGGAAAAAATGGAATAATAAAAATACTTGATTACTCAAAAGAGAGAAGGAGAGATAAAGGAATAAAGGACAGAAATAGAAATAAATAATAAGATAGTATATATAAACATTTCAATATTTACATTATATGTTAATAGATCTCCACTCCAATTAAAAGATTAAAATTGCTTTGGATAAAAAGAAAACTCTATACACTGTTTATAAGAGATCCAACTTAAATATAAGGACACAAATATTAAAAAAGAAAAAATATTAATATCAGACAATATAGGCTTTAGGGGAAATTATTTCCCCTTTATCTAAAGATAAAAAGAGACACTTTAAAATGATAAAAGTACCAATTAACAGTAAGATAAAACAGTTCTAAATTTGTATGCAACTAAGAAAAATATAATGCAAAAATATTTTGTAAAAAGTGTATTTTAATATATTAAAGCAAACTTGACAAAAGTAAAAGGAGAAATATGTAGATTCACAGTCATTAGAGATTTTAATGCCTATTTCCATAACTGATAGAACAAGCAGGCAAAAAAAGGCAGCAAAAAAAGAAAAAAAATATTTTTTGAATAGCTCAGGTAGCCAAGTTGACAGATACAGAACATTATACTTAGCAATTGCCACATACATGTTGTTTTCAAGAGCAAATGAACACTTTTCAAGATCATGTGTGAGGTCATAAAGCAAGTCTCAAAAAATTTCAAAGAATTGAAATCATACAAAATATGTTCTCTGACTACAGTGGAATCAAACTGGAAATCAATAATAAAAAGATATCTACAAAACCCACAAATGTTTGGAAATTAAACAGTACATTTTTAAATAGCTTATAGGTCTAAGGAAAATTACAGTGAAATTAGAAAATATTTTAAACTAAATAATAATAAAAATACAACATCAAAACATTGATGCTGATAGAGCAAGGATTAAAAGGAAACTCACAGTTTTAAATGTATACATTTATTTGAGAATAAGATGAAAAAATCTACATGGTCTATGCCTACATCTTAAGAAGCTAGAAAAGAAATAACAAATTAAATCCAAAAAATTTTTAAAGGCAATAATAAAAATAAGAGTAAGAAGCTTTAAAACAGAAAACAAATATGCAATAAAGTCTATAAACTCTAAGAGAAACTTGAGGTGCCTACCTTTCTTTCTCAGTAAAGTTGTGCTTTAATTCTTCCTTCTTAGTCTGTTTACCTTTTATATCTTTTTCTTGTCTTATTGCACTAGACAGGACTTTCAGGATGTTGTTAAATAAAAGTGATGAGAGGACATTGTTACCTTTTTCCCCATCTTAGGAGGAAAGTATACAGTTTCTTACAATTAGTTAAATATTCATATAGGTTTTTTGTAGACATTTTTCTAAATCAAGTTGAGGAAGTTCCTCTCTATTCCTAGTTTGCTGAGAGTTTTTGTCATTTTCAAATAGGTGTTAGATTTAGTCAAATACTTTTTCTGTATCAACTGATATGAACGTATGATTTTTCTTCCTTAGTCTGTTGATGTGGTGAACTACACATTGATTGATTTTCAGATGTTGAACAAGCTTGTATATCTGGGATAAATCCAACTTGGTTGTGGTATGTAATATTTTTATGCATTGTTGAATTTGACTTGCTAATTTTTTCTTGAGGACTTACACATCTACGTTCATGAGAGATATTGGTCTATAGCTTTTTTTTCTTGTAATGTTTTTATCTGTTTGGGTACTAGGGGTAATACTGACTTTATAGAACAAGTCAGGAAATGAGTATTTATTTATTTATTTATCTCAGTGGGTACTTTTGTAATTTTAATTTTAATTTTTTTATTGTTGTTCAACTACAGTTGCCTCCATTTTCCCACCACCACTCCTGCCCCTCTCCACCCATCTCCATCTCCCACCCTCTATCCTACCCTCCTTTGGCTTTGACTATGTGTTCTTTATACTTGTTCCTTGATAAAAAGTCCCCTTGAGACATGGATGGTGCTGATGCTTACATAATATCATGAATCCATTTAGTAATACTGGGCTATAGACTTAAAAATGGTTATGATGGTAAATTTTATGTTATGCATATTTTACTGCAATAAAAATTTTTGAGTTTGTTTTACCTTTAGCTGTACTAACTGGTAATCTATGTCAGCTGAAGGGCCTTAGTTTAAAAATTCAGGAAGATCTGGTAGAAATGGATCAGAAAACCAGGCAAAGACCCTGGAGCCAAGGGTCGCAGGGAGTAGCTATGGTTGTTTGTTCCTCTAATATGTTAAGAATCTACTTCGGAAGGTTATATACAGATATAAATATACACAGAAATAACATATTGGCCCAAAACACCTTAGTAACAGTAAATGATATAGGATTTGAGAAGTGGATGCCTGTTAGTCTTTTTCTTCTTTTTTAAAAAATTTTAATTTATTTGTAGAGAGATGGAAAGAAAGGGAGAAAGAGGGAAAGAAATGGTGATGTGAGAGAGAAATATCGATCAGTCACCTCTCATATGAACTCCAACCGGAGACTGAACATGCAACCGAGGCATGTGCCCTGACCAGAAATTGAACTGGCAAACTTTCAGCTTGTGGGATGACACCCAACCAACTGAGCCACATCGATAAGGGCAGTTCTTTTCTTCTTTTAAACTAAGTACACTCTTTCTTTAACTCTTCTCCCACTTGGATGTCTAAGAATAAGGGTGATGGATATGTGAAACACTGCCATAGTTACATGGGAAGATTGAGCATTTCATAGTCAGGGAAAAGGTAAGCACACCACATTAAACCCTATTAATTTAAGCTTCTAGAATTCAAAGACACATTATTCTATCCAAGGTTGACAAAGCATACCTTTATAATGTGAAGACAGAGATCACTAATCCAGTTAATGGTGTAGAAAAAATTGTGTTGGATGTAGAAATGGAGGAAGGAATGATTTGGACTTACTTAAAAAGAATAAACACTTCAAGGATATTAACAATTATGGTAGAGCTTCATTAAGTTGGACTTTACCAGTTTGGCATTGTGTCAAACTTCAGTGCCAGTCCTGAATTTTAGTTTCACCAAATATAATCTTTCTTCAAAATAAAGAGGTGTTTTAAAGGCTTATTTTTCCCCTCTGATTTCTCAAAATACCATTAAATACAATTAATTATGGTTTTACAGAGTCTTCTTATTTTACATAACATTCTCTATTTTAAAATACCATCAATTATGGTTCACCATTAAAACACTTTTTAATATACAACTTCTAAAGGCACATTCTAATTTTGGAAATAGTAAACATAAAAAACGTCCCATCTTAGAGTTAAAGAAATTCCATAGCTCATTACCCCTTCTGGCATTCAGACCCTTATAATCCAGCTCCTTGCTGGGCACGGCCAGCTCTGAACACCTCTGAACACCTCTGAAATTCAGTCCTTTATCTCGTCAATCCCTTTGCCCTTTCTATTATCCATTTCAATTTCCATTATCAAAGCCTTGCTCAAGTCAAAAACCTTCATTACTCCTTTCCTCTCATCCCCCACATCCCACCAGTCACCAAGTCCTGTTCATTGTTCCTCCCAGATTTGTTTGGCCCCATCCACTTCTGTGTATCTCCACTGCCCCACCCTTGTCCACACCACTAGCCTCTCTCTCCTAGAAGACTGGCAACCTCCAAGCTGAGCTCTGCCTTTTCCTCACTGCAGCTGAAGCCATCTTTTAAAAACTTTGCACTTCTTCAAATCTTTTCGATAGTTGCCTAAAGTCCTTAGAATAAAATACCACATCCTTATCATGGTATCTGAGGCCCTTTGCAATGGGAACTAGTGCTTTGTTCTCCAGCATCATCTTAGTCCACTTGCCTCCCTGCTCTAAAACTCCAGGTGTATTGACTTTCTTTTTAATCCTCACCAGAGACTATGTTTAATGATTTTTGAGAGAGAGAGGCCAATTGAAGAGAGAGAGAGAGAGAGAAACATCGGTTGGTTGCTTCCCACATGTGCCTCAGGCACAGATCGAACCCACAGCCTTTTGGTGTATAGGACAATGCTCCAGCCAACTGAGCTACTTGGCCACGGCTGTATTGACATTTTTAGTTTCTCAAGTGTTCATGGAAGGCTGCGCCCCACTGTTGATCTCCCCTCTTCCCTTTTGTTTAGTCTCTGTATGCATATCCTTCAGGCCTCAACTAAAACACCCCTTCCTCTAGGAGATCTTCTCTGATCCCCAGATTAGATTAGGTCCTCAGCTCTATGCTCTCACAGTCCGATGTTCCTTTACTTTCATAATATACATCACACCTGCGATCACTTGTCCAAGTCCGTCTTCCCCACTACAGTGTAAGCTATGTTCCTGCCCTGAGCTTGATGCCTGGCATACAGTAAGCCTTCCTTAAAATTTTGATAAATGGATTAAAGAATAAATGCTTTTAAAGAATAAACACTCATGTGTATGCTGCTTAAAAGCATGGATTCTGGAATGCTTTTAAAAGCTGGAAAAATCAGTCTGCTGGGTTCATATCCCAAATTCCCAACTTATTAGCAAGGAGACAAATTACTTAACTTTTTGTGGCTCAGATCTCCCTTTATAAATGGGTATAGCAGTGCTGCCTGCTTCCCATGATGCAGGGGCAGTTATGAAGACTGAATGAATTGGTGTGTGTAAAGCACTTAGGACCTTGTCTAGCACGGAGTAAGCACTCAACAAATATTAGCTTTTATTATTATCTCTTTTACCTGTCCCGACAACCCCAGAAGGAATTATAAATAATTAGTAAACTGAGTCTCCAGAATTTGAGAATGGGGTAAGGAAAAATTCACTGTCTTGAGATGAAACTATGAAAAGTCTACATGAAAAAGCAGAACCTCTGCCCTCAACTGGACTAGCCCTTCTTTCAGGGATGAATTGACTATAAGCTGCTATAGATTGAGCTTTGGGAACCATCCAAATGAATCAATGTAGCAGGATGCACCTTCAGTTCCAGACTCCAAGATTAAAGGACATAATGTACATTAAGATCACTTAGAAAATCATAAAGTATCATTATAAATATATCATATATCATTATAAATGTTTGTGGTTATAATTACTATTATTAGTAGTAGACTAATTCTATTACCCAATCAATGGTATTATAATATGACTGTCTGAAGCCACATAATCGTTTGCAATCATAAGGACCTATTAGGAGGGCAGAGGAGCTGAAGTGGGAAGGAAGAAATTGGTAATGTTTACCCAGCCCAATTCAATCAAAAGGGATGCTAACATGAGACAAAAGATGTAAAATTGATGGAACAAAGTTTTTCCTGACACTTTACAAATACCTAGGTTCTAATTGTCCATGCTTATCAAGCCAGTACTTCTCCTTTGATTAGTTTTTCAGATACCAGGAAAATAAATAACTTGGATACTAATTACTAGAAAGTGAATAAATGTATATTAATTCAGGTAGTGTTGAAATACTTCTTGAGCCCCTAGCATATAGCAGGCACCGGAGAGTGATGATTTAGTAGTAACTAGTTCCTGTCCTGGTGTTACAATCCAGAGGGGAGACTGACAAACAAGGAGTCATATGATAAAAACATCTTGTGCTAGGTGCTGCATTAGACTAGAGGATTAGCAAAGGCTTTTCTGACACTTTAAGAGGAGCTAGGAGTTAAGCAGACAGTGGAATGCAGAGAAGGCTGCCAGACAGAAGGTGGTAAAGAACTCAGGGGCGTTTGAGGACCTGAAAGGCCAATGCATATTGGACAAGATCAAGAGAGAGAAGGATCAGATGAAATGAGCCTGGAAGGGCAGCAGGGACCAAATCACAAAGGGCCTTGGAGGCAGTTAGGATTTATTTTGAGTATAATATATAAAGATAAAACTAGGCATAATGACATCCGTGCTTTTAAAAAATTCTTATGGTTGCTACTTAAAGAATTAATTGGAGGGAGACATTAAATTAACAATGGAAAGGCCAGGTAGGAGAATTTTGCAACAGTCCCATCGGGGATAATGATAATTTGAATAAGAGTGTAGACAGAAGGGGACAAATTTATACATACAGAAAGTAGGATTACTAGGACTTGGTGATTAATTGGATGTAGGGGAGGAGCTTGAAGGGGCAGTTTCAGGATTTGGGCTTGAACAATTGGGTTGAAGAGTTACCATCCAGTCACTAAAATGAGCAAGGGTGAAAGAGAAATCAATTAAATGTGGCTCTGGTGTGAACGTAGATGTTACAAGGTAAACAAGAGTTCAGTTTGAATATGTTAAGTTTGAGAAGCATGTGATATCTCTCAGGGAAAATGTCAAGTGATCATTTTGATATATGGCAATGAAGTTTAGTAGAGAGGTCTGAATTTTGGGGGGCATTTGCAGGTTATTGGTAAATAAAAAGCATCTTAAACCTTGGATTAGAGAGGTTATCTATGGAGAAAATGTAGAAAAGAAGCAAAGAGAACCATGAGCCTCATGAGTCATATTCTTACAACCTACCAACTCTAAGTGTGTTAATAAAATCAGGTTTCTGAACTGGATTGACTTGATGATCAGTTTTTCATCCATAATGATTCCAGTAAGGTAGTGAGCTGAACAAAGAGCAGACCATTCCATATGTGAGGACTCTTTTCTAAAACACAATGATATTATTATTCCCATTTTACAGAAGAAACAGTGAAACTATGGAAGTTTAACTGATTTGGTAAAATTGCAGATTCACTGAGTGACAGACAGGACTGAAACCAAATTCTGGACATGTAATTGCAGTAAGAACTCTTTCTGCCCTTCAAGAATAGATGCCTATGGTCATCACAAGCTTGTGAAGAATACAGAAATCCATTTTGCTGGTGGGAAGACCATAGAACGAAGAAAGCTATTAGGTAAAATTAAATTATAAACCTGTGGGAAGATGTGATCATCATGAACTCAGGCAGTTTATAAAGAGTCTATGGGTGTGTGGACTGTGAAGGCAAAAGAGCAGTTAAGGCAGTTGGAAGGAAGAGGTGGCAAAACTCAGATTTAAGGATGGAATGACCAAGTTGCAGAGCACAGTACAATACAGATGGAGCCGATGGCAAATGGGCTTCATTTCATAAGTCAACCTGAATCGATTGGTGTTGGTTCAATGCAGGGATTTAGCAAAACCTGTCAAACGCAGGAGATGAGAAAGTAGGGGCAGAGCATTATGGCTACCTTTCCCAGACCAGAGGGTCTGTGGGGACAACCAACAAAAATATATTTAGATAACCAAAGTCAAGTCATATTATTTCTGCCTAGAAAGCCAAGTCCAATATGCTGAATTTAGCTTAGAGTTCACAAGGAGCCTTTTATAGATTGAAGAAAGAGGAAATATCATGAAATCTTTAGGAAAATTTATATGTTGCTGGAGGAGTGTTGTGTAAAACAAAATGGGAGAAGACTGTAATCCTAACAGAAAACTAGAATTCTGTAAGCTTGATGTAAATTAGTGGTTTTTCAAACTTTTTTTTTCTTTAGCAGGGGCTTCTTTCTAAAAATTAAATCTTACATGAAATCCAAATGTATAAAGCAGGATAAAATTGTCTTTTCATTAGGACAATTTATTTTATAGTTTTAAATGCATATGCTTATAAGATGAACCAAAAGATAAAGGAAGTAGATGAAATAAACATAAACGTTTTACCTCTAGGATGATAAAAGAGAGAGTTGTATTCTCGTATTAGCTTTAGCATCCAAACGTCCAATTTTTTCTGAATTTTATTTTAGTTTTACAGTAGCAAGGAAGGCCTGATACACATTGATTCACATAGATAGTACTAGTATATGGTAATTTCCGTTTGTTTGTTGAGTATTTTACAAGTTGCCTTCAATCACATGGTACTCTTCAATTAAACTAAGCCAGAAGAGAGTGTTGTAGGAATTTTTTTTCTTAACAAAAATATGAACATCAAGAAGTGTCCAAAGCAAGTATGTAGCTGTGTATGCTATAAGATTATCATGATGGGCCATGGTATAGGCTATTTGCTACTGTACAGTCGCTGTGGTATGAGGAGATCAAGTGTATGAAAGAAGCTCTTGAGTCTGGCCAGGCAGTTAGTGAAGTACAGTGTGCCTGCACCATAGTGGTGGCTAAGTTTGCAGTTTTATATGAGCAGGTGTGCATGGACTGGAAGTAAAAACAAGAGAATTGTACTGAGGCAGGGAGAGAGAAAGAGGTGACAGGTCTGAGACATTTTTCTAGCTATAGAAGAGTTTTTGTAATTTATTTAGTAATAGGCATGGGTTACCACAGATAATTTATAAACCAAATGATCAATTCCATTTTGTAACACAAAACCTGTTCAGAAAAAGTCCAGCCATTGTTAGTATAACAAGAATGGTTTGCTGAACATCAACGTAACCTGGCAGCCAAGAAGAGTGGACTGGAATGAATATGTGTGAGCAAAGATGACTTCACTGTACTAATCAGTGGTGATGGTAGATGCCATTCAATGAGCATGTGTACTGTGTGCTCATTCATTGCATACAAAATGACTGAACAAGTAAAGCAATGAACCTGCAACAAATTTTGCCTTAAGCTTGAACATTCCCCCGCAGAAACTAATTGGATGATTCAGAAGGCTTTTGGAAATGATGCAATGAGGGCAGTGCAAATAAAATTGTGGCATAAATGCTTCAAAGATGGTGGAGAATCTGTTGAAAGTGATCCACATTCTGGAAATCCTAAAGATTTTTTTGGTGAAACATCAAATCACCCAGGTGACTCAGACCCATTACAGCCCCGATTTTGCACCCTGAGACTTCTGGTTTTCCCCAGCGCTAAAATCACCTTTGAAAGGGAAGAAATTTCAGACTGTCGATGAGATTCAGGAAAATAAACAAGGCAGCTGATGGCTATTCCAGCAAAGGATTTTGCAGAGTGGTTTGAACAGTGGAAGAGACACTGGGAGAGCTGTGTGAAGTCCCAAGGTGCCTATGTTGAAGGGGATTGAGGTGTCATTGTCCTATGTATAATGTTTCTTGTATCGTGTATCTTCTTCAATAGATGTCTCTAGTTTTCACCACACGTGGCTGGATACTTTCTGGACAGACCTTGTAGAAACATATTCCATATTCTGTACCTGATGGTTAAAAGAGCTTTGCATTTAACAGGAAATTTAAAAATGCAATCCTCTTCCTTAGATTATGAAGACTGTTGCACACCATTTATATTCCGGAAATTTTAGGACCATAAGCAGCAAAGAAATTTGGGGATTTAGGTGTCATCCATTGGATTGGCCAAAAAGTCCTTTTAGTTTTTTCCATGAAATAAAAGATGCATTTTTCATTTTCACCAATAACGTTACTGATTTGGATAGTTTCAGTATGTCAGCTATCTCCTGCTATTGGCTTCTACTGGATAGAGGCCAGGGTTGCTGCTAAACATCTTCCAATGCGTAAGACAGCTCCACAGAAAAGAATTATTTGGCCAAATGTCAATAATACCAGGAAACTTAGCAAACCACATTTTTAATTAAATATTTTATTGTTGTTCTGTTACAGTTGTCCCAATTTTTCCCCCTTTGCTCTTCTCTGCCCAGCCCATCCCCTGTTCCAACAGTCAATCCCCGCCTTGTTATCTGTGCCCATGGCTCATTCATACATGTTCCTTGACTAGTTCCTCCCCTTTATTTTCACTCATCCCCCTTCCCCACCCCTAATGAACAAAAAAGAAAACGAGCAAAATAGAACCAGAGACATGGAAACAAGGGACAGACTGACAGTGACCAGAGAGGAGGAGGGAGTAAACCACTTTTGACACATTTGATCAGTCACAGCACCTTCACCATATTATGCACAAATCAATTTTTTTGTTTCAGCTGTGTTTTTATCTTTCTTGAAATAATAAAGCACAATATGCAGAAAATGTGTATTTTCTTTCATCTTCAATATTAAAATGGCTGCACCAAAATTCACCAATTTTGATAATTTTTTAAATGCATGCTAATATGGGAGCTGTCACAATACAGTCTAATTGCATTGTTATGAATGAAGTCAGAGACAAAGAAGCACTACTAGAGCCATTGCATGGAAAAAACGAAATGAACTTTTTGGCCCACCCAATGCATTTAAACATAGCTAAGATCTGTCTTTTGCTATTGTCAACAGGTTTAGTTATTTGTTTTTATGCATTGGACAGAAAAGAATCTTGGGGAATAGAAAAAACTACATTATTTCTTTTATTAATTTTAGAGGGATTTTTAAAAATTTAATATTTATTGTATTTTTTTCCAATACCATTTAGTCCCCTTATAGCCTCTTTCCCCTAGCAATCATCGCACTATAGTCTATGCCCATAGGCCTTTTTCGTTTTTGCCCAATCCCTCCACCCCTAAACTGCCCCTCCCACCACCCTTAGCTGTCAGCCTGCTCTCTATCTATGAGTCTGTCCCCATTTTCTTTGTTAGTTCAGTTTGTTCATTAGTTTCCATGTATGAGTGAATCATATGGTATTTGTCTTTCCCTGACTGGCTTATTTCACCTAGCATTATGTTCTCCAGGTCCAACCATACTGTCACAAAAGGTAAAATTTTCTTTTTTACAGCTGAGTAGTATTCCACTGTGTAAATGTCCCATAGTTGTTTTATCCATTCATCTGTTGGTGGATACGTGGGCTGCTTCCACATTTTGGCAATTGTAAATAATACTGCAATGAACATAGGGGTGTTTATGTTCTTTCGAATTAGTGTTTTGGGTTCCTTTATCTATATTCCCAGAAGTGGGATTACTGGGTCAAAAAGAAGATGAATTTTTAATTTTTTGAAGTATTGCCATACTGCTTTTCACAGTGGCTGCACCAACCTGCATTCCCACCAACCGTGCAAAAGGGTTCCCCTTTCTCCACATCCTTGCCAGCACTTGTTGTTTGTTGAATTATTGATATAGCCATTCTGACGGGTGTGAGATGATATCTCATCATGGTTTTAATTTGTATTTCTCTGATGATTAGTTACGCTGAGTGTATTTTCATATGTCAGTTGGTCATCTGTATGTCCTCCTTGGAGAAGAGGCTATTCAGGTCCTTCACCTATTTTTAATTGGGTTGTTTGGGGTTTTTTGGGTGTTGACTTTTGTAAGTTCTTTCTAAGTTTTGAATATTAACCCCTTATCAGATGTGTCAATGAACATGTTCTCCCATTCAGTGCGTTTTCTTTTTATTTTGTTGATCATTTCCTGTGCTGTGCAAAAACTTTTTAGTTTGATGTAGTCCCATTTGTTTATATTTTCTTTTGTTTCCTTTGCCTGGGGAGATATATCTGATAAAATATTGCAATGAGCAACGTCCAAGATTTTACAGCCTGTCTTTTGTTCTAGGATTTTTATGGTTTGGGGTATAACATTTAAGTCTTTGATCCATTTTGAATTTATTCTTGTGTGTGGTATAAGAAGGTGATCTAATTTCATTTTTCTGCACATATCTGTCTAATTTTCCCAACACCATTTGTTGAATAAACTCATTTAGCCCATTGTATGTGCTTGCTTCCCCTGTCAAATATTAATTTACTATAAAGATGTGGGTTTATTTCTGGACTCTCGATTTTGTTCCATTGATCTATGTGTCTGTTTTTATGACAGGACCATGCTGTTTTGATTACCATGGCCTTGTAGTATAGTTTGATATTAGTTAGTATGGTTCCTGCAACTTTGCTCTTTCTCAGGATCACTATTATCATATGGGGCTTTTTGTGGTTCCATTCAAGTTTTTGAAATATTTGTTCTAGTTCTGTGAAATACACCATTGGAATCTTGATAGGAATTGCGCTGAATCTATAGATTGCTTTGGGTAATGTGGACATTTTGATGATGTTAATTCTTTCTATCCATGAACTCTGTATGTGCTTCCACTTACTTGTAGCTTTTTCAATTTCTTTCTTCAGTGTCTTATAAATTTCTGATGACAGTTCTTTCATATCCTTGGTTTGATTTATGCCTGGATATTTTATTCTTTTTACAGCAATTATGAATGGGATTTTTTTCTTAATTTCCTTTTCTGTTAGTTTATTATTGGCAAATAAAGATGCAACTGATTTGTGGATATTAATTTTGTATCCTGCTACTTTGTTCTATTCATTTATCAGTTCTGCTGGTTTCTTGGTGGAATCTTTGGGGTTCTCTATGTACAGTAACATGTCATCTGCAAATAATGACAGTTTTAGTGCTTTCTTTTCTTCCTAATTTGGATGCCTTTTATTTCTTCTTCTTGCCTGATTGCTGTGGCTAGGACTTTCAGTACTATGTTGAATAAGAGAGGAGAAAGTGGACATCCCTGTCTTGTGCCTGATCTTAAGGGGAACACTTGTAGCTTTTGCTGATTGAATTTGATGTTGATAGTAGTTTTGTCATATGTGGCCTTTATTATGTTAGGTATGTTCCCCCTAACCCAACTCTGCTGAGAGTTTTTGTCATAAATGGGTGCTGGTTTTTATTGAATGCTTCTTGTGCATCTATTGATATGATCACTTTTTGCTTTCACTTTGTTTATGTGGTGAATCACATTTATTGATTAAAAATGTTGCACCAACCTTATATTAGCAGAATAAATCACACTTGATCATGGCATATGATCATTTTGATGCATTGCTGTATTCGGTTGGCTAATATTTTGTTGAGGATTTTAGCATCTATGCTCATCAGGGATATTGGCCTATGATTTTCTTTGTGGTGTCTTTATCTGATTTTGGATTTAGGAAAATTCTGGCCTAGTACAATGAGTTTGGGAGCCTTCCCTCCTCTTGAATTTTATGAAATAGTTTGAAAAGGTGAGGTGTTAGCTCTTCTCGGAATGTTTGGTAAATTCACCTGTGCAGCAACCTGGTTTTTATTTATTGGGAGTTTTTTTTATTACTATTTTAATTTCCCTAGGTGTAATTTGTCTATTCAGATTCTCTGATTCATTCTGATTCAGTTTTAGAAGATTGTATGTTCCTAGAAATTTATCCATTTCATCCAGGTTGCCCATTTCATCCAGGTTGTTGGCATATAGTTAGTTGTTCATAATATTTTCTTACAATGCTTTGTATTTCTTTGGTGTCAGTAGCTATTTCTCCTCATTTGTTTCTGTTTTTACTTATTTAGGTCCTCTATCTGTTTTTCTTGATGAGTCTGGTTAAAGGTTTGTCAATGTTATTTATTTTTTCAAAGAACCAGCCTTTGGATTCATTGATCTTTTGCATTATTTTTTTAGATTCTATTTTTTTTTTATTTCTGCTCTGATCTTTATTATTTCCTTCCTTCTACTTACTTTGGGCTTTGTTTGTTGTTCTTTTTCAAGTTCCTTTAAGTGTGAACTTAGATTGTTTATTTGATGTTTTTCTTGTTTTTTTGAGATAGGCTGTAATGCTATGAATTTCCTTCTTAGGACCGCTTTCCCAGTGTCCCACAGATTTTGGATTGTTGTATCCTCATTTTCATTTGTTTCAAGATATCTTTTGATTTCTTCCTTGATCTCATTGTTGATCCATTCATTGTTTAATAACATGTTATTTAGCTTCCATGTCTTTGCAGGTTTTTCAGTGTTCTTCTTGTGATTGATTTCTAGTTTCATAGCATTGCAGTCACAGAAGATGCTTGATATGATTTCAATCTTCTTAAATTTATTGAGACTTGTTTTGTGTTCTTAACATGTGGTCTCTCCTAGAAAATGTTCCATGTGCACCTGAAAAGTATGTATATTCTGCTGCTTTGGGGTGAAATGCTCTGAAGATATCAAACCATTTGACTTGGTGTGTTGTTTAAGGCCACACTGTCTCCTTGTTAATATTCTGTCTGGAAGATCTATCCATTTAAGTCAATGGGGTGTTAAAATCCCGACCTATGACTGTATTTCTGTCAATCTGTCCCCTTATGTCCCTCAAGATATGCTTCACATATTTAGGTGCTCCTATGTTGAATGCATACATGTTTACTAGGGTTATATCCACTTGTTGGATTGTTCCCTTTATTATTATGTAGTGTCCTTCTTTGGCTCTTACTATAGCCTTGGCTTTAAAGTCTATTTTGTCAGCTATAAGTACAGCTACCCCAGTTTTTTTTTCATTTCCATTTGCATGAAATATCTTTTCTACCCCTTAATTTTTAGTCTGTGTTATCCTTCAGTCTGAGATGTGTCTCTTGGAGGCTGCGTATATATATATGAGTTTTGTTTTCTTATCCATTCAGCTACCCTGTATGTTTTGGTTGGAGCATGTAAGCTGTTTACTTTTAAGGTGATTATTGATAAATACATATTTAGTGCATTTTATTGTTAGACAATTTTCCTCTGATCTTTTTTTTTTCTTTCTCTTTTTTTCTTCTTCTTAAAGCAAGCCTTTTAACATTTGTTGCAGTACTAGTTTGGTGTTAACAAATTCTTTTAGCTTTTTCTTGTCTGGAAAGCTCCTTATTTCTCATTTGATTTTAAATGATAGCCTTGCTAGGTAAACTAGCCTTGGTTGTAAGTCCTTGCTTTTCATCACCTTGAATATTTCACACCACTCCCTTCTGGTCTGAAATGTTTTGTTGAGAAATCAGATGACAGTCTAATTGGTGTTCCCTTGTAGGTAACTATTGGCTTTTTTCTTCCAGCTTTTAGGATTTTCTCCTTGTCTTTAAAGCTTGTGATTTTAATTACAGTGTCTTGGTGTAGGCCTCTTTGGTTCCAGCTTGTTTGGGATGCCTGGACTTGTGTGTCTTTTACTTTCACTGGAATAGGGAATTTTCTGTCATTATTTCTTCAAATAGGTTCTCGATCCCTTACTTGTTTTCTTCTCCTTCTGGTATTCCCATGACGTGGATGTTGTTACACTTCATGTTGTCCAAAACATTTCTTAAGCTTTCCTCATTTTTTTAGAATTCTCTTTTCCTTTTGCTCTTTTGCCTGGGTGTTTTTTCTACCTTGTATTCCTAATCACTGATTTGATCCTCTGCTTCATCTAAACTACTGTTCATTCCTTCAAGGTATTATTTATTTCAGATATTGCATTCTTTATTTCTGACTGATCCTTTTTTACGGTTTCCATGTCTGCTTTCACACTGTTGAGTATGCTTATAATCAATACTCTAAACTCTCCATCTGATAAATTGCTTACTGCCATTTCATCTAGTTCTTCTGGAAATTCTCTTGTCCTTTCATTTGCGGTATGTTTCTTTGTCTTCCCATTTTGGTTGCTTCTTTGTATTTGTTTCTATGTATTAGATAGATCTACAAATACTCTGGTGGAGACTTTTGTCAGATGTTGCTTGTGACTGGCCCAGGTCAACTTCTTTGGAGCTATCAGTGATCCACAGGTTGCGGCTCCCTCTGGTGCGTTGGTTTGTGTGCAGAAAGAACTAGGCTATGCACCAAGGCTGGCTTTTATCAACTCAGGCCTCTGAGAGGGTCAGTTGAAGTCTCATAGTATTCCCAGAGATCTGCCTTAGTTGTTAAACTAATCAATGATATAGCCTCAAGCCATACTCAGCACCCCTGCTTAAGCCACATGGTGGGGAAGAGTAATTCCTGTAGGTGGGATTATTGCTTCCCCTCAGGCTGATGCCATTTGGAGAGGAGTGCCCTGTCTGAGAAAGATGGTTTCTGTGGTATGGACAATGACTCAGTACAGGGATCCTGTGGTTATTCCTTCAGTTCTTTCCCCAGAGCCACCAACCTCAGACTCTTCTCAGTATCTCTAGCCCACTTTGCCCTCCGTCTGCTGGAGCCCTGTGTCAATGGCTGCATACGAAATTTTGTGTTTTGGCACTTTAACAGGCTCTCTGAGTCTCCACTTGTCTCTCCCTGGCAGACAGAAACCCTGCTCTTTTTCACAGCTGGGTGTTATCTGGGTTCCTTTTTGGCTCTGGTGCTGTATGCTGGGGAGCCCAGCTTGGGGTTTAGATGCCACACTTCTCAGGGGGAACCCGCCCCCCCACCCAAGCCACTGAAATATCTCTGGAGCTTCAGCTGCCACTCATGGGAACCCAGTCAGCCCTCTCATACATTCCCTACCAGTCTCATGGTGAAGTGGTTTCTTCTGTCTGTCCATGGTTATATGGCTTCTCTCTAGCTAGTAGTCAGTTGGTTATTCAGGATGCTTTCTCTACAGTTCAGTTGTAATTCCAGATTGGTCCTGGCCTGGGAGGATGTTAGCATAGCTTCCACTTATTCTTTCACCATCTTGGATCTCCTTTAAATATTAGTTCTCCATTTTTCTTGCTTCTAAGGTAGAAGAGCAGAAGAAGATCCAAATTTTGCACTTTTTTTTTTAACCCATTATCACTATTGTCATGTGATGGGCAACTGTTTCAGTCTTAGTAAGTCAAGTGTTATCATCTCTGCCAGAAGTCCATTAATCTGGAATTATACCTGAGTAAATTGGATGTATGTTGATCCTTTCAAGCATGTGTCCCAGGAAAAGGTGAGAGTTGTAATCACAGAAGGTTCTCCAGGGCACCATTCACCATATGTTTGTAGACCCACACAGTCTGGCTCTTCGTCCTCCCTGTGCCTATCTGTCAGGCCCATGAGCCTCAGAGTGAGGATGAAATGGGTGTCCTTGTGTTTGGGACAGGTGCTCAGTGGGGTGAAGGAAAGGACTCAGGGAAGAACTGAGTCAGCTGTGGCTTCTTCCACCATTGAGATTGCCAATTCCCTGGTGCTGGATGTGTCAAAGAGGCTGTGTCCTCAGGGTTATGGCACCTGTGGGGCAGAACTTGCCTCTGGTGTGGAGACTGAGTACTGGGACACAGCAGATTCTTTTTAATTTTTTTATAATCCTAGCCAATGGTATGTTTATTGATCTTAGAGAAAGAGAAAGAGAGAGAAACATCAATGTGAGAGAAACATCAATCAGTTGCTTCCCGTATGTGCCCCAACCAGGGATCAAACTCAAAACCTAGGTATGTATCCTGACTGGGAATTGAATCTGCAATCTTTTTGGTGAATGGAACAATGCTCCAACCGAGACACCCAGCCAGGGCTTTTTTAAAAAATAATTTTTTACTTTTCAATTATAGTTGACATACAATATTATATTAGTTTCAGGTGTACAACATAGTGATTAGACATTTATATTAATTATGAAGTGATCACCCTAATAAATGTAATACTTACCTGACATCATACATATTTTTCACAATATTATTAACTATATTTTCTTGTTTTTTTTAAAGATTTTCTTTATTTACTTTTAGGGAGAGGGGAAGAGAGAGAGAAAGAAAGGGAGGAAAAGATCAATGTGTGAGAGATACATTGATCGGTTGCCTCTCATATGCCCCCAACTGGGGACCTTGCCCACAACCCAAGCATGTGTCCTGACTGGGTATCGAACCAAAAACCTTTCGGTTCGCAGGCTAGAGCTCAATCAACTGAGCCACATCAGCCAGGGCAACTATAATTTCTATGTTATGCTTTACATCGTGAAAACTATTTACACTTACTGAAATATCAAATTAATATTTCATTTTTTAAAGTTACAAAATTAAAACTTTAGTTTTCCTTGAATTTAAACTAGGGATCTTGTTATGCAATTTAAGAATTAATATCCCACTTTTCTTTGATTAATATTTGATTAGCTCATGTTAAAGTAAATTAAATAGTCACTACAAATTTGGATAATTAAATCCCTTTAAACATTTTAAACTGTATTTATAAATTTGAGTCAAATTTTATTTTAAACATTTCAAATGCCTGCAGAGCAAATTTATAACTCAAAGAATACTTCCCCAAGTACTTAAATAACTTATAAATCTAATACATTAAATGCATAAATATGGCAAATTAAATCTTCTTAACCATCTCAGGTCCTTGGGGAAAAAATGTTAATACTGTAAGAAATGAAGGAACTGGAAAGAGAAGTTAGTGTGATAGAGGCATGCTGATATGAGTCCTTAAAGATGTGCCATAAAGAATTGATACTATGAGGTCTGGAACTACGATTCTCTGAAATTAGAATCACAGGGGTCATTCAACATACTGCCCAAACCCCACCCAGATCTACTTAATCTGATCTGCTGTGAATATTTTGAAAAGGCTCTCCGATTTCTGATGTTGCCCAAGTCTCCCCAAGCCTCTGATTCCCACATCCCAACTCCATGTGTTACACCATCAGCCTGCTTGTATATCACTGCCTGGAGTGCAGATAAGATGTAGATTTGATAGCAATCACCTAGATAGTGTCTTCCTTGTAAGCAACTCCCATGGAGCAAGTGTTTAGAGAGTAGAGCACCAAGGTTTGGGAGGGGACAGAAGTAAGAGAAGCCTAAAAAAATTACAGAATTCTGTATCTAACTATGACTTAGAGAAAATAATAAAGTCATAAAACTTGCTTTTCACTTAGCATATATGAGAAACCAAGGCCTAGGCTTCTACTTCCTCCCCTACCTACATATATATATATATATATATATATATATATATATATATATATATACACATATATTCATTATCAAATGCCTTAGGATAGAAATATGATGCTAAAAATCTACATTTGAATTCTGGAAAGAATGTAGTGTGGGTTTAACATACTCATTGCAAGGTTCAGGTAGAGACTTTTTCAAAGGGGCTTTTGCCCTGTACAACAGAGAGTTCAATGAATTTTCACTTCTTCTTTCTTCTTCTCTAATCCCCGTCTTTTTTTTTTTTTTTTTGGCATGCCCAGCACTGAGTGATGCACTGTGGAAATTATAGGTTATGGAAGATATTCAGGTGATGTTCCTTTCCTCCAGACTGTACAATTTAAGTGAGGAAATGAGTCTAACCCAAATATAACAATAAAAATAATATGAGGCCATGTACAATCAAATGCTAGGTAGGCTGTAACAATCTGTAGATTGAGTAGGAGATTGGAGAAGGAAACTTTCTGAGATGGTTGGAGAGGTAGGTTGAGCTCTACAGAGGTGCAAAAACGTCAGCTGATATTCACAGAATGGGTAGGACAACTAGCCCAATCTAGACACAGAGGCCTCTGCATATCTTAAGGGACAGGTCCATTTGAGAAATACTAAAAATTATGAAACAGCTGACCACATTTTTCATAAAAATATCAGGACACATGGTTTGACACATGGTCTAACAACAGGAATGAATATTTTTAATTAGGGCTGTCCCAGAAAATCTAGAACATATGGTGACTGTTTTTACAGGCCAAGAAAATCCTAACTACAAGAGAGGGCTGAACTGACTAATCCTAGGTAGACAAGAAACAGTCACACCATCCAAGAAGCTGCTGAACTATTTCCCAGCAATCATCAGTTATTGTTCTTCATGAAGGTTCCTGTTAATCTTTTCAGAAAAAAGGTCAGTGCCTTAACAATATAAGACAAGCTAAAGAATTTACATTCAGATTTCTTAAATTATATTCTTTAATATTCTCTTAATTGCCTCAATTTTTTTAGTAAGCAGGGTATAAATAATGAATGCAAAATGTTTCTACCACCTGGGGTAATAAAATAAAATCCAATTTAAAGTTAGATTTCTGTAAGAAAAAGGGAATTTCAATATCCCAAGAAGTTCCCAGGCATCTTATCAGAGACCTACCTCATTTATATGGAAAAATATATTTTAAAAATACCAAGATTGTTATATATAATTTCCCCCTTTACTTCCTTGATGTTTTTCTGTTTTAATAGCTTGCTGTATGAAATAAAATACACACCAGAAGCTTCCTTATCCAGTTTTGCAATTTAATAATCTTAACAATTATTGGAAAAAAGACAGTTTTAAGGGCTTAAACTCAAGTCTTGGCAGGTTAAAATATCTTTCCTTTCACCTTTCAGCAAATTCCAGAGCTTAGAAGTCACTTGCCAACTCATTCTGAATATTATCAAGGAAATGCACATTTTTCTCCTTTTATGGTCAGTGAATATATTGACCATGAGGATGTGGTAATAATTGTCAAAACACAACAACAAAGCCACAGATTTGAACAACTCTCTGTTTCTAAAATAAAAATCTTATATGTGTCTTAAGATATATGTATTTCTGATAAAAGCAAAAATATTTGTTTTTAATGAGACTTTCTGGATACTAGATGTGTTTTTTTGCAATTTTCTGTTACTTTAGTTCTCAAAAAATCTGTACATTTAAAGACAAAGCCCAACTTTCATTAATTAGAGTTACTGAAAATGGGGGAACACCCAAACATAAAACAATAGAAAGGAAATGTTTTGCAACCATTAAAATAAAAAATTGTATTCAACCTTTAAAAAGGATGGATTCTGACACTCTGACATGGACGAACCTCGAAAACATTATACCAAGTGTAATACGGCAGACACAAAACTCTTATTATTCCACTTATGTAATGAGATACCTGGAGCAGTCAAATTCATAGAGAGAGGAGTAGAATGAGTGGTTGCCAGGGGCTGGAATGAGAAGAGAATGGGAAGAAAACTGTGTGTAATGGTTACAGGTTTTCAGTTTTGGGAACCGAAGAGCCCTGGTGGTGGGTAGTGGTGATGGCGCTGATGGCCAATGTGCAAGTACTTAACGCCAATGATGCGTACACTTAAAAATGATTAAGATATTTTGAAGATTAAACCTTTTTCTGATATATCATCAGCAAATATATTCTCCAAATACAGTGGATTCCCTTCTCATTTTGATGATGGTTTTCTTTAGCTGTGCAGAAGCTTTTTAATTTGATGTAGTCCTATTTATTTTTTTTCCTTTGTTTTCCTTGTCTTAGGAGGTATAAAGGAGAAACTAATGCTATGTGAAATATCTGAAATTTTACTGCCTATGTTTTCTTCCAGGATTTTATGTGGTATTGAACTTATGTTTATGTCTCTTATCCATTTTGAATTTATTCTGGTGTATGGTGTAAGATGGTGGCCTAGTTCCATTTTTTTTGCATGTACCAGTCCAATTCTTCCAACACCATTTATTGAAGAGACTGTCTTTACTCCACTGTATGCTCTTGCCTCCTTTGTCCAATATTAATTCACCATACCATATGATCTCACTTACAAGTAGAATCTGATGAACAAAATAAACTAAAGAGCAAAACAGAACCAGAGGCATAGAAACATGCAGCAGACTGACAGCTGTAAGAGAGGAAGGGGGAGGTAGGGATGGGTTGAAAGAAGGTGAAGGGAGAGGAAGCAAGCACATACAATGGGCTCAAGATAGTTTATTCAATACATGGTGTTGGGAAAATTGGACAGAAACATGTAGAAAAATAAAACTAGACCACCTTCTTGTACCACACAAAAGAATAAATTCAAAATGGACAAAGACTTAAATGTTAGACCCAAAACCATAAAAACCCTAGAAGAAAATATAGGCAGCAAAATCTCAGACATAGCTCATAGCAATTTCTTATCAGATATGTCTCCCCAGGCAAGGGAAACAAAAGAAAAAATAAACAAATGGGACTACATGAAACTAAAAACTTTTACACAGCAAAGGAAGTGATCAACAAAATAAAAAGACAGCCCACTGAATGGGAGAACATATTTGCTGATACATCTGATAAGGGGTTAATATTCAAAATTTATGATGTACTTACAACTCAACACCAAAAAAACACACAACCCAATTAAAAAGTGAGCAAAGGATCTGAATAGACACTTCTCCAAGGAGGATATACAGATGACCAATAGACATATGAAAAGATGCTCAATGTCACTAATCATCAGAGAAATGCAAATTAAAACCATGATGAAATACCATCTCACACCTGTCAGAATGGCTATCATCAATAATTCAAGAAACAAGTGTTGGCAAGGACATGGAGAAAGGGGAACCCTTTTGCACTGTTGGTGGGAATGCAAATTGGTGCAGCTGCTGTGGAAAGCAGTACGGAGATACCTCAAAAAATCAAAAATTGATCTGATTTTTGACCCAGTAATCCCACTTTTGGGAATATATCCGAAGGAACCCAAAACACTAATTCAAAAGAACATAAGCACCCCTATGTTCACTGAAGCATTATCTACAATCACCAAGATACAGAAGCAGTCCAAGTATCTATCAACAGGTAAGTGAATAAAACAACTATGGAACATTTGCACAACGGAATACTACTTGGCTATAAAAAAGAAGAAAATTTTACCTTTTGCAACAGTATGGATGGGCCTGGAGAGCATTATGCTAAGCAAAATAAGCTATCAAAGAAAGTTAAATACTATATGATTTCACTCGTATATGGAATCTAATGAACAAACTGAACTAACAAGGAAAATGGGGACAGACTCATAGATGGAGAGCAGGATGATAGTTGGTAGGGGGTGGTTAAGGAGTGGAGGGATTGAGCAAAAAGATAAAAGGACTCACGGATGTGGACAACAGTGTGGTGACTGGCAGGGGGAGGGGTGTATAAGGGGCCCAAATGGTAATGGAAAAAGAATACAATAAAGATTTTTTTTAAAAGAAAGAAGGTGAAGGGTTAGTCAAGAATATACATGAATGATCCATGGACATGGACAACAGTGTGGTGATTTGACTGTGGAAGTGGGGGGTGAACTGGGTAGAGGGAGGCAAAGAGGGCCAATGGGACAACTGTAACAGCATACATGATAAAAATATTTTTAAAAAAATCATTAAGATGCATCCTGGCCAGGTGGCTCAGTTTGTTGGAGTGTCATCCCCTGCATGAAAAAAGGTCACAGGATCGATTCCCAGTCAGGGTTCATGCCTAGGTTGTGGGTTCGATCCCCAGTCAGAGCACATATGGGAGGCACTTGATTGATGTCTCTCTCTCTTTCTCTTTCTCTCTCAGATTGATAAACATATCTTCTGGTGAGGAATAAAAACAAACAAACAAATAAATAAAATGATTAAGATGGTAAACTTTATGTTATGTATCTTTTTCCAATTTTTTTTAAATGTACAATTTAATTATGAATAAACTTCCCGATATTTGTATCACCAGTTGTCTACCTGAATAAAAACTCTCTATCCAAAGCTGACAGGTGAATTACCCATGGCCTTTGGAGAATTCAGTAAGATTCTAAGTACTCAATAAATGCAGGTGGTAATGATGAGAGCCATTTTCCTTGATTCCTGGCATAAGTAATTATCAATACATTTTAATATCATTTAAATAAAATAATAGCTAAATTTCTCAAATGTTTACTGTATATTGAGCACTAATCTAAGTATTAAAATCCTAGCAAACTTATAAGATTTTATGTATGAGGAAACTAGTTTCAGAGAAATAACTTGATCTCCATCACCAGATACTAAGTGATAGATCTACAATATTAATCACACCAGCCTAGCTCCAGGGCACACACCTTAATGCAATGGTCTAAAGCAACAATTTCAACCTTTTTCATCTCATGGTACAGATAAACTAATTACTAAAATTCTGTAGCACACCAAAAAAATGTATTTTTTGCTGATCTGACAAAAAATAGGTACAATAATACATTGGACAAGGATTTAATAGCCAAAATAGATGAGAACTCATACAGCTTAACACCAGGAAGACAAACAACCCAATTAAAAAATGGGCAAAGGACATGAATAGACACTTCTCCAAGGAGGACATATAGGTGGCCCATAGACATGAAAAAATGCTCAACATCACTAACCCTCAGAGAGATGCAAATTAAAACCACAATGAGATTCCACCTCACAACTGTCAGAATGGTTATCATTAATAAATCAACAAACAACAAGTACTGGTGAGGATGTAGAGAAAAGGAAACCCTAGTACACTGTAGCTGGGAATGCAGACTGGTGCAACCACTGTGGAAAACAGTATCGAATTTCCTCAAAAAATTAAAAATGGAACTGCCTTATGACCCATTGATCCCACTGCTGGGAATATACTCCAAGAGCACTGAAAAACCAATTCAAAAGAACTTATGCACCTCTAGCTTCATAGCAGCACTATTTACAACAACCAACTGTTAGAAACAGCTTAAGTTTCCATCTATAGATGAGTGGATTAAAAAACTGGTACATTTACACAGTCGGATACTATGCAGAAGAAAGAAGGAAGTCCTACCTTTTACGACAACATGGATGGAGCTGGAGACTACTATTATGCTAAGTGAAATAAGCCAGTCAGTGAAAGACAAATACCATATGACCTCACTCATAAGTGGAATCTCATGAACAAAATAAACTAATGAGAAAAATAGAACCAGTGACACGGAAACATTGAACAGACTGATAGCTTTAGGAGGGGAGGAGAAGATGGGGTATGGTGGGAAGAAAGAGAAGGGATTAGTCAAAGAAGATGTATGAATGACTCATGGACATGGACAATAGAGAGGGAATTGACTCTGGGCAATGGGGGTGGGCTGGGTGGAGGGGGGCAAAATTGGGATAGCTGTAATAGAATAAACAATAAAAAAATAAAGTAAAGAAAAAAGATATGCTAACATAGGACTTGGCACAGTGCTGGTCACAGATACAAAAAAAAATGGTTTCATAAATCTTAGCTATTAAGGAAATAGGTATAATGTGAATTTATTTGCACAAGGTGGCTATTGTTGTGTTGGCTATTGTCATTTTTTAAATTTGACAGTCTAAGGGAAAAGAGATCAGTGCCACTGGCTAAATAGTGAGATACTGCATGTTTTAAAAATCCTTGTAGCACACTGGTTGGAAATTGCTGATCTAAAGTAAGATTTTGGAAAACAAAGGAGCCTAGTGTAAGTACTACTATTTTCATGGGTAAATCTCTTTGCTCAATCTTTCATTTCTTTGATAAACATTTATTAAGCACTTACTATGTTCCATGTAATGTGCCAAATGCTAGAGATTAATAAAACCAGAGAATATGATCTTATAGTCCAATAACGAGAGAAAGCAATGAAAGGTATATGAGAAAGTGTGATGAAAGAAAACACTGTCAGGCCACAAAGAAGGCACAGTTTTACTTGGAGTGGGGCACTATTTTTTATCTTGTATTCTCGGAAAAACAGTTCAACTTTTTAATTTCACTGGTATGACATATAAATAGATTGGACAACAAAGAAAAGTAAAATAGGTAGCAAAAGATATTGAGGACATGAGATACAAGAAAATAATGGTGTTCATTATTAGCTACGAGGAGAGCAGCTAGAAAGACTGGGTTACAAAGTTGTTAAGATTAGGAGATTTAGAGAAAAAAAAGTAATAAACAAAGTAGGCAATAAGCAATATTTAGTGTACGTAGTAGGATAAACTACAAAAGAATTCAGGTTCATGTGCTTTATTGTTATAATCTAACAGAGAAAAGAGGCACAAATAAGAAACATTTTAAGGCAATAATTCATATGGACAAATTAGCATAATATAAAAGATATACAGGTAATAATCAGGGACCAGGCAGAGGAATAAAAACAATAAGATCCCAGAGATTCGGGGTCCCATTTAGAAATACAGGAGGGATAATCTTGAGGAACAGGAAAAAGGGCATTGCAAACTGGGAAGAATAACAACAAAGCCCTGGAGACTGGAACAGACTGAGTCCCAGAGGCCTCACGTGAGAACTTTAAGAAGAAGTAAGCAGTGAGAGTCACTGTGCTATAAGTGACTATTCACAGATGACATGGAGGAATTCACGGGAATGAGAAATATCTATAAGTTCACAGAAGAAGACCTAAAAATATGCTTCTAAGTTGTATGAATTTAATTTTGCTTGTCATAAAAAGGAGAATCACTACAATTGTGTGGATCTGGCTAGCCAAAAGCTGAACTTCAAATAGGTCAAGTATTTCCCTTATTAAAAACTAATCAAACAGGAGAATTCCAAGTTGTCATAGAGCACTCACTCTTGACTCTGAACTAGATATTGGGCAACTGACAAGAGCTAAGTCTGAACACAGTGTGGGAAAGGAGTTAAAATGGAGTAAAAAGGAGTTAAAACGGAGTTAAAATCTTCTCTGCAAATTCTAATAGTAACTCTTACATATTGTATACATCACTGTACCCCAGGCACAATCCTAAGGGTTCTCGGAGGGTTCATTTATTTCATCTTCATGATCCAGCTGGAGGTGGAAAGTGGTGCTACTGCTGCTGCCAGAGTTCAAGCCCTGAACCACCACTGCTCTGTCTTTCTACAGCTTTTCAAAGGACTACATAAAATTCTGTCTGTTCTTGGAACAAAGGAGCAATTACTCATATATACTTGTAAGGCTGCAACATACCAAACATTTTCCAACTGTGATCTATCTGACCTCAAGAATCTGTTTTAGCCCTGACCAGCGTGGGTCAGCTGGTACTGTAGTTCCCTAAAGAGAAAGGTCACCAGTTAGATTCCTGGTCAGGGCACATGCCTAGATTGCAGGCCAGGTCCCTGGTTGGGGGTGTGCCAGAGGTGACCAATTGGATTTCTTTCTTGCATCAATGTTTTTCTCCCTCTGTTTCTCCCTCCCTTCCCCTCTCTCTAAAATAAATAAATAAATAAATTTTTAAAGAATCTGTTTTATTTTAATGAATTTAAAATGAATTTAATGAATTTACTTACAGCCTACCACATGCCATGAAGGATTTGAGACTAAAAAAAATATATAAGGACTTCTGGCCAAGATGGAGGCATAAGTAGACTTTATTTGCCTTCCTGCACAACCATAAGAATGATAACAATCAATCTAAAAACAAAAAACAACCAGAACTGCTGGAAAATTGAACTGTATGGAAGTCCCACAACCAAGGATTTAAAGAAGAACCATTCATCCAGACTGGTAGGATGGGCAGAGAGGAAGTGGTGTGGTGCGGCGAGGAGGTGGCTGGTAGCAGTGGCAGCAGCCCGTGGAATGGGTGGTCCCACATTAACATGTGGCAGATAAAAACTGGGAGGGACAACTGGGGAGCAAGCAATCCAGACCCAGGCTAGACTGCACAGCCCAGGGTTCCAACAATGGGAGAATAAAACCTCATAAGCTCTGGTTGTAAACCAGTGGGGGTTAGTGCAGCAGAAGAAACTGCTGGTCTCTCAGGAGAGTCTGTTTAAAGGGCCTGCAGGGTCTTAGAACAACCACAAACCCACCCACTCTGGGAATCAGCATCAGGGCAGCAACTAGGAGGATGCCAGATGCTTACAGGAAATGGAGGAAGTGATTAGAAGTGGGGCAAGAGCTGAGCAAAGGGCATTGTTTCCTCTCTGACCCCTCTCCCACATACAGCACCACAAAGCAGGGAAGTGGGCTGCCCCACCCTAGCAAATATCAAAGGTTCTGCCCCTTACAACGTAACACATACACCAAGTACGTGAATCAAAGCAGCTCTGCCTAATACACAGAAACAGAGAGGCTGCCAAAATGAAGAAAGAGGGAGATATGGCCCAAATGAAGGAATGTATCAAAACTCCAGAAAAAGAACTAAGTGACATGAAGACAGCCAACCTGTCAGATGCGGAGTTCAAGGCACTGGTGATCAGGATGCTCAGAGAAATGATTGAGTGTGGCCACAAACTAAAGGAAGAGATGAAGGCTGTACAAAGTGAAATAAAGAAAACTATACAGGGAACCAACAAAGAAGGGAAGGGAGTTGGAATTCAAATCAACAATTTGGAACAAAAAGGAAAAATAAACAGTCAACTGGAACAGAAAGAAGAAACAAGGATTAGAAAAAATGAGGAGAGGCTTAGGAACCTCTGGATTGTCAACAGGTAAGAGGAGGGGAGGACTATGGGGGAAAAGGTACAGGGAATAAGAAGCATAGTTAGTTGGTACAGAATAGATAGGGAGGTGTTGGGAATAGTATGGGAAGTGGAAAAGCCAAAAAACTCATATGTACTACCCATGGACATAAATTAATGGGGATATTGCTTTAGGGAATGGGGGTACCAGGTGGAGGGAGCCAAAGGGGGGAAAATGGGGCAGCCATAATAGCATAATCAATAAAAATATGCTTAATAAAACAATACAGGTTAGAGGTGCTCCTACATTGAAGAACTGCAAAATTTGGGTCAAGGTAGAGGCATAGGTAAACATGCTTCACCTCCTTGCTCAATCACAGAAAGAATTACAACTAGACCTCAAAGCAAAGAACACCCAGAACCATCCAAAAATTGAGCTGTATGGAAATACGACAACCAAGGATTTAAAGAAGCCACATTCATCTGGATGGATAGGAGGGGCAGAGACACAGAGATAGGTGGAGGGGTGTAGAGATGCCATGTGGCATGGAGGGGAGGCAGTGGCAGAACAGGTGGTCTCACATTCATGTGTGGTAGATAAAAATCAGGAAGGATGCCTTGGGAGCAAGCGATCCCAGCCCCAGGCCACACAACAGAGCCCAGGGTTCCAGCACCAGGAAGATAAATCTCCATATCTTCTGGCTGTAAAAAGTAGTAGAAGTTGGGACGGTAGAAGAAACTGCCGAATTTTCAGAAGACTAGACTTAAAGGACCCACACAGACTTAGAATGTATGCAGACCCACTCCCTTTGGGATTTAGCACCAGGGCAACAGCTGGAAGGGTACCAGTCACATACATGAAGTAAGCGAAGGGACTAGAAACAGGGTGAGTGCCAGGCAAACCTCCAGAAGCCAGGTAATAGCATTGTCCCCTCTCTGAACCCTCTCCTCACACAGAGCCATAAAGTGGAGAAGAAAATTGTCCTGCTCTGGTTATTACCTAAGGCTCGGGCTCACACAATTTACAGGTGTCTTTTCTACCGTAGGCCACACTGCCAAGATGGGGACTCGAAGCAGCTCTACCTAATACACGTTAACAAACCTAGGGAGGTCACTAAACTGAGGTGTCAAAGAAATATGACCCAAGTGAAAGAACAGAGCAAAACCCCAGAAAAAGAACTAGACAACACAGAGATAACCTACCTATCAGATACAGAGTTCAAAACACTGGTGATGAGGATGCTCAAAGAATTCATTGAGTAAGGCAACATAAAAAAGACCCAGGAAGAAATGAAGGTTACACTAAGTGAAATAAAGAAAAATCTATAGGAAACCAGCAGTGGAGGGGATGAAGCCAGGATTCAAATCAACAATTTGGAACATAAGGAAAAAATAAGTATTCAACCAGAATAACAAGAAGAAAACAGAATTTTAAAAAAGGAGGATAGTATAAGGAACCTTGGGGCATATCCAAAGATACCAACATCCAAATCATAGGGGTGCCAGAAGAAGGGGAGGAGCAAGAAATTGAGAACTTATTTGAAAAAAATAATGAAAGAAAACTTCCTTAATTTGGTGAAGGAAACAGGCATACAAATCCAGGAAGCACAGAGAGTCCCAAAGAAGTTGGACCCAAAGAGGACCACACCAAGACATATCATAATTAAAATGCCAAAGGTTAAAGATAGAGATAATCTTAAAAGCTACAAGAGAAAAGAAGAGGTTTACCTACAAAGGAGTATCAGTTGATTTGTCAAAAGAAACTTTGCAGGCAAGAAGGGACTGGCAAGAAGTATTCAAGGTAATAAAAAGCAAGGACCTACAACCTAGATTACTCGACCCAGCAAACTATCATTTAGAATAGAAGGGCAGATAAAGTGCTTCCCAGACAAGGTAAAGCTAAAGGAGTTCACCATCAACAAGCTATTATTACATGATGTTAATAAGTTAAATGGACTTATTTAAGAAAAAGATCAAAACTATGAACATTAAAATGACAACAAATTCACCACTATCAACAACTGAATCTAAAACTAAGCCAACAACAAGAACAGGAACTGAATCATAGATATGGAGAATATTTGGAGGATTGTCAGTTGGGAGGGGGAAGGGGGAAAGTGGGGGAAAGATGCAGGGATTAAGAAGAATAATTGATAGGTACCAAATAGACAGGGGGATGTTAAGAATAGTATAGGAAATGGAGAAGTCAAGGAACACATACGCATGACCCATGGAAATGAACTAAGAGGGAGATTGCTGGAGGGAATGGGATTACTGGATGGAGGTATGCAAGGGGGGAAAATTGGGATAACTGTAATGGCATAATCAATAAAATATATTTTAAAATATAGATTTATAGGAAGTGGATTCTGAATGAGGTAATTTCCATATATGGTATCATAAAAAGTGTTCTTCTGAATTTTGAAACTGATTGAAAATGAACCCATAAGAAGAAGTTATTACACTGGGCAGAATTTTTTCCTCAGACCTCTGTTTATTTACAGCTCTGGAGGCTTAGAACCTTCTTGGGAATCAAGCTACAAGCTCATCTGGGAACTCAGCAGGTGTCAATTCACAATCCAATCTGTTCCCTGAGAGATAATGAATGACTTTTTAATATCAGGCATCAAAGAATAAATATTCATTTTCTGACACTTGGAAAAAAAGGTAAATTTAAAATGTCAGTTGCATTTCATCATAATGGATGAAAATTTGTTCGTTTCCTGTTAATCTGTTAAATAAAGAAGCTAAAAACATAGACATACAAACACAATGAAAAAGGAGACGAACAGTAGCAAGTGTTGTAGTGCAGTAAAAACAACACTGTTCCCTAGGAGCAAGCAGTAGTGCCTGCTGTGCAATGACGATGTTCAGTGTTTGAGCACAGCTTTTCCAGCCCTGGTGCAATTGCTTGTTTAATTGTTACACGTTATAGGATGAGTTGAGTCTCACCCAAATTCATATGATGATGTTCTAGCCTCAGTACATTTAACCCCTGAGAAGGTGATTGTATTTAGAGGTAAGATCTTTAAAGGGGTAAGTCAATTGAAATGAGGTCCTGAGGGTAGACTTAATCCAATATGACTGTTGTCCTTATAAAAAGAGGAAATTTGGACAGACCCATGCAGTTTGATGATGTGAAAACACAGGGAGAAGATGACTATCTTGAAGCCAACGAGCGATAACCTGGAAGAAACCAATCCTGCTGACATCTTGATCTCAGACTTCTAACCTCCAAAATTGTGAGGAAATTAATTTCTGTTATTTTAAGCTACTTGGTCTGTGGTACTTTGTTACCAGAGCCCTAGAAAACTAATGCACTGTAACTTCACTAGACTGCGAGCCTGGCGAGGGCTGGCCTGTGCCTGGACGTCTTCTCTTCCCTTGTAACCCCAGTACATATGACGGCTGGATGCACAATGGATGCTTAATAAATATTGTTGAGTAAATATTGTTGACTGTCGCTGGATGTCTTGGCTCATTTTACTGGAGTACATACTTGTAATCATTACGAAAAACAATCAAAAGGAATTTTTTCCCTTTATCAAAAAAGACCTTTATATTCACATTTTTTAAAGTGATGCCCATCCATTGTGATAAAATAGCAACATAAAGAAGAAAAAAACAATCACTTAGAACTCTGCTTAGAGACAACCACTTTAAATTTTAAAACTTTCTAGTCTTTTGCTATGCATATACATATTTTAACACAATAGAATAATACTGTCTAACTTACCATGTCACATTTTCCCCATATTGTTAAAAATTATCCTTAAATAGTTTAAATACCTATGAAGTTTATAATATCATGTGTATCTTTTATAATTGAAATCCTTATTTTTAGATATTCAGGTGTTTCTAATTTTTTCCATCATAATTAGCACAGCAATCTTTGTGTGAATAAGTTCTTATCCATTTTTCTAAATTCTTTAAAGAATGATATCATAGCACTCCAATTATTGATTCAAAATGTATGGTCATTTGAATCAATTGTTAAAGCAATTGATTTTTTTTTTTAAACAAGCCAGTTTACACTCTCACAAGCAGTCCATGAGATTTGCCATCGCACTTTAAGTGTGATATTTACTAGTCCTGCTAAATTCGATAAGATAAAATGGCATGATGTCATTTTAATTTTCACCGTTTGAATATTAACGGGTTTCCATTTCCTTCCATGCATTAGCCATTTATAATTTTGCTTTTTGAATTGCCTTTGTGCCTTCTGAAAGGGGTTTTTCTGAATGCTTTTTATGAAGTAGTTTTCTAGCTAGGCCCCTACTCCAATATTACCTGAAGCTGTCCCGGAACCTTATCACTGGCAGCTGCACTATAACGAAGTCTTCAGTCTTCTGAATAGACAAAGAAACTTGTTCTGATTATTCCTCTCCTACTAACAAAATTTGGATACTTCAGGTGCATATGGATATATTTAATTCAATCATCTAGGTCTGAAAACAGTTCTTTTTTGTGGAATGAAAAGAAAGTCCCCAATTAAAAAAAACTTTTTTGTGAGGAAGGTAGAGAGAGCTCTCTACTTCCAATACAATTTTTGTATAAGTGTGACTATTTTTCAGCTGCATTTATTAAATCAGGACATAGAGGAAATTATAGTAAAAATACATATATTTGTCAACTGATTTATTCTAAAATTCACAACCATAGTAAAATAAAATGCTGTGCCTTGAATAAACTTCAGAGGTCTCTAATTAAAGGCCTGTATGTTCAAACAAGGGAAACTTTAACATCATTGTTTTTTTAAAGTGGTGGTTAGTAATGGATCTATTTTAGAGAAATTGACTAGATCAGTTAGATTTTGCATGAATATGAGTGGTAATGAACAGCTGAGGGAAGCCAGTTGAGTATTGTGAATTAAAGATCATGCAACTCTTTTTTTAGAAAAGATTTTATTTATTTTTAGAGTGAGGGGAAGGGAGGGAGAAGGAGAGGGAGAAAAACACCAATGTGTGGTTGCCTCTCACATCCCCCACTGGGGGCCTGGCCCACAACCCAGGCATGTGCCCTGACTGAGAATTGAACTGGCAATGCTTTGGTTCACAGGCTGGCACTCAACGCACTGAGCCACGCCAGCCAGGGAAGACCATGCAACTCTTAATGTTTTAATCTGCTTCTTTTTGACGTCCTCAGGTGATTCTCACTATCCTTGCTCTTTGTCTCCTTGTCACAGTGGACTAGGTGTCTGGTGCCTTTCTGAGGATAACCCTTACCCCTCCCTCCCTCCCTTCCTCATTCTCTCCCCTCACACCTCCAGATGGCATCTGTTTCTCCTGTCTTGTGTTGTCATCCTTCCCTCTCCATCTGTTCCTCAAACCAAAAATACATTAGACTTTCCTTTAAAAAAATAAAAAAGGCTTCATTCTAGGCTTTTCTAGCTAAAATCACCCTATTTTTTCCCCCTTTCAAACTCCTTGAAATGTACACTGTGTTCTTCTTTTCCTTCAATTTCCTTCCTACACACTTAGGTTAAGGTAGCTGCTCCTTTGACCCTACCCCCACCTCCAAATAGGTTTGCCTGTTCTTGAACTTTCTATAAATGGACTTATAGTATGTACCTTTTTGTATCTGGCTTCTTTTATGCATTTATTCTTTTTTATTGAGGTCAAATATATGTGACATAAAATTTACCATTCTAACCATTATAAATATATGTCTCGGTGGCATTAAGTACTTTCACATTGCTGTGCGACCATCACCACCTTCCATTTCCAAAACTTTTACATCTTCCCAAACTGAAACTCTATATGCATCAAACAATAGACCTCGATTTACTCCTCCCCTCAGCCCTAGTAACTTCTATTCTATTTTCTATCTCCATAAATTTGGTTTTTCTAGGTATCTTATATAAGTGGAATTATATAATATTTGCCCTTTGTATCTGGCTTATTTCACTTAGTATAATATCTTCAAGATTTATCAATGCCATAGCATGTATCATAACTTTATTCCTTTCTAAAGCCAAGTAATATTCCACTGTATGTATAGATCACATTTTGTTTATCTATCATCCAAATGGACATCCACTTTTTGGCTACTATGAGGAGTGCTGTATAAACATCAGTAGACAAGTATCTGTTTGGGTCCCTAATTTCAATTCTTTTGAGTATACTCATATGCCTAGGAGTGGAATTGCTGGATCCTATGGTAATTCTATGTTTAACTTATTGGGGAATCGCCAAACTGTTTTCTACAGTGGCTGGGCCATTTTACATCACTAGCAAGGTATCTCTCTACATTCTTGCCAAAACTTGCTCTTTATATATATGTTTTAATTATAGCCATCTTAAAGAATGTGGAGTGGTACCTCATCGTGGATTTTTTCTTTTAAAAAATGTATTTATTCATTTATTTTTAGAGAGAGGAGAGGGAGGGAGAAAGAGAGGGAGAGAAACATCAGTGTGTGATTGCCTCTCGTGAACCCACCATTGGGGACCTGGCCTGCAACCAAAGCATGTGCCCTGACTGGGATTCAAACTGGTGACACTTTGGTTCACAGGCTGGCACTTAATCCACTGAGCCACACCAGCCTGGGTTCACTGTGATTTTGACTTATGTATTTATTCTTAAAATACTCCCTGTCCTTGGTTCCTGCCTTTATAATGGTTCCATGTGTGTGTGTGTGTGTGTGTGTGTGTGTTTTCATTCTCCTTGTCTGGTTCTTCCTTCTCTCTCTTCCTCTTTAGTGTGGGTTCCCTGGGTTCCTTCTCACTACCTCCTGCTTTCTTTGCACACTGTCCTAGGAGATTTTATCTGCTCGCATGATGGAAGAATTATGCCCATGCTGGTAACTATCCAATTTGTATTTCTATTCTTAGAATCCCTCTGAGCACAGTATTTATCTTTAAATCATCACCTTTGGAAAATAAAAGTCTATGAAGTTTGAAACTTGGTTAAAAATATAGACACAATGGTCTTTGTTTCTGGTGAACAGGATTGGGGAATAAGAAAGAAAAGGGAAAGACTTCCACATTCTTTTATTATGGTAGAAAAACGTAAAAAAAATTAACATCATAATCATTGTTTTAATAGACTTTTTTTTAGAGCATTATTAATTTCACAGCAAAATGAGTGAAAGGTATAGAGACTTCTCATTTACCCCCTGCTTTCACATATGCACCATTTCCGCCACTATCAAAATCCTACACCAGACTAGTATATTTATTGCAATCAAAGAACCTACACTGACACATCATTATCTCCGAGTCCATAGTTTACATTTGGGTTCTCTCTTTGTATTGTATGTTCTCTGGGTTTGGACAAATATATACTGACATGTATTTACCATGATAGTATCATACCACGTATTTTCACTGCCCTAAAAATCCTGCTTCCACCTACTTACCCCTTTCTTTCCCCTAGCCCCTAGCAACCACTGAGTTTTTTCTTTAGTGTCTCCATGGTTTTTACCTTTTCCAAAATGTTATATAGTAAGAATCATACAGTATGCAGCCTTTTCAGATTAACTTATTTCACTTAGTAATATGCATGTAAGTTTCCCCTATGTTTTTTCATGGCCTCATAATTCATTTCTTTTCAGTGCTGCATAATATTCCATTGTCTGGTTGTACACAGTTTATTTATCCATTCAGCTAGTGGGGGCCATCTTGGTTGCTATAATCAAAGGTGCTATAATCATCTGTGTGCAGTTTTTTTTCTGTGAACATAAGTTTTCAATTCATTTGAGTAAAGTCAAGGAATATGATTGCTGGGTTATATGGTAAGTGTGTATTTAGCTTTGCATAAAAAGTGCCAAGCTCCCCAAAGAGGCCTTACCATTTTGATTTCCACCAGCAGTGAATGAGAGTTCCTGTTGCTCCACATCTTTGACAGTGTTTGGTATTGTTAGTGAAAGATAGAATTGATAAGCTAGACTTCATTAAAAGTGAAAACTTCCTTTCTCCAAAAGGTATCATCAAGAGAATGAGACAAGAAGCCACAGATTGGAGAAAATATTTGTAAAAGATATATCTAATAAAGGACTGTTAACCAACGTATACAAAGAACTCTTAAAACTCAACAATAAGAAAACAAACAACCCAATTAAAAGGGGGCAAAGACTTGAACAGGCACCTCATCAGAGAAGATACCAAGATGACAAATAAGCATATGAAAAGATACACAACATAATATATCATAAGGATACTGTAAATTAAAACAGCAATAAGATACCTCCACACACATAGGCTGGCCATAATTCATCATAATCATTTTTAAGTATATGGTTCAGTAGGGTTAAGAACATTCACACTGTTGTGCAACCAATCTCTGGAACTCTATTCATCTTGCAAAACTAAAACTCTATACCTATTAAACAATAACTCTGCATTTCCTCCTTGTTTGGTCCCCCCTGGTAACAACCATTCTACTTTCTGTTTCTATGATTTTTTGATGACTTAGTTACCTCATGTAAGTAGAAGCATATTTGTTCTTTTGTAATTGGCTTATTTCTTTTAGCATTATGTCTTCAAAGTTCATCCACGCAGTAGCGTGTGATAGGCTTTCCTATGTTTTTTAATTTTAACAACTATTAATGTTTTCAATTGGTTCATATATATTGTGCTAGCTGTTTGCCACACTCGCTCCTCTCCCCACAAACATCTATTCCTCATTCTTCTCTCCCAGCTCTGAGTCCCAGAAGGCTGATGTCACGGACTGCCTTGCCCTTGCCTTCTGGTTTCTGGTTGGGCCTTGCTAATGGGAAGCACTGCCACAGACTGGAGGGCACGAGGTGTTTACTTACTCCCCCACCCAGAGCACTCCCTTTCCGCCTCGCCAGCAGCTGCTCTGCATTCCTCTTTTTGCTGTGGCTAGTCTGTACATGCTTCACCATCCCTTTTTTGTTTTTCTTGTTCCTTTGACCTCACCCATACTTTTGTAAATAATCTTTTTATTAAAGTCTCTTTATTAAACCTTTTTGGGTATGTGATCTGTTCAAAGGATTTCTGCTCGGATCCTGAGTCAGACATGGAGCTATAAAAAAGAAATAATGGTGTAGAGGTGAAAAATAAAAATTTGCATCTATACCCATAGATCTTTACTCCCTTTCATTTCATGTACAGTTGCCATTTTGGTGTGTTGTTGCTTTTATTTGGGGCCTCTTTTTTGGTGTGTGGGGTGGTGGGAGGATGGCAGATAGGAGTGACTTAACCTCATCACTTGGGTGAGCTTTAATTTGCCTCAGGCAATATGTTAAATCTTTCTCCCTTCCTGACTACTGGTTAAGAAATCCAGTCCTAAACCATGGGGGTAGGGTGTTTCCCTTTCCCAGAGATTATGCTGAGAATGAGCTCCTAAGTCACTGCAGTGATCCAGTTCAGACCAATGAGATGAAAGGGGAAGTTACTGGCGGGTTTCCTGTCAAAAGAGCCATGCTTGCCAGTGAGACCCAAAATTTCTACAACCAGTTTGAGGAGTCAGTAGAAGTTGAACCAGGAGAATCAAAGAAACAGAGAGTTGGGCAGCTGGATTAAGACACTAAAGCCAACTCTATACCCAACAGGCCTCCACAGTTCCATTTATGGGATCTAATAAATTTAATGCATTTCTGGTTACTTGCAACAACAACAACAAAAAGCATCTTAACCAATACATGTATATAGTGTAAAACACACATACACAAAGGGTATCATAGCACAGATTCTGTACTGCAAATTACTTTTTTCACTAAGTCATATATTCTGACCATCTTCCCCAGATAAGCACATTTAGCTCTGCTTCATTTTATAAAATACTGATGGTATTTTGTTCAAGGAAAGCATCATAGTTTATTTATCTTTTCCCCTATTGAAAAACATTTAGGTTATTTTACAGTTTTTCCCTATATCAAACAGTGGTACAATGATACATGTTTTGGTGTGTCTGTCCTCATATATACATAAGATAAATTCCTAGTAGAATTTTTTGGTCAATAAGTCTGAGAATTGAAAATATTCATAAGCACTGCTATATTGTCTCCAAAAATGTTACATCAATTCTCACTCACACTAAGGAAATGTCAGCATACTTATTTCCTCATAGCCTTGCCAGCACTGGGTATTATAAGAACTTGAAACTTTTGGGAAAGGCTCCCAAATTCTTTCTATGAGGCCAGTATTATCCTAATTCCAAAACCAGGTAAAGACACAACAAAAAAAGAAAATTGCAGGCCAATATCTCTGATGAACATAGGTACTAAAATCCTCAACAGAATATTGACAAACCATATCCATATACATTAAAGAGATCATACATCACGATCAAGCAGGATTTATCTCAGGGAGGCAAGGATGGTACAATATTTGCAAGTCAATAAATATGATAATCACATAAACCAAATGGACAAAAATCACATGATCATATCAACAGATGCAGAAAAAGCATTTGCTAAAATCCAGCACCCATTTATGACTAATATATTCAGCAAAGTGGGACTAAAGGGAGCATACCTAAACATAATAAAGGCCATATATGAAATACCTACTGCCAGCATCATTTTCAATGGGCAAAACCTAAAAGTGTTTCCCTTATGATCAAGAACAAGACAAGGGATGTCCATTTTCACCTTTCTTATTCAACGTAATACCAGAAGCCCTAGCCATGGTGATCATACAAGAAGAAGAAATAAAAGGCATCCAACTGGAAAGGAGGAAATAAAATGGTCATTATTAACAAATGACATGATAGTGTACATAAAAAACCCTATAGACTTCACCAAAAAACTACTCAACCTAAGAAGTGAATCAGCAAAGTAGTGAGATACAAAGTCAATATTCAGAAATCGATGGCATTTTTGTATACCAACAATGATCTACCAGAAAGAGAAACTAAGAAGTAAATCCCATTTACTTCAGCAACACAAAATAAATAAAGTATCTAGGAATAAATTTAACCAAGGAGGTAAAAGACCTGTACTTGGAAAACTATAGAAAATGAAGAAGGTACAAATAAGTGGAAGGATATACTGTGTTCATGGATTAGAAGAACTAACATCATTAAAATGTCCATATTACTCAAAGCAATCTATAGATTCAACACAATTCCTATTAAAATTCCAATGGAATATTTTACAGATTTAGAGAAAATATTCCAAAAATTTATATGGAACAAAAAAGATCCTGAATAGCCTCAGGAATCTTGAGAAAGAAGAACAAAGTAGGAGGGATCAGAATACTTGATATGAAACTATACTACAAGGCCATTGTAATCAATCAAAAGAGTCTGGTACTGGCATAAGAACAGACAGATAAGAGTAATGGAAGAGAATAGAGAGCCCAGAAATAAACCCACTTCTCTACGGTCAATCGATATTTGACAAAGGAGGCAAGAGTATACAATGGAATAAAGATAGTCTCTTCAATAAATGGTATTGGGAAAATGGAGGTGTAGGTAGATACACTTTGCCTCCTTACACAACCAAAAGAAGGACAACAACAAATTTAAACACAAAAAACAACCAGAACTGCCAGAAAATTGAACCGTATGAAAGTCTGACAATCAAGGAATTAAAGAAGAAACATTCATCCAGGCTGGTAGAAGGGGCAAAGACAGGTGGCCAGGGCAAGAGGAGGTGTGGCAAGCTGCTGGCTGGAGGACCAGGTGGGCGAGGTGGTAGCTGGTGGTCCCACATTTGCGTGTGGATAAATCAGGAAGAACAACTAGGGAGCAAGACAGACCACACAACCTAGGGTTCCAGCTTGGGAAAAGAAAACCTCAAAACCTCTGACTGTAAAAACCTGTGTGGGTTGCAGCAGTAGGAGAAACTCCAAGCCTCACAGGAGAGTTCATTGGACAGACTTGCAGGGTCCCAGAACATACACAAACCTACCCACCCAGAAATCAGTACCAGAAGGACCCAATTTGCTTGTAGGTAGCTGGAGAAATGACTGAAAGCCAGCAAGAGCTGAGCAAGTGGCATTGTTCCCTCTCTGACCCCTCCCTCACACAGCACCACAATGCAGCAATGTGGGTTGCCCCACCCTTGTGAATACCTAAGGCTCTGTCACAATGTAACAGGAGTTCCAAGACAAAGAAATACAGCCCAAATGAAAGAACAGATCAAAGCTCCAGAAAAACAACTAAGCGATGAAGAGACAGCCAACCTATCAGATGCAGAGTTCAAAACACTGGTAATCAGAATGCTCCCAGAAATGGATGAGTATGGCCGCAAAATAGAGGAAAAAGTGAAGGCTATGAAAAGTGAAATAAAGAAAGATATACAGGGAACCAACAGTGAAGGGAAGGAAACCGGGACTCAAATCAACAATTTGGAGCAGAAAGAAGAAATAAACATTCGACCAGAACATAATGAAGAAACAAGAATTCAAAAAATGAATAGAGGCTGAGGAACCTCTGGGACAACTTTAAACGTTCCAACATCCAAATCATAGGGGTGCCAGAAGGAGAAAAGGAAGAGCAAGACATTGAAAACTTATTTGAAAAAAATAATGGAGAACTTCCCCAATCTGGCAAAAGAAACAGCCTTTCAGGAAGTCCAGGAAGCTCAGAGAGTCCCAAAGAAGTTGGACCCAAGGAAACACACAGCAGGACACATCATAATTAAATTACCCAAGATTGAAGATAAGGAGAGAATCTTAAAAGCAGCAAGAGAAAAGGAGAGAGTTACCTACAAAGGAGTTCCCACAAGACTATCAGCTGATTTCTCAAAAGAAACCTAGCAGGCAAGGAGGGGCTGAAAAGAAGTATTCAATGTGATGAAAGGCAAGGCCCTACATCCAAGGTGACTCTATCCAGCAAAGCTATCATTTAGATTGGAAGGGCAGATAAAGTGCTTCCCAGATAAGATAAAGTTAAAGGAGTTCATCATCACTAAACCCTTATTATATGAAATGTTAAGGGGCCTTATCTAAGAAAAAGAAGATCAAAACTGTGAACAATAAAATGACAACAAATTTACAACTATCAACAACTGAACCTAAAAAAACAAAACAAACTAAGCAAACAGCTAGAATAGGAACAGAATCTCAGCAATAGGTATCACAGGGAGGGTTATCAGTGGGGAGGGGGAAGGGAGAGAATCGGGGGAAAGTACAAGGAATAAGAAGCATAAATGGGAAATACAAAATGGACAAGGGGAGGTTAAAAATAGCATAGAAAATGGAGATGCCAAAGAACTTATATATAAAAAAAAAGAACTTATATGTACAACCCATGGACATGAACTTCGGCGGGGGTGGGGGATACTGGTGGGAGGGGTAGTGCAGGGTGGAAGGGAATAAAGGGGAGAAAAAAATGGGACAACTGTAGTAGCATAACCAGTAAAATATACTTTAAAATAAATAAAGATATAAAAATTAATTAATTAATTAATTAAAATAAATGGTGTTGGGAGAACTGGACTGGTACAAGGAAAAAAATGAAACTAGGCTACACCAGAATAAATTCAAAATGGATAAAAGACTTAAATATAAGTAACAACACTATAAAAATCCTAGAGGAAACAGGCAGTATAATTTCAGATATATCACGTAGCAATATTGTTGCCGATATATCCCCAAGAGTAAGAGAAAAGAGAAAAATAAACAAACGGGACTACATCAAATTAAAAAACTTTTGCACAGCTAAAGAAACTATCATCAAAATGAAAAGGCAACTGACTGCATGGGAGAACATATCTGCCAACAATACATCAGGTAAGGGCTTAATCTCCAAAATATATAGAGTTTATATGGCTCAATGCTAGGAAGGCAAACAGTCCAATTAAAAAATGGGCACAGGACCTGAACAGACACTTCTCCAAGGATGATGTACACAGGGTCCAGAGACACATGAAAGGATGCTCAGCATCACTAGCCATCAGAGAGATGCAAATTAAAACCACAATTAGATGCCACTTCACATCAGTCAGAATGGCCATCATAAACAAATCAAGAAACAACAAGTGCTGGCGAGGACATGGAGAAAAGGGAACCTAGTGCACTGTTAGTGGGAATGCAGACAGTTGCAGCCACTGTGGAAAAACAGTGAAATTTTCTCAAAATGAAAACAATGAAATTACCTCAAAAAACTAACAATGGAACTGCCTTTTGACCCAGCAATTCCACTGCTGGGAATATACCCTAAGAACCCAGAAACACCAGTTCAAAAGAAATCATGCAGTCCTATGTTCATAGCAGCTCTGTTTACAATAGAGAAGATTTGGAAATAGCCTAAGTGCCTATCAGTACACAAGTGGATATAAAAACAGTGGTACATCTACACGATGGAATACTACACAGCAGAAAGAAATAAGGAACTCTTATCTTTTGCAACAGCATGGATGGAACTGGAAACTATTATGCTAAGTGAAATAAGCCAGTAAGTAAAAGGCAAATACCATATGACCTCACTCATAACTGGAATCTGATGAATAAAATTAACTAATGAGCAAAATAGACCCAGAGGCATGGAATCATGGAACAGACTGACAGCTGTAAGAGGGAAGGAGTAAGGCAGAAGCTGACTGAAAGATGGTGAAGGGATTAGTCAAAGAATGTGTATGAAAGATGCATGGACATGGACAACGGTGTGAGGACTGACTTGGAGAGGGGCAAATGGGGAAAAACTGGCACCAATGTAATAGCATAAACAATAAAATATTTTTTTAAAGAGAAAAAAAAAGTCCCCCATTTGCTCCCTGTACTTCAGCATTAATATCAGTCTTGGTGTAAATGTGGATTTTTATGGTGATAGAGAAGGGTGTATTTGAGGAAGCAGCTCGGGGCAGGAGTGCTCCCAGGGCGCCAGAGCCCTGTGAGATGGGGACTGAGTCAGAAGTACCAATTTCTGCCTGAGACAGTGGTATCCTAACTGACACTCTATATACACTCTATAACTGAACTCTAGCTGACAGCTGGCTCTCAGCCTCCCAGGGCTCTTTCAGGCCTCCAGGCTGCAGGGTGATTTAACACCAGAGATGGGCAAGGACAGCATAGCCTATGGTGTCTATGAGGGCGACCCACAGAGCAAGGCAGAGAAGGCATAGGATTAGAAGTCCAGGCTCTGGCAGACCCATCCATTAACATCAGTATTATGATTGTACACATCACTTCACTTCTCCCAGCCCCATTTAAAAAAAAACAAAACTTTAAACTTTTGGTAATCAGATGAAAATTACATCTCACTAGTGTATTAATATTTTTTATTTATGAGTGAGGTCAAAACATTTTAGTGGTTATTATATTTTGTAAATTATTCATCTTCTTTGTCCATTTTTTAATTTAATTTTATTTTCTTACTGATTTGAAGTAGCTCTTGGTATGTATTTTTAAATAGCTATTTATTATAGCTGTTATAAATTTCATTCCACTGCTTTTGTATGGTACTTTTTTATGAGAAAGTTTTACGTAATCTAACACTGACGTTTTCTTTCATTCTTTATGCTTAGGGACTTTCCCTCACTCCAAGATTATCATTTAAATTCACTAATGTTTTCTTCCAGTAATTTTATGGATTCATTTTTACACTTAAATCTCTAATCAAGTGAAAAGTTTTTGCTCTAAACAAATCTGTACTTTTCAATGTTTTTATTACAATTAGCATAAATTGTTACTATAATTTTCTGATATATGAGCACTGGCTAGTATAGCGCACATATATTTCCATGAAAATCTTTTTAAAAAAACAAAACCAATAACAGATGTAATTTGAAAAACATCAATATGGTAAAAGAATGAGACGAGGCTTCCCATATTTCATTTAAAATTTGAAAGATCACCATATATGAACTTCCCTCTGCTATGGTTCAGCTCCTCTTCATGTGCACACACTGTTTAGTGCACAAAGAGTGCCAGCTCGTTATTGGCGGCCACCCCTTCTTGAGCCTAATATCAATCGCACAGGAAAAAAAGGAAGAAAAAAAGCCGAGAAAAGAGTAAGACATAAATAACCTGTTGGAAGCCAAGGGAAATCAGGGTTTGTTGCCAGGCAGTGACAATTCTTTTTGAAATGTCTGAACTACCCAATAGCACAATTTACTTCTTGACTCTGGCCCCACAGAAATTCTTCAGTTTCCCCAGCCCCAGCAGTCCACAGACCAAAGTGTCTCCACTGCACACAAAGAACACAAGCTCTGCAGCCAAACTCCCTGATTCACACTGGACTCTGTACTTACCAGCTCTGAGATCTTTTCACATTGTTTGAACATCTCTGTGTCTCGGTTTTCTCATCTGTAAAATGAGGATAATAATAATAATAATACCTTACATAGATGTCCAGTGGATGGTTTACCCAAGTTAATACTTACAAAGCACTAGTAAGTGCCTGGAATATAATATTGCTCAATAAATATTCACCAAATCTTTATCAAAGACTAGTTAAATCTATTTAAGTCACAAGTCTATTGTAGAAGTCCAAAGGAATCAGAAAGTTAGGAATTCCAGGATTTTCTAATTGTTCTCTTGTTTGACAGGTTTAGGAAGATCATGCAATATTTGCCTTTCTGCTTTGCTAAGCTATAATGTGTGGACAATTAGGTCCTTATTACAATCAACGACTGCAGTAAACATGTGGCTTGAGGGCTACTATTATTAAAGTAGTTCTTATTCACCTGACCTGTGACAAGCTATTTTTTTCTCCAAATGACTCAATGATCTACTCACTACTAGTGTGCAATAAAGTTAGAGAAAGTTATTGAATCATTTGAAACCTGTTTATCGATGCTAAGATCCCACTGTGTAATGGCAAAAAAAAAAAAATCTTAGTCACAGTTAGGCAATGGCACTATGGTAGGAAGAAAAGTTTCTTGGTAAACTGTGCTACCTAGGCACAGACTCATTTTAGAAAACTACATGCCACATTTAAATGTAGCTATAAGTTATCTATTTTTACTTTTTAAAAAAATTCATTAATAAAATAAGATGCATTAATTTATTATTTCGCTCTTTTTTTTTTTGTGCCGTATGTTCTGTCTCTGGTACATTCTATTATGGCTGAATTTTTTGGCTCATTTCTTATAGTTCACTAATTAATACTTTGATGTATTTGTTTTACTACGTGGTTTATCTACTAAGAACTTTTATTTCAATGATCGTATTTTTCATTTTCAAGATTAACAAATTAACAGAAGATTCTTTAATTAAAAACTGCCCACTGTCATGACTGTTGTATCCCGTCATATCTCTGAGGTTATTGACTACAGTTCATTTAATCTTATTTGCTTACTTGTTCCCTTGGGCATTCATGCTTTGATTTATTGGGTTTGGTGCCTATTTTTCACGGTGTTAGTTTTCCTTAAAAGCCTGGTGATTCTTGGTTTGAACATCCCTGCCTGCGGGAGCTGGTTCTGTTTCCAGGAGCTCGCCTCTGGTCATTGCGGAGGAGCCAGGGCGGAGGTGCTGAGAGGAGCCCTCCACTCCCCCCCATTCCTCCTGCAGTTCACTACTTTCTGCAGCAATGTTTCTCAACATTTTTGTCATTGTTGTCCTCCTAAAAAGCCTTTTTAAACAACCCCCCTTCACTGCCTAAGCCCAATGAAATTTTAACACCACAGATATGCTACATATCTGTTTATTTACCATGGCCCTTGGTAGGGCCACAAACTATTGCAATATCTATACCTAAGATTTTTTGCTTCCTTCTCTCTCCCACCTCCCACACCTAAAAACAAATTTTTCCCTCAGTGGAGGCAATATTGCCCATCCCAGCAGAAAATCCAGGCTCTGAAGGATGTCCCTGTCTTTCTGCACTGAATATCCTAGAGGTCAATGCTCTTACTGCTTTCTCCTTAGAAAACAGTTGCCCAAAGACCTCTCCTACTCCTTCAGACAATGCCTGAGCTTAGAACATTCAACATTCCCCGAGTGACTCCTGCCTCTAAAATCTTTGCTACACTAGGTTTTGTTGTTTTTGTTGTTGTTTTAATTAACAGACTTTATTTATTAGAGCAGTTCCAGTTTCACAGCAAAATGAACAGGGAGCACAGAGCTCCCTCATATCCCCTCCACACCCTGCACAGCCTCCCCACCATCAACAGCCTCAGCAGCGTGGCACACCTGAGGTTTGCCCTTTTAACCTGATGATCTGTGTTGTCAGTATTTCTGGAATTTTTTAAAAACTCAGATGTACTGATAACACTATTTTCAAGCAATAGTATGAATTCTTTTTGTCTTTATAACTGTTGAAATTTTGAGGAACTGGGGCAGCGACGCAGGGAGTGAGGCCTGTCTTCACAGTCCTCTGTCTCAAGTCAATTTCTTAGAGAGATTATTCTAATACGACAAAAAAGGGAGGGGATTAACTTTCATAGACTGTTATTTTAAATTGTCCCAAAGATCTGCCAATTTATAGCCCAATAAGTCTTCTAATAATACAGGGCAAGCAAATTATTCTTAACTACATGTTCAACATTTAAAATAAATAGTATATATAAACCTATATATGATAAAGTAGCATGGCTCCATTTTTATGAGTTCTTTCTTTAATGTACTGAATTTATGATCATGGGAGCTTGTGATATATATATAATTTATATAGTATATTTAAATTATTTATTAATACACTTAAGCAGTTTATGGAAAAAAGGAACACAAATGCCATTAAACTGTATTTCTACTGCTTCATATTCACTTATTATCTGTCACAATATATGTATACATATTATACAGTTATACTATTTATAAAGGTCTAATATTTTGTACTTACTAATCGTGTGCTGCTTAGTTTACTCAGTATGTGTGTGTGTGGTGGGTATGTATTTCAAGGCTACAAAATTGCCATTTTTACTACTCATGTTTTCTATATAATTAAACCAAGAATGGAATCATGTTTGCTGACATCTTATAAAAACTAAGAATTAAGAATATTTTTATGTTGCATCAAACGATATGAATAGTGTCAAGTAGCTTTACAAAGAACTTAAACCAGTTTACCTACCATACACTGGATCCAAATTTTTTAATTCTTTTAGAAGTTTTAAAATTAACATTTAAAATAAATTGTGACTGCATTTTCCCACTCAATGACTTCCTATCTGTATTCTTGCAGGTATAAAAGTATTTACAGCAGGCTGTATTTTCCTAATCTGTCCGTAACAACCAAATAATTGCACACCCTTTTATTTGACACTAGGCACCCTATTTCATCAATAGTTTTTATTTCTTCTCTGTCTCAGGTGTTATTTAAGCAAGTGTTCTGTGTTTTCAGGTGGCTGATTATATTTCAGTTCAACTTTTGTTATTGTATTGTAGAGAAATGACATGTTTCAGAATTATGTCTTTTGTGTTTATTATGCATCTTTGAATCTCATCCTATTTCTCAGGGAGAAAATCTATTCCTATTGTTCCATGTCTATTAATTTTATTTCATTGTTCAGCTATATAATTGTTTAATTGATCCATTATTATAGTAGCGAAATTTTAAAGTCTTTAATTACAAATATATTTCTACTTATTTTTTGTATTTCCATATTAACTTTTGTTTTCAGCATTTTTCTTGGGATATCTAATGTTGTTCATATTTTATGCATTAATATAATCTTTTTACCATGATGTAGTAATCTTGTTATTCAATTGTATATTGTTTTACTTTCAAATCTACTTTTTCTAATACCATAATAATAACTCTGTTTCTCTCTCTCTTTTCACTCTCTCTCATTTTTTTTTGCTTTGCTTTTAGACAAAAGTATTGAAAGTCAGACCATCTCCTAATAGACTTCTTTTTTCTCCTTTTGATGACAATGCTGGCAATAACAACTCTTAGCCCAGAAAGTACAAAAATAGCTAATGATTATGTTTTTTATAAGTATTCTAATTTCCTGGAACTTTGAGGGTTTATGAGCCTGTAACATTTGCATGTTTGAAGAAATTCATCTTTTAAAAACCAGTTTATATGTCATTATGGACTGTCATCAACATTGTTATGATTAACCCCAGGTTTTCTGATAATGAAGGTGACCAGCTGGATATAAGAATACCTCCTCAAGCCTTTACAAAATTCAGTAATGCAAGTAAGCTTATATTATCATACAGTGTTTTATCAATGGTATTTTGTAGGTATTACAAGTAATTTTATATGGAATTTCCCAAATAGTGAAAACATATGGATTATCTCTGAACAACTGCGGGCTTTTAAATTGTTTGTATTTTCTATTCTTTTTAAATAAAGATCTTTCTTTGAACCTTTATAGCATTTATAACTATACCATTTGAATATCCTCTGTCTTGTAGAGTTTCCATTTGTTTTACTTGTGTATACATCTTGTCTTCCCAATGATATTTGTCTGTTATACTCTGAGGCAGAGATTGTTTCATACTCCTTTTGTTTTGCTAACGGAACTTTGCATAGAACAGGTGCTCAGTGAGTGCTTATGCATTAGAGTCATCCAAGTAGCCTAGTGATGACCCCTAGGATAGTGTATTATGCTTTGCCATATATGTGAGAGAGCCTAGAGTGTGTACCTATAGTAGACTGAATAATGCCCCCAAAGACACCAGATCCTAATCTCTAGGCTATGTAAGAATTACCTTATTTGGAAAAATAGTCCATGTAGACATGACTAAGCTAAGGGAATTGTCCTGGATTATCTAGTCGGTGCAAAATGCCACCACAAGTGTCCTTATAGAAACGTGAAGAGGGAAATTTTACTCATAGAGACAGAGAGGAGGAGGCCAAGGAGAAAAAGGAGTATAAAAACATTTGAAGATACTGGCCCTAACGACTTGAGCGATGAGGTCACAGCCAAGAAAGGTCAGCAGCCACCAGAAGCAGGAAGTGGCAGCGGACGGATTCTTCCCTAGAACCTCTACAGGGGGTGTGGCCTTGCCAGCACTTTGATTTCAGTCCGATGGTACTGGTTTAGGACTTTAGGACTTATTCTCTCTGTGAGAGAATAAATTTCTATCGTTTTAAGTCTTCAAGTTTGTGATAATTTGTTAGAGGAGCCAGAGGAAACAAATACAATGCCAATCTTATTGTAAACTATGTAAACGAAACTGCTCTGCAACACACTTCATTGCGTATGTTACCCACAAGGATACCTATGTAGACTAGCAGGCATTTCCACCCACTGACCCAACCATTCCATATAGGTTGATTTCTAAGGGCCTGTCCACCTCTCAGATTCTCTGATCTATCAAGAGACTATAGCCTTCAGCGGTGTCCTGTGTGATGGTAGCAGGATTCCTGGATATAGTACTAACACCCATCTTTGGTATCTAAGGTGAAACCAAAGGAATGTATGGAAGTGGCCCAATGGTAAAGTGGGATGCCTTCAAATACCCAGGTAAACTCCACTAGCTTCCTAAATAAAATTGGCTTCAATTACATAGTTGAGAAGAATATAGAAACACTCTAGTTTCACTAAAGCTCGAGTTGAATCTATAAAATGTTAATTGAATGAAACCTAAAAAATAGAATGCAGCTATACAGGTAAGGCATGCCATTTCTCTGCTCACAGAGATTCTCTCTTCACAGTGTTTTTGTGTTTAGGTTACTTTAGAACCAGCTGGGGGCCCCATGAGCAGTGGAGGCAGATGCAAGGACTTCACTGTTTTTCATACTTTTATTTTTTTATAGGTTTCTTTGTTTGTTTCCTTTTGTTTTTAAAGCCAGAAAAGCAGCCTGCATTTCCAAGGTCATTGACTCCATGGCAGTTTTCTTTGGGGCCATATTGTTTTGTTTTTCTTTAACCTAAGAAAAAACTCACCCACAAATGTAATGTTTATCTTTCAAAATAGCAGCTGTGAAAAGCACAGGATGTACGAAGCCAAAAACACTCTTTTGACTTCCTCTCCTTTTTGTATGTATGTGACCTTTCTCAGGTTCTTCCCAGAGGATGCCTGCCATAAGTAACATTCTTCAGTTTGGCCTAAGGGAAAAAGGTCCCCAAGTGAGAACAGCCATCATCACTTTAGGAGCAAAACTTGTGTGTTCTGTGCATTTTGGCATAGGGTTAACTTCTGTTCCCCAACGATTCTCCTCTATCTCAATTTCTTCACTGAGTCATAACTTGAAGTGTGTTGGTGTTGCCTCTCACCTCAGTTGTTTGAAGATACCATTTGATCATGGATGTCGGAGCTTCTGAAATGTTGGCTTTCCTTGGGAACTCTATAAAGAAAACGTCTTGGAAATCTGTCTTCAACTGAGTTACTTTTGGGGGGCGGAATTCCATTCGACCAGGGATCCCCAACCCCCGGGCCACAGATTGATACCATTCTGTGGACTTTTAGGAAGGGGGCCACATAACAGGAGGTGAGTAGTGGGCAAGCCAGCCAACCCATCCTTGGAAAAATTGTCTTCCATGAAACTGGTCCCTGGTGCCAAAAAGTTTGCATTAGACAACAGGATTTATTAGTTTGAATTCTTTAAAAAAAATATTATTTATGTCTTTTTAGAGAAACATCTATGTGAGAGAGAAACATCCATCAGTTGCTTCTCGCCTACGCCCTGACCAGAGACCTAACCCACAACCCAGGCATGTGTCCTGACCAGGAACTGAGCTAGCAGGCTTTCGCTTCACGGAATGTCTCCAGACCAATTGAGCCACTCTGGTTGGGGCTATTAGTTTGTATTCTTGCCTCACAGAATTCTTGTTCTCAATGACATGTGTCTTTTCTTCTATTTCTCATACCCCATTCCCTCTGCTCCATTCCTTCTTCTTCTGTTTTCTGTATCTCTGCACTCTTTTGTCACCACCCACCACTTGCTACTAACAAGGCACCTTTCTCACTGCCCCTATATTAGGTGTGACTTTTACAAAGAGTATAGGCACTGTGGCAAATGGTTTTTTAAAAATTTGAATTGAATGCTTTGATTAAGTGCCATTAAAACTCCTGTCAGCACTACATATGTTTGTTTCTGTTAGATACACTCTGATTCTTCAGAAATTAACATTGGTGTCTCAGAATGATGGTCGTGCTATATCTTGTTAATAACTATAATGTGATGTTTTATTAAATCTCCACAGTATTATCTTTTTTTCTTGCAAAATATAATCAGTTCACTTTCAAAAAGAAATGAGTGTCAAAGTTTAAAAACTAAGAATGGAAAAACTAGTTATGGTATATCTGGAGCAGCATGCTCCTCTGGCAGATTGACCAACAGCACTGGAAGACCTGGCATTGAAAGCATCAATAAGGACAGTTGCTTCTCTTCCAAGCAGTGCACTAGCCACACTGAGGTATTGCCCCCTCTTTTAGTGCCACAGGGGACTTTCGCTGAGACTAGACTACTTTAGGAAAGTTCCTGAGTGTCAGGCATTTCTTGAGCCACTGGCAATTTTTGTTTCTTTTCTATTGACTAGAGGTTTATTCACAGTTCTAGGTAATTTTTTTCCTTCAGGAGCTATTTTATTGCGTGTTTGTTCCTTCAATCCTTCTCTGCCTGAAAAAATGGCCTAGAGCTGAGCACGTAGGAAGGGGAAGAAGATACTATGTTTTATTCCTTTGCTGTTTTCACTGGTAAAACCAAAGGCACACCACTTCCGTGGTATATATTTTAGTATTTTATCAGAGATACACACATATATATATTCTCTCTGTGTGGTCTCTTACAGAAAATGACAGCTAAACATGCTATTCTAGCTTAGGACAGGTACTGTCCCAAGAATATCCTAAAGAGAAGCTTATGAGTTCAATATAGTTAAGATGTCTGATTTTTCTCTTGGCCCTCAGAAGCTATATCCTGGCTCTGCTCTTATTTTATCTGTTTGAAACATTCTTTGAGGGAAATCACAAAAATACAAAAGAGGTTTTTACATAAATATTTGGATCTTGGTTCTCTGGAGTTTCAATAAATCAACCCCTCTTTTCTTAAAATAAATCACAGGAAAACTAGATGACAGATTATACAGAAACAATCTCTTTAGATGCTTTCCTACTTAAAGTACAAGTTATTTTTCTCTTGGGTATAATTTCTCCTTGTTATGAAATGATTCAAAGCAAAAGGAAGCTGATTATACCAGATTCAAAGGAAAAATTGTGGACCCTGAGAAGAAAGCTACCTACTAAGAAGAGCTTCAGGTTGCTAACTGGGCTCAAATTTTAAAAACAGGGTCCAGCAGCCATATTTCTACATGGGGCCTGTCACGTAAACTGTCTTTCAAGGAGAAGCCCTCGCTAAGCTGCCTGCCTCCTGCACTGAGCAGCCTTCCAGCGCTGTGTTTCTGCAGCCAGAGCCAGACTGCATAAGGGAGTTCCTGAAATCCCATTTCAGCCAGTAGGACTGAGGCTTACCCTCTGATTGGAGCTGTGCAGCTATACCCCATGAGCATCTTCACAGATGACTCAGGATGTCTCCATTTTAACAAATCAGGAGAGGGCCTTTGAACCAATGAAACTTCGAGGATTTGGAGTCCTCATTTGCATGAGGACAGACCAATCAGGAACCAGGAGCCGGGACTTCTGTTTATGTACCAGCTCCCCTCTGGCACAGGGAGCACACTTTCCCTTTCCACCCAAGAATAGCCAAAGCAGATCAATTAGGAGAGGAGCAGAGTTGAGCCGTCTACCCAGGGCCTCTTCACGCCCACACTCTTTCACATCCAGTCTGCTTCCTAATCGAGCAATAACACTATTACCTATTCCATAGCTTTGTTGTTCTCACAACTGTGCCATACCATAATTGAGCTGTTAGCACGAAATAAAGTTTCCTTCTTCACCACACCCCAAATTGAGGATTACTGTTGGCATTGAATTGGTGCCATTGGTTGACAAAATCCAAGTAGATTTCTCTTACTTTTGTGGGCTTATTTGAATTTCCCATATTCTTTAACATGTTTAACGCTGGCCTGGGACCCAGGCAGACTTGCCCAGTATGGATTAGGGAGTAAAAATAACTCCTTTTGTATCTGAGTGCTTTGCGGGGAGCAATCTGTAACAGGGAAACTCTTAAACACGCTTCTATATGACCTCTTTTGGTCCCTGGCATGGGTCACATAAGAATTCATTTCTTATACTTTAATCACCTTTGGTTAGAATCACCCAATTTGCTTTATAGCTATCACCACACTAGATATATATAGATATATCTCTATGTAGATATAGGAGGCCTGTCTGGAAAAAGTCCGACCATTGTTAATATAACAAGAACAGTTTTGGGTGACATCGACGTAACCTGGCAGCCAAGAGAGTGGACTGGAATGCACATTCCTGAATAATGACGACTTTACTATACTAGTCAGTGGGGGCGGTAGATGCCCTTGAGTGAGCATGGGTACTGTGTGGCTGTCACATTCAAAATGACTGAGTGAATAGAGCAGCGAATCAGCATTAAATTTTGCATTAAGCGTGAACATTCCCCAAAGAAACTATTCGGACGATTCAGAAGGCCACAGCTATGAGCAGCTGGTGATCAGCAGTTTCATCACAATAACGCACCTGCTCATGTATCACATCTTGTGCAGAGTTTTTTGGCAAAACATCAAATCACCCAGGTGACTCAGCCACCCTACCGCCCAGATTTGGTGCCCTGCGACTTCTGGCTTCTCCAAAAACTGAAATCACCTTTTAAAGGGAAGAGATTTCCGACCGTTGATGAGATTCAGGAAAATACAGTGGGGCAGATGATGGTGATTGGGAGAATTATGTGAGGTCCCAAGATGCCTACTTTGAAGGAGACTGAGGCATCATTATCTTATGTACAATGTTTCTTGTATCTTCTTCAATAAATATCTCTATTTTACATAGCACATGGCTGGATTCTTTCTGGACATACCTTATATATCTATATATTTAGATATCTGTACCTATATCATCTATATCTATATGTATTCTCCTCTTCAGCATCAAAACAAACCTTAGAAACTTTAAAAATACAGAGTATTGGGCCAGAACCCAAGAGAAAATACTAGCTCATTTTGCCAGTCCAAAGATCTTACAATTTTCACCAAGTTTGAGAATCGTAGCTCTCAAGTACAAGCCCTATGTCTGCTTGTCTTAAGGGTGCAGTAGCAAGAAGTCTGATCCAGGTTAACTGTGCCAGTTGGTTCTAAGGGTATATTTTTCAATAACTCATTGTGGGGTCTTTCCTAGGTCTTTATGTCCACTTAAAGGTTGAGTATGGTAAAGAGTTTTAGCTAGGCATAGACCGTCATGATAATCTAGGAAATGATCTCTTGGTTAATAGGGAATGGCTTCCTCATCAGTAGCTATGGCTAGGTTTGGGTCGAGCTACCACATAGAAGCCATGAAGACTAAGTATGAAATACATCCCTGTTTCTATCCATTAATTATGCTGCTTTGTGAGTGTTTTTCTTACTTAATAAGTATTGCCAAATGCAACGTACCTTGGGGTCCCAAGCTGGAAAGTTCACTTTAGTGACCTTTGATCACAATTTCGTTGCCGACAGTTCTGCAAGAGACCAATATATTTCAAGTTTTTCTTTCATTTTTGAAAATTTTTATTTAATGATCACAAGAAAAGTAATTTTGTTGTAGCTTTAAAAATTCAATCTGCCTAAATAAGCATGACCTTCCCATTAGATTTAATTACAATCTGGTCTTGGATTAGGCACAAAAAGAGCTATAGAAGACTTCTTGAAGTCCTTTTCTAGGACTTTGATTCTAATAGCTAGAATATTGCTTGAACACAAGGCAAAGTCCTTTGGCTATTAAGTCTGCTAACATGACGCTTCACACTTATGGTTTTCAGAAATTTGAGTGTCCCAAGACAGCCAAATTTGTTTTTTAATTTCCTGCCCAGCACTTTTTTTCTATGTTGACTTAGGTTCAAATTGCACATATGCCTCTCATGTAATTAATAAGTATATATGAAATACAAGATATAATGTACACAAATATTTAGAGTTGTGATATATCAAACCATAGTTAGACTATTTCAGTCACTCTCATAAAGGTTCTAGACAAATTAATTTTTAAAGCTTTTTTAGCAGTTTATAAAAATATTTTCAGGAGATAAAATATATTGCCATATATTCCACAAAGAATATATCTACACTTTTAACAATATTTTCAGAGTTATGGTTAAATGATATTCTTTACTTTGTTTCATTAAAGTGCCAGAATGTTAAATAATTCACCAGAATTCAAACAAAGCACTGTTTTTATCTCAGTTGTGGAGAAAAGTTTAAAAAATAAGGAAGGAAAAAATATTTAAGGATCACATGGGAATTTTAATTAGATCCTAGGGTAATTAATACATTTTTAAAAATCAGTATTAGAGGAAGTCTGCCTTCAGGATCTCTACTACTCTATGGATCAGATTTATCTCATTTTAGAAAAGTGCACAAAACATGGAACTGACTATCTGGATGGAAATTTAGTCAAACACTTAAGAAACTCATTGAAAGGAACTTCCTTGTACTAACTTCATGTTCCTTCTTTGTTGTAACAAAATTGGATTCGAAATGGCAAATTACCCACTTTCTCTATATGAATTAGAATAATGATTTTACTAAAGATATGAGCAGATCAAATTCCTATAATTAAGGCTGGCCAGAATAGAGTGGAGAGAGAATGCACTGGGGATATAGGTTGGTTTGGCGATAGAGGGCCTTGAAAAGTCTAGTGTGTACACATACACGTACAGCCTCACATACACCGTGGGGTGGAGCATATACACAGCCATGACAGAGAAATATTAGTGCCTCCTCCCACAATCCATGTTGCCAAAAAATGGTTATGACAACAATACCTCTGTGCTGTTTGCCTGGAAGTCCTGAGCCCAGTATAGCACTTGGTAAGATTTAAATGGACCAGGGCCAATTTTTTATGATATTTGGCCAGCCTTTGTGCATATACCTTTTACCTTATTTTTACTTATAAACACACATACTCTCTCTAATATACGTTATTATTACTAATGTCAGGTTATATGGTATACTTTATTCTAACATAAACAAAAGAGCATTATAAACTTATCTCATTTATCCTCAGTAAAAATGAGAGAGACCAAGAAGGAAGCTATTTCAAGGGTCTTGATATTTTTCTGTCTTTGTTGATTCCTTCTTTCCCATTAACCTGGAAATCCAGATTAATCTTTCTAGAGCAACCTTAAAAAAAAACAAACAGGTTATTTGAAGAAACTTTTAGCATCTCGGCAGGAAAATTTCCACACTACTCATTCTAACAGACATGGAGATTTCTGGCTCCATCTTCTCAATCCAGCTGTTATTCCCCATAATTACTCGGCATATACCTTCCTCCAGATGCTGCTTTTCTTGCTAAGTGCTTTTATGGTTTTGCTCTTCTTCATACTATTTGTTCCAGTCAGGCTCTTCATTCTCTTCCTTTCTCTTCATTTGAATCCTTTCCACTCCAACTAAAATCTTATCTCCTCTGTGAAACTTTATCAGACCACTCCAGGTCATTTGAGACTCTACTGTCATGCTATGAAAAGTTGGGTTATTTGTTGAGTATTACTAATGAAATATGAGGAATAATAAGGTTTCAGTAAGACCAGATTTCAGGTCATTGAGTGAATTCTGTTCATTGGGCTATCTTTGTACCTTTCTGCCATTTCTCTCATTTTCTTTTTAAAATTTTATTTTTCTCATTTTATCTCTGTTTTTCTTTTTCTCTTTTAAATGTGAAGAGACATATTCTAAGCATGGTGCTTAGAAAGCCATGCTTGGAAGAGGGAAACCAATAGGCTAGAGTACCCAATGTGCAGCATGTCCAGTCTTTTCACAATCAAATAAAAATAAAAACAAAAATCTCAAATGCCGCAGTCAGTCAAGTCAAAAGAGAACTGCATTTATTATTAGAACTATTCCCAAAGGGTTGGTATATTACGGCCCGAGACTCTGAGGGGGAAACAACAACAAAAACCTCACCTAGCCAGTTCATCATGGAAAATAATGACACGGTCTAAAAGAAAATAATTGAAAAACATATATGGTATTGAGGTAGGGAGGTGATAAGAAATATAAACTTATGAGCTAAATAATTTAGAAATAATAAAGGATATCTCAAGTTATAAAGAAGAAAGAAAACGGTGCTTGCTTAAGTCTGAAGAGAGACAAATTGAAACTTTCACCTTTTGCCTAGAAGAAAACACCCTTTTTTTTTTTTTTTAAATAATAAGCTTAGATAAAGGCACAAGATACCTAGCTACAGCAACACTTTGGGTTAATAGAGAAGGCACTAAGAGCACAATTCAAAGGGCATTTTCAGTGACGTGGTTTCGCTAAGAGCCTCATATTTGCAAAAATGTTTTTCCTATCATCCTGCTAAATCTGAAGGAGGTATGGGGATAGAACCTGAAAAATGAAAGTCCTGTTCAAGCATATCACACAAATCTAAATACTCTAAGATTCTTGAATTTACTTGGTTGGCTCTATTTTGTCCTCCTTCCTGGTTAGGCAGAAAAACAAACATGGAAATCAAGGTGATATAAAGCTACGATCACTTTAAAAATAGTCTTCTTACTCTTTCAAAATCAACCTGGAAAGAAAGGAAACAAAGATCTAAAACTCTCTTACACTCAATAGTTAATGGTAAACTTATGACTATATTTTTAACTTTTTTTTATTGAGTCATCAACTCTCCTTCCCCCACTCCTAGTTTCCAGGGTCAACGGGCAAAGTTTTTATAAATCACGAGACTGGATTTGCTATGTTTGGTCTTGATCCAGCGTCTTTATTATCTCTGCTGTTGTGCACTAGAGTTTTGTAGATATGGTTTTGAAGAAACAATACCAGATTATTCCCAGACTGTTTGCCAATTGATTTTAAACTGTTGCTGGTACACATAACTTTAAACTGCTGATATACAAAATAATGAATGGTCTTTTATTCCTGAATCGTTTAGACTAGAAAATGGGAGAGGGGATTCCTTTTCTGTCAAACTTCTTTGTTCCTCCTTTGCCTCAGTTTTCTAATTTGTTTAATAGTGTTGTTCAGAGTTTTGTTTTCTTCCCTAATTATATCTAGTGCAAAATGCCTTGAGTATGTTTTCACGATTCCATCATAACAAATAGAGAATCAGGAAAGCTATCCATATAGTCATTTTGATCATCCAGATCTTGCTTCCAACATTCCTTAGCCTAAAACTGTAGCGCCTTAGGAAATCTCTGAAACCATGGCAGCGCACAGTCATTCCCACAGATGTGGCTCCTGGATAAGGAACACCCAGGGAGTTTAAATAAATTGCTGCAAGTCATATGGCTAGCTAGGGTCAGAATTCACCATTACTAGAAACCAACTCTTCCCATTCTCCATTGAACACAGATCATTTTCACTGGAAATTCAGAATGCCTAAGTGGACACCAGGTCTGGACTGGGTTTCCAGCTCTATCCAGGATGACTCTTGGAGATAAATTATAGGAAAGATTCTGAGATCTTGGGCTGATTCTATGGACGGTTTAAGAGACCTAACCCCCAACTCAAGCAGAGCCAAATCCCCAAGGACCCGACCTTCTTTCTTCGTGGTTACCCAGGGCAAACCTGACACAGCTGAAACATTTCAGAGTACACCTACACACCTGGTTGAACCAGGACAGAGTCAGTGGTAGAAGAATACAAGATCAACTATTTGTCCAAACGGCCATCTGTTGACACAGTCATTAACCCAATAACAGTGCAGGCCAGTATCCTCTCAAATTAGTTTTAAGTGAAATCACTTCAAAATATAAATTTGTTTTATCTTTTTAAGGATAAAAGGGAAAACTTTTTACGTTTTTCCCCGGAAAACTACTAAAGACTCATCATCATCGAGTACCTTGCCTCGAATCACAAATCTGGCCAGTATGCACATGGATTTTGTCCAAGTCTGCGGAAGAATGGAACATTTTGTTTTCGGAATATGAGATGTATGAAATACAAATCTGCCTAAAAGCGTCCTCGGAATTGCTCTGGGACTAGGCGAGCAGGCAGTAACTGCGAGGGAGAGGGAGAAAACAAGGCCAGTCTGAGTCAGGTAACGCCCTCGGGTGCGGTCTGGGGAAGATAATGAATTGAGATCACAAAGATAGAGCCTTTTAAACATTTCTCTGCCCCAATGAGTCAGTTCCATAATAAAGTGAGGAAATGCAGGTGTGGACGCCCCAAAATTTCACGGCTTTTAGACTCGCGGTGGGGGCAGCAGGCAGGAGAGGACTGGCCTGCCTGCTGCTTCCAGAGGTTAATAATTTACCAAGAAAGGGCCCCCGATTTTGCTACAAAACTCTAACACTGAGTCTGGTAAACTTATTGGAAGCGAAAATTAGAACTGGAAAATCCAGGTTCGCACCCAGGAGCGCCCCTCCCTTCACTGTCGGATCATGAGTGCGGCTTGCGGGAGAGCGCAGGGCCTTGCTCAGCTCCACGATCTGCCCCTCCAGGCCGCCCACCTCCTGACCTGCCCCGACTCCTCTGGACCCCGCCCTATTGCCCTCCCAGCTCCGCCCCTCCCGTCTGCCCGGCTCCGGCCCCGCCCCCACCCCGGGGGAGCGAGCTGTCTCCGCCCTTGCCAGGGAGGTGGGAGGCTGCGGGAGCTGTGCTGCAGTAGCCGTCCCAGTCGCCGCGGCACCTCCTAGTCCAGCTCAGCCGCTGTCGAGCCGAGCTAGGAGCCCGGCCGAGGACGGTGCAGCCGCAGCCAGGGGCCCGCAGCCCGCGCCTCGAGTCCGCCGCCGCCCTCCGAGGGCACCCCAGGCTGCGCCATGGTGAAGGTGACGTTCAACTCGGCTTTGGCCCAGAAGGAGGCCAAGAAGGATGAACCCAAAAGCAGTGAGGAGGCGCTCATCATCCCCCCCGACGCCGTCGCGGTGGACTGCAAGGTTCGAGGGCCTGGGAGGTCCCGGGAGCGGGTGCTTGGCTAGGCCTGGAGAGCTGCGCAGCGCTGGTGCGGCTCTGCGCGCAGACATGGGCGCGCGTCCCGGAGGGAGCCGAGTTCTCCCTTTTGCTCGCGCTGCTGCCCTTTCTTGTCCGGCCGCAGCTTCTTTGTAAGAAAGTACGTGTACTGGAAGCGTTGCCCAACACGGGACTGGGGGCTTGGGAGGCCTGGAGAGAGAAGGATTGAAGAATTGTGCCGAGTTCACGGTCGCTGGTGCAGTCGGGGTAATGTTCGTGGGGCCGGGACTAGTTTCGTTCGACATGGAGACCAGCGGCGACAAGCAGAATCACAAAAACAACAGAGTTTGGCACTTCCCCCCGGTATAAATAATGTGCCTAAAATGGCTGACATCATTACAAGCCTAAACCTCTGTTGCTTCCTACTTTTCGTTTCTAGGCCGAACAAGTACTTGGACTAAGTCCAGCTCCTGTAAGCCTCTTAATTTTAAAAGCATTTTTTCCTTTACCTCTTCTTCCCACGTCCCTTCGGTATTGGCAGGTGAACTGAAGGATGGGGTCCCGAGAGGGAGCAAGGAGCCGATGAGGGGGGAAAAGCAAAGTGAAGGTGTCAGAGTAGGTTCTGGCTGTGGATTTTATAACTAAAACAAACATTGCAGGTAAAGATCATTAATTATTACGTGGATGTTAGTGTAAGACTGAGAATTGGCTTATAAATTATATCAGCATCTTTATAGGACCCTGTGGGCTAAGCGAAACTAAATGTAGGAAACTTGTCCCACGTCCCTTATAAAATTCTCCTTTATTTTACAAAATCCCTCTTTTAGCCCTAAGTAAAATCAGGAGTGAAACTATAATTGTGCTAATTTTCGCTAGCATTTTTCCAGACCTATTATCCGTAGGATAACTTAGTTTTAACTTGAAAAGCTCAGTAATTTGTGTGCAGATAGGAGTAATAAGCATTATTTTTTATATAGTGTAACATGAAAATTACTACTGAAAAATAGGCCGAAAAATAGGCCACTGATATACTATAAAAATGTCTAAGAATATAATGTTAATTTGGATGTAAAAATGTTAGCGTGTGCTTAATTTAGGAAGTGTTACAGTTGAAAAAACAAAAGGTCAGGGGTTGATTGTTAAATGACTGCCTTTCCTTGAAATAGGAACAGTGAACCGATTCCCTGAAAGGGGTTATGAATTTGGGAATTGGTATTATTTTTTGAATTCATTGCAAACAGAATTGTTCTTAAAAGAAAATGTTTGGAATGCACAGGCCATAATTCCAGTAGCAAATTATTATCTTATCTCTATATTTATGTAACATTTATCTTACCTGAAATAGATTGATAGTCAGGTGTGCACTAATAGCAGTCTCAAATACATATACATAGTTATATTCTAATTCTATTGAATATCTTCTTAAATCATATAAACAAACGTGAATTCCTCCCATTAAAAAAAAGTGACTAGGCAGAAAGTGTCTGTCATGTAACTTCAGACAGCTTTGCTCTGTTCCACTGTAGTGAAGGAGATTTGAAACTACACAAAAATCAGAATTAATTTGCTGGGCATCTTTAAATCCAACTTTCGACATTTTCTGACACTTCCGAAATGGTTACCTTGTTCTTAGATCTTCAGAATTTCTCACAATTTCACCGCATGCAAATTTTGTGGTCAGAGCAGCTGTAAAACAGTAACTATTCATAGTTCTGCTTTGTTTTCAACTTCTGTTCCCCCAGATCCCCATATCCAAAGAAAAATACTGGAACTAAGCTGTGAGGGCTAGAGTTTTCCTTTGTGACTACACGACAGTCATGGATGAATTGGCAGATAAAAAAATGCGTAATTCTTTTTATAGCTGTAAGCTCAAAGACTTCAGAGAGTGACAAAATACTGCTTCACATTGAATGTAGAATCCTTTTTTCAATTTTTTTAATTGTTCAATTACAGTTGTCCCCATTTTAACCCCCATTACTGTCCCCTGCCCTATCCACACCCCAGCTCCCACTTTCAACCCTGCCCGCACCTTCTGCTTGTCCGTGGGCCCTTTATACGCGTTCCTTGACTTGAGCCTTCCTGGTCTTTCCCTGTTACCCCCTCCCCTTTCCACTCTGGTCACTGTCAGTTTGTTCTTTATTTCCGTGTCTCCGGTTGGAAACCTTACTTTACAACAGACAGTTGTGAAAAAACTGTCTTCATCTTGGAGTTTGGCAATGATTATTATGTAATGTTCTCTGGCCCCTTGGGTGACTGTACAGTTACAGCCCAGTTTGACTGCCTGGATTCTGCACGAATAACCCTTCTGGGGTATTTCCTTACCTCATTGGTTGAGAGGATCAAGTAAAGCTGGTTATGGACCAGAACTCCTGAACAAGAATTTGTAATACTTTTAACCCTGCTAGACAACAGTATCCTAAAAAACAGTTGTTTCTCAAAATGTACTCTTAAGGGTCATCTGCTCTTGTATCATCTTGGGATTGTGGTTTAAAAATGCAGATTTCGCTACCTTATGCTTCAAGAATTCCCATCACTCCATCCAGCGGGCTTGTCTAACATGCATTCCAGTACTTTTACACTGCTCTTATCTTTGCTAGTTCTTTAGCTCTTTTCTCACTTTAGGGTGAGAACCCCCTAGAAGAGGTTCTACTGCCTCATTTTCAGTCTTGTCTTTTCAGTAGCTGTTAATTCTAATAGCCATGTCTGTTGATGATTTTATCTTAACCAACTTGCTGTTTATTCTTTTCCTACATTTCCCCCTTAACATTCACCTTCCTCCACCTGTCCCACTTAGCACAAAGCTCTTGGAGGAATATAAACAGCAAAGAATACTATCTATGTTTTGTGTAATGGAGGTGAATTTGAAATTATATGCACATTTGATGTTATAGGCAGAAATTCATTTATGTTTGTATCTTTAGCTTTGAACTTTAAAAAATTGTTTACTATAGTTGTGCAAATATCAAAGAGAGTATTTAATGTAGTGAGTCAAAAGTCCCAATGTTGTCATTATTTAACTGTCTGAACTTGGGCTTAAGTTTTTAGTTTTTCTTGTCTGTAAGATGAGAAGGTAGTACCAGATGGTCTGTAAGGACTCTTCAAGCTTTAAAATTCTATGAAGATGCTAGGACTGTATAATTATATTTGGCAGGAATTAAATTGTTTTCATTGTGAAAAATAACTGTCTCCTCACCCTAAACAGACTGTTCCCTTTCGTCCTTATATTCCTTCCTCATATTAAGTAGCAATATAGGTCAAAGAGGAAGGAGATGGATAGAGGTATTATGTAATTAAGTATTCATTTTGGGTCACCTCACTGTAGAACAGTAGTCGTCAACAACTCATTTTGTTATAACACCTAATTAGAAACATCTTCCCAATACCTGACCTCAAAAAAGCTAAAATTTCATAGGTATTCGCGTATAGCATTTTGCCGATAAATCATATTGCCTCTTCTCTACCTTACATTGGAGTTGCAGGCACTCTTAAAAGTAAAGTGCTCATGTAGGGGAGAAGATGGGGCGGGATGGAAGCTTGAGAAAAACTGAAGGACTACTAACCCAGTAAGGTCTGCGTTACCCATCACAAAATGGTTATTTGGGCCCTAGTTCTTTACACTTCCTGGCATTTCCTATTTGTATTAAACTGGGGCTGGAGGGTTTGGTCATTTAGTTTGAGGTGGCGGTGGTGGTGTTCGTTTTTCTGGCTTGCTTTTTTTTTAGGGAACGTAGAGGAAAGGAGAAACGTAAAATACACGATGACATTTACTGAAATGTGTTGATTTTTAGAGACGGAATTGGAAGCTCGGTTCTCTTTAACAAGTATATATCATTTGTTACCTACTGTTTATAAACATTAATCAGTAAAACCTTTACAGTTATTACATTTTGGTTCTCCATGAAGCTGTTGTTATCTGAAGCGCTAGTATGGGGAGATAATTGCCTGGTGCACACCAAGCGACTTGGCAGGACTTCCTGTGCACACATGCCCCCCTGGGTGCTGCGCCTTGGCTGCCGCTGTAGAGAGTGGACAAGGTTGCATACTGTATAGTTGGAGGACAAGCGACCAGCTTAGGGTGTGCCCAGTGTCATCTTAAACATATTTTCTCCATACCAGACGAGCAAGTATATTATCTTTGGTGAAATCATAAGCCTTTAAGACATTATAGAATTCAACTCTGCCATATAAGAGAGCGGTTTAAGTGAGTAGAAGTGTTTATAACCAGAAATATCTCTCAGAACACATAATTACAGCCTTTTAAAGTTGATTTAGAATTTAACTTGAGGTTTTCATTGCTTATTGTTGAAGCTTGTCTTGCTTACAGTGTACATTGAAAACTGTTTTCAGTAGTAATCTTGGGACATTTATTTCTTAGTTCTATCATATCTGACTTAAATGTCCAAAATGTCTATTTGAAAGGCATTTTGGTTTTTCGAAAGGAAATACTTTCTTAATTCACATAACTAAAGCTTCTTGGACTGCTTTGTCTGTCATTATCAGTAGAGGAAGATCCAGAAAAAAATGCTTTTCCTCAAATACACTGATGAATTTATTTTAACCTTTTTGGTAAACTTGGCACTTTTTATTAGTGCTCAGGCTTAAGGAGTTAAGGACTTTGCCATCAAAGAATTTCTGCCTGCCACAACTGCTACCTGTTAAAGGATTTGGCAGTTTTGAGTTTCTGGATGAGGTTTTTGTATATGTAGAAAATAGTAACACTGGAGCTAGGTTTTCAAGAAGCTTATATTATGTGTAAAGAATTATTTCTTGGTTCTCTTATGTTCTTTGCACAAAGCTTAACAATGCGAAACTCTTACAGGGTAGACATCTGAAAACTGAAAATTGGAGATTATGTTACAGATATAACTGTAAGAAAATTTTTGGAAAATTATTTGCGATTATCCATTTTAATCAGTATTTATGATACATAATCTTAATAGCTTTAAGGAAATGGACAATATAATTGTACTTTTTAAGTGTTATCAACAATTGAATGAATAAAATTATTTTAAATAATTGAAGGTTTTACTTGTTTATGTTTGGAGAGAGGGGAAGGGAGGGAGAAAGAGGAAGAGAAGCATCACTGCATTGTTGCTTCTTGTGCTCCCCCAACTGGGGACCTGGCCCCACAGCCCAGGCATGTGCCCTGACTGAAATTTGAACCAGCGACCCTTGGGTTCATCAGGCTGACACTCAGTCCACTGAGCCACACCAGCCAGGGCTAAATAGTTGAAGACTTTTTACCCTCTTAAGTTGATTAGTAGTAAAAAGAACTTTTATGAAGTATTTCTATAATGCTATCATTCGGGGGGAAATCAGGAATATTCTTAAGCAGGAGAATTTGAGTCTTTAGTTATAAAAATGAGGACATTATTCTTGTCTTGATGATAGAGGGATATTCTCAGTTTTCATTTAATGTTTTATTTTTTTTTAGTGCTGACAAGTTTCCAGCAGTAATTTTATGATTTAGAGCTAACGTAAATATGTCAGAAGAAAAATTAATGTTGGAATAAAATATGCACAACTTTAACATTTTGAAGTTAAATATCTTGGAGATTTATTTGGGAAATTGATACTAAGTATGGTTTCAAAATAATTAATAATTTGAGATTTTGAATATTTGCATAAGCCTTCTTTGGTCTACTTTTGATGGATTTTTTATTTAATATAAAAAGAAGACTCAACTTTATGCTGGGAAGAATGGTTTTAAGAGCTGGTTGACCTAAGATTTGCATTTCTTAAAATACGATAGCTAACCTTTCTACTATTTCCATTCTGCTATATATACTACTACGTCAGATTTTATAGGAAAAAAATTGTTTTCTTGCTTTCATTTTAATGCTATTAAAAAAAATTCTCATTCCTCCTGGGCCCAAGCAAATGAATTACTGAAGCTGGGCTCTTTACATATTAAACAAGCTAGAACATTCTTCATATTTATTTTTTAAAAAATGGATTCAGTGTTGGTTGACCCTCTTATTTTTAAAGGCACACTAGAATCAGGGTTTTTATTTGAAATCAACTAATTCATACAAGAGTTTTAGGCAGAGGCACTGAAGGCCTGATACGGACCACTGTTTTACAGTCTCCTCTACAGTGAAGAGCAGTACTGGCAAATTATAGCTCAAGGGCCCAAATAGGGCCTGTGGCTGCCTGTTTTTATGTGGCCAGTGAACTAAGAATGATTTTTACATTTTTAAATGGTTGGGGGGAAATCAAAAGAATATTTTTCCTTTTTACCCCAGTCCCCTCCAGCAGTAGAGGGGTACAGTTGAGGAAGAAGAAAAAATACTGTCTGGTTACTGAGGACTCAAGACAATATAATTCAGAGTTTAAATCCTGCTTCTACCACTTGATGTGAAACTTTGGGTAAGTTACTTCAGCTCTGTCCTACTTTCTCCATAGACAAAATAGAGAATATGATAATCTGTAAAAAATGTATCACAGTGGCTGGAACAGAGTAAGACTCAATAGATATTAGCTCCTATTATTGTTATTACTACTATTACAATTATTACAAGTCTGCCACAGGGTTTGGCATTCATGACACAGTTACATGATATGAGACAGATGTAGTATTTACCCAGGTTTCCTCTTTGCTCTGATTCAGCTTTGTAGATGTCACTTGTTATAAGTAGGCTTATCTTAAAGATTTTTAGAAGTAGCAGACTTCAAGACAAAAAATTAAGCAGAGCAGTTACTGATTTTTTGCTTTTATAGATTAATGCCTCAAATCTAAAGCCATTTTCAGATAGTGTTATACCGTATTGGCAAATGAAACACTGTAACCTGGATGTTAACTTGCGCAAGTTAGAAATCCTCCCAATCCTGTTTCCTCATTTGTAAAATACAGTGGTCGTACCGATCTTACAGTGCTGTAGTGACAACAACAGTGCACTAGAAACTCATCAAATGTTAGTGCTTTTGCACTATCCCTGTCTATTAGAGTCCTACTTTATTCCCCGCATTCTTGTTTTTGTAATATTACTCTCCCTCCACCAACTGTCAATTATATAACAATACCATGCTATTTCACATACAGTCCTCCACCAACTGGAGAGGATGCATTCCTGCAATACAAAAACCCTTTTGCACAGTGATTTTCAGCTGGTGTGCTGCAGCACACTGGTGTGCCCTAAGAATTTCTAAAATGTGCAGTACCTGACTGTTTAGTAAGGGAAACTGACCTCTTTTTTCTTAGATTGTCAAATAAAAAATGACAGCAGCCAATACAACAATAACGAGCTGGTATGAATGAATCAAAATTATACTTTTTTTTTTTGTCAGATTGGCAAAAAATAAGATGCATTTTTTTGGTGTGCTACAGAACCATGAGATGAAAAAGGTTAAGAATCAGCACCTTTGGCATTCAGTAGCTAAGAGCCACATTGTTTTACATTTTTGCAGCACCCTCTACTGAATAGCTTAATAGAAGACAGCCGTGTTCGCATATGAGCGCCTGCAGCCAGCCTGTGGTCGTATCACACATTTAGCTTTTGGAAAACTCCTTGTACACTAGTCAGAAAATAAGAGTGAAAAAAACAGTGTCTTAGTTTTATTATAAGTATAGTTCTGACCTGTGGATCCCCTGTGTCTCTGGATCACATTTGGAGAACTACTCTGAACACTGGCTTGTACTACTGCTTCGTGGTTTCTGTTTCTGTTTCTTTTTCTTTTCTTTTTTTCTTTTTTTCAAATTTTATGAATTACCTGCTGGCTTCCTAATATGAAAAATAAATATTTAGCTTTTCTGTATGTTTTTACATATTATATATATAATCTGTTCTGGCATACTTATATTGATTTCTGGTTAAATTAATGTTTTTTGGTTTTATTATAATTGACATAAACATTACTTACATTTGAGTAGAATAGAATGACTTTATACTTCTTCGTTTCCCATACAAAACCTTTTTATTATTTGATCATTGTTCTTTAGCGAAGGTTGCTTATTTTTCTATATATTTATTGCTAATTCACCAGACTCTCTGACAACCATATAATTTCTTTTCCTTATGTACACCCTTAAATCACATAGCTTATCATGTTTCCTATTTTCTTGGTGATGTTCCACTTGTTACTCTTCAGCCTTGCCATTCAGACTGGTTGCATTCCGGGCGTGTTGCTGTGCACATGTCCTGAGAGTAATTACCATCCTGGAATTGAATTACCTTTGCCTCTATCCCATGTTAGATCTGCAGTTTTATGAATCTGAAACAAAGTGCCTGAGATAATTTTTTCTTAAACCTTGCATATGTGAGAATCTTTATCTTCATATTTAATTAATAATTTATCCAAGTATAAAATTATAGGTTAGCAGTAATTGTTTTTTCCCCCAGCGTTTTGATGGCAGTGCTCCATCATCCTCTGGTCTGATGCCATTCTGATTCTTGGGTCTTTGTAAATGGCCATTTTTTTTTTTTTCCTTCTAGAAGCTTGAGATGTTTTTCCTTAAGCTTTTGGTTTTCAAAATTTTGACATAGTTTGTCTTCTGTCACTCATTTTCATTCTCTGGCTTAAGGTTTGTTTATCCTTTTTACTATTTGTTATTATTACTATTTTTAAACATTTTGTCTATTTACCTCTTAGAAAGAAGGGAAGGGAGGAAGAAAAAGAGGAAGAGAACATCTGTGTGAGGGATACAGGGACTGGCCGCCTCCCACACGCCCCCAGCTGGGAACCCAGCTGCCACGCAGGCCTGCGCCCTGACAGGGAGTCTGCGTGGAACCTTTTGGTTCACAGGCTGGAGCTCAGTCCATTGAGCCACACCGGCCAGGGCTCGTCCTTTTTACTATTACTCTATCCAGCTTTCAGAAGGAGTTAAAGATAAATGTTTAACAGAAAATCTATAGTAGGATTTTCAACCTAGCTATCTTGATAGCTTTTTAAAGATTTATTGGAATATTTCCTTTAACATTAAATGGACTTAATGATAATCAATAATAGATAATAATGGAAACCATCTGCATTATTATTAGCACTAGTTTAAGGTCAGACAGGATGGCCTAAAGAAAGATAATGTAAAGCATCTTCTGTTCTCCCTCTTTAAAATCCTCAAACTGTCTCTTTCATGAGTAAATTTACAGCAGCAGCTCACTACCAACTTGGTTTTGATTTGTGGCTTCATTACTCTTAGGTTTTGTTTCATAATACCTTTTTCATTTATTTTGAAATACTTTTATGGTGGTGTGCCTGAATTATTTTTATTATTTTTGCTTCTATGAATATGTTCTAATACTTTTTGTTACTATGCTTTGTAATTAGATGAATAATAAACAGAAATCTAACACATTGTACGTGCTATGTATGGTTCAATTGACGGAAACACATCATGATAGCAGAATTCTGTAAAAACTTAGGCTGTGGGCTTGGGTTTTTTTCTTGTTGTTGTTGGATATGAGTATTACCCAATTGTGACATGGTGTCACTTTACCTATCACCAGAGTTAATTTACCTGAGTTATTAGATGGGTGACCTAATTAATAGCTTCATACTTTTCCTTCCCTAAGATGCACATGGGGTCAGATTATATTTAGGCCTTATTAGTTCTGTGTAGTACACAAATCATTTTAGTTAGCTTCTCCGACTTGCATTGTATTTATATGTAAAATGATGTATTGGACTTTCCATGGTCCTTTCACACAGGATCTTTTCTTTCTGAGAACTTAACTGATCATGTATTCAGAGGCACCTCCTGCATGGCCAGACACTAGACCAGGAATTTTTAAATTACTAAGCACCCCAACATTCAAAAACCACCTAGTGTAGCTCAGATAGACTAACTAATTACGTAAACCAAATTAATCACAACCTACTTAAATGTCTGTATCTGCTTTCACAGGAAAACAACACCCCTGGATCAAAGAGCTAGGGGAGTGGTGGAATAAGGGAACAAGATCAAATGACTACAGAAGATTTGTTGTGCATGCATTTGGTGCTAGGCATAGGGTTCAAAGCCCTTTTTACACGTTTCCTGTATAGAGACAAATATCCCCATCTCGAGAACTGGAATTATTTTTCTAGCAGTCATCTTGCATAACTTTGAAAATTTTCAGTTTGTACAGAAGATACAACTTTCCACGTTCAAATTATTACATGCTTTTAGAATAATATACTTGGGATTTTCTTATTAAAGTTCTGCATTTTAAGTGGAATTATTAATATTTGAATATGAATGTGTAATTATTTTGTTGAATAACACCTCGAGATCCAGGATTTATACAAAAATGAGTCTAGAGCAAGTTTACTTTTTTTCTCCCCTCTAATCTTGACACTTAATTTTATAATGAATTATAGAGATTAGAGCATCGTACTTTAAAATTTTCAGGAAGATAATTAATATTCTTTTTAGGAACAATATAAACTCATGATTCAGTGGCAGAAGAAATCTGTCTTGACCAATTTATCTGTTCCTGTTAAAGGGTATAATTCACAATAAGTAACATTTGCATGTCATGCTATTGTTTATAAATACCTGCCTGTTAGTGCCGGCCTGGGCTTTTTTTTTTTTGGACTACCCATTTCTTTTAATTCTCACCAATATGAGTCTTAACCCATTTCCAGTTTAGGGGGAAAAAAAGTGCAGCTCCCTGCCACTACTAAAAACAGTGCTATAAATACAATCATGTCATTTGTTTCTAAAGACTGGCTATAAACTAGAGTGATGCAAAAATAATAATAAAAGGGAGATATATCCTGGGTAAGGTTAGGACCATGACCTGCAAGTTACCTTGGTGTAAACACTGCAGCTGCAAGTGCCACTGCGAGTATTCTTGGAGCAAACAGGAAATGGGTTAAAAATATGTAGAAAAAAGAATAGAAGATTTTTAAGGTACATATTCATATATTAATATTCTGCTTTGACCAGATACTGTTTGTCCCTAATGATATAAAAGTGATTAAGTTCTAGCACTGAAAGTATTTTGGCCTGATTTATTTTTTTATTACTTTATTATTATTATTTTTAAAAATTTATCAGGGTTTGGTTAACAAAGTTATATAGGTTTCAAGTGCACAGTTCAACACATCATCTGTGCACTGTTCCTCACCCCAAGTCTTTGTCTGTCACCATTTATGCCCCCCACCTCCTTCCACCTCCCCCCATGCCACGCTGTTGTCTGCCTGTGAGTTCTTTTTTTTTGTTTTACTCAATCCCCCCACCTCTCCAGCCCCCACCCCCTGCTGTCAGCCTGCCTTCTGTGTCTGAGTCTCTTATTTTTTTAGTTCTGACCTATTTTTTTAACCTAGGCCTGTGCTGATTTTATATAATGTCAATACTTGGTGCAGATTTTATAGATTTCTCACAATAGATTGTTATGCAATGACTTGAAAATTTATTTTCTTTTTGTGTCTGTATTGCTGCTCGTTTATGGTAGGATTTGTTAACAATAAAGGATGTTAATAAGAAATCTGTTTGTAGGCATGTAATTTTAGATTAACTTCTCATTTTTAAAGCCTCCCCCTATTCCAAGGACAGAATAATGCAATAACTGCTATCCATGTAAATGAAAATCACTTGGAAAACTGCTTCCTTTTGGTATGTCAGACATGTCATTCCCCCGTGTGGACTTTGTCGCCATAGTTGAGGTAGTAACAGTCTTCTTTGAAAAGTCAAATGAGAAAGCAAAATTCAAATACTGATTTAAATGAGTAAGAAAATGCAAGCAAATGTTTGATGTTTTTATAGCTTAATAATAATAAATAGGAGTAATCTTCAACATAATTTTTGGGCTTTAAGAATATAGTTAGGAAAGCATTTTGGAAATTTTTAAAGTAGATTTTAAATGATAATCAGGGTTTTTGCTTATTTTAAAATTTTTATTAGAATAGCAAATGACTTAATTTTGTTCTCCAGTAATGTCTTTTTTTCCAAATGGCCTTTTCGTTCTGCAGTAGATTGCTTTTTATTGGCGTCAACCCTAGCAGATACTGGTTTCAGCTTACCTTGCCCAGCTACGTCAGCTGTCATTTATTAAGCATCTCCTATGTACTATGTAGCAAACAATGATTTAAATGCTTCACATATATTTTCTCATTTAATCCCCACAAAACTCTTACGAGATAGTCCACATTTATGAAGGTAATTGAGATGGAGAAGTTAAATACCACTCGTTCAGATGTTTCCCGTCCTCCAAAATTTTGACATCTCTTTCCTGCCGTCAGCCTTATTCTTCTCTTTTTTACAGGTTTATATTTTTTTCAGCTTCTTTAGTATCATTTAATTGGGCCTTGCGGGGAAAAAAACCTGCCCTTACTGCTCATAAGTTGGTAAAGGAAAGGAATTTGAGTTTACTGGAGTATTGAATACTGAAATAATTGGCCCTTTTAGGTACTCAGTTCTGGTAATCTTGACAAATGTATATAGTCATATACTGAATATTTTCCTCACACCCCAGAAATTCCGTCATACCACTTTGTAGTCATTCCTGTCTTTCACCCCCCTCCCTGTATTCTGCTCCTAGATCTTGCCTTTTCTAGAATGTCATACAGATGGCATTATAACCTAAGTGACCTTTTGTCATTCTCCTCGTTTACCTTTTCTGGGAACAGCTCTTTGACTCCTGTAGCCCGTGGGACAAGGGTTTCCTTTGGGCTGGTCCCTGCTCCTCTTTGCCTCCATTTTTGGCTTGCTGGTGCAACTGTTCGGGTTTGTCCTAATGAAAGAATACCTGTTCTGTCATTTAAAAGATTAAGGTGTTTCATTAACCACCTTAACCTAGTCTCTAACCCAGAACTCAAAATCCCCTCTATAGTGGAAGGGGTTCAGACTGTTTGTTTTAAAAAATTAGGTTTTCAGAAGGGATTTAGTTATAGATGGAAATAAGGATCAAGGTTTAAAACCATGTGATGCAGACAAGAACTTTGTTTTGTTTTTAACTGGAGACAAAAATGATGAGAAGGGAGTTGAGAAAACTAGACCATTAATCTGAAATCCATTTTTAAAAATTTGAATGATTAGATTTTTTAAGTGTTCACAACTAATTCTGTATTTTGGAGAACAGTGTACACACCAAACAGCACATCCATGGGCAGCTGGCCTGTGCATCCCCATGCTTATCCATATTACCAAATATATTTTAAAATGTACATGTTTTTAAGTAACTAAATCTACTTCTGAATGTTCAGTAGCTCATGCTACGCTGAGTTGAATAAATTGTATTGATTCTTTTCTGTATTTCTGTCTCATTTTTATATCTGAAGTGTTTTTATATTTCCTTTTCTTTTTTTATTTTTTATAATATAATTTTTAATTCTAACAGATATTTTCCTCTTTAGTATTCTGGTTCTTAACGTATTGTCGCACTTGCTATAATAATGCAAAACAGTATATCTGAGAGCTTTGAAAAAATGTGTCTTCGTTCATCCTTAAAAGAAGGCTCAAATAGAAGTACTCAGGGATGTGAAGTGCTTTGTTAATATGGGAACAGAATAAAAATTACTACATGAAAATCCTTGTATTTTGTCTGAGTTTATAATTGAAGCACATTTCTGAAGCTTCTTAGGGAACCGATTGAGGTGACCTAGTTCTTAAGTAATTGAAGCACCGGAACAGAATTTGTCCTTCATTTTGCTTAAAATATAATTAAACGGTTTTAATTGATCATGTGATAAGATTTATTTGAACCAGAAATTAGTACAGTGCAAGAGTGAGAATACTTTTGAAAGTCGTGTCTTTCTGTCCCTGCTGTTGAGAGGTGACTATGGGCCAGGGTGTGCTTAAGTGTCTTCATTTATAAACTGGTGTCAGAACTTGAGATTTAAAAAAGATTAGAAATGATAATTGTACAGCACCTGTGGGAGATCTCTTACCTCATCAGCATAATTTAAGGTGCTTCAGTTTTATTGCTGTACATGGGGAGAATATGCTTCAGTAACTTATTTTAAATTAAGCCAAGTAGAGGATATATACCCTAGTGAAGAAGCTATTCATAAGTGTTTTTCCTTTTTGTTGTTGATTTTTTGTTGTTGTTCTTTAATTTAGAAGTAATCCAAGCATACAAAGAATCTGTCATACCATTTTGTGTTTTTAAAGTCTTACGTATCATATACTGTATGTATTATCCAGCTTGCCTAGTTTTTGTTTGTTCATTTGTTTGTTTTTGGTTCAGCATTATGTTTCTGAAATTTATTTCAAAATCAGTAGTGATAGCTGATTTCATTTTAACTATTATTATATGAATCTATATGCAGGGATGTCCAGCCCACGGGCCGTATACGGCCCACGATGGCTATGAATGCAACCCAACACAAAATCGTAAATTTACTTGAAACCTTCTTTTTGCTCATCAGTTTTTATTAGTGTTTGTGTGTTTAATGTGTGGCCCAAGACACCTCTTCTTCCAGTGTGGCCCAGACACACCAAAAGGTTTGACACCCCTGCTACAGTACTTTATTCTCCACTTGATAGACATTTAGGTTATTTCCATTTTTTTCTTATTAACAGTTCTGCAGTAGTCATTATTAGACCTGTGTCTTCTATGTATGTGTACAAAAGTCTGTCTGGGCTATAGTCCTGGAAATGGAATTGCTGGGTCATAAGTTGTATATCTTTAAATTTATTAGTTGCTGCCAAATTATTTTCCAGAGCAATTGTACTAACTCTTATCAACTGTATGAAAGGCCCCAAGTTCTTATCGTTGCATACTCTCTCCAGCACTTGGTGGCGTTGGACTTTCTTTTATTGCCTGATATGTTGGATCTCAGTTGATTTTTCCCCCATTCTCCATATTGAAATATAATTTACATGCAATAAAATTGACCCACATTGTGTGTATACTTTGATTGAATTTGTGGTAGTTGTATGAAGTAATGTATTCACTATTACAGTCAGGATATGAAACATTTCCATCAGGCTCAAAGGTTTCCTCATGCCTCTGCTATCTTCCCCTCACCAGCCCTTGACCGTGGCAACCACAAAGCAGCTTTTTGTCACTGTAGTTTTGCCTTTTCTGGAACGTCATAAAAATGGCTTCATGCAGTGAGTAGTCTGTTGCATTAGACTTCTTTCACTTGCATGTTTTTGATTCATTATGACTATTCCAAATTTTATACAAGTATGTCCATTCGTTGGTTAGAGGGTATTTGTGGTGTTCCTAGTTTGGGGCAATTATAAATAATGCCTCAGTTGATTTTCTTAATCACTGATCTTCAACAGTCTTGCTGAACTCTAATTTGAATGACTTGACTTTCTTGGATTTTCTGTGGACATTTATATTGTTTACACCTGACAATTTTGTGTGTTTCTGTTTTTTTTTCTAATCTTTGTATCTGTTCCTGTTCTTATCATTTGTGGACTAGCTAGGATCTGTAGTACAATGTTGAACAGATACAAAGAATCAATTTTAGTGGGCATCCCTCATATTTCTTACTTGAAAAAGGGCACAGTGTAAGTATGAAGGTTCACCATTAAATGTGAGGTTTGCCATAAGTTTTTGATGATTAGCTTTATTCATGTTAAAGAATGTTACCGTTTTGTAGTTTGCCAAGGGATTTTATTATGAATGGGAGTTGGAGTTTGTCCAATGCATTTTCTACATATTTTGAGATAGTTATGGGGTTTTTCTTCTTATATTTTATATGTGGTTTTTTCTTTAAACTTACTCTTTCAAGTGTTAAAATTTAACCGTTTCAATTATACATAACAAATCGCTTAGATTAAAACTTTTCTATCTTCAAAATACTTTAATGCCTCTCCACGACTCAGGTTGTATTATGGCATGTCATGTATAATGTTATTTATTTATTTGTCATGTATAATGTTATTTTTGGCTATAAATTGCTTAAGATATGAACCGTGTCTTAATCACTTGAATTTCCCACAGGATCTTACAGTACATTGCATATAACAAGCTCTTAATAAATGCTGAGCTAGGCTAAGTACTTAGGGCGAATATTCTTTGCCAGATTGCCACTGTATGTCATGAATTCTTATGTTGATCCCACCCATATCATTATCATATTGCCTGCTGATGTAACTTTATGGGTCATTAAAAAAAAACCCAAAGTTTAAAAAAATCTGAATTTCATTCACTCATCAAATATTTGTTGAGTACCAACTAAGTGCCAAGGTCGGCCACGAGCTACCAGTATAGCCATCCATGTACTGCCTAATGACAGATCCATACGGAGAAATATGTTAGGCAATCTTGTCATTGTGTGAACGTTATAGAGCAGGGATTTTCAACCTTTTTCATCTCATGGCACACATAAACTAATTACTAAAATTCTGCAGTACACCAAAAAAATACATTTTTTGCTGATCTGACAAAAAATAAGTGTAATTTTGATTCATTCACATGAACAGCTATTGTGTTGGCTATTTTCATTTTTTAAAATTTGGCAACAAGGGAAAAGAGGTCAATTCCCCTGACTACATAGATAGGTATTGCATGTTTTAAAATTTCTTGCGCACACCAGTTGAAAATCACTGTCATGAAGTACACTTACACAATCTGGGCGGAATAGCCTGCTACATACCTGTGTCATACGGCATAACCTGTTGCTCCAAGGCTACAGGCCTGTACGGCATGCACTGTACAAAACAGTAAGAGTAAATCAAACGCAAGAGAAAATGATGCAATCAAGAGATGAGGTGGACCGGAGGCAGTTTCCAGTGTAACATGGCATAGTGTTTTACAGCAAACTTTTCTGGGGGGAGGGGGCGGGGGGGTGGGTATTGGGTTGACCAAAAAGTTCGTTTAATTTTTTTCTCTAAGATGGCTCTAGTAGTGCTAAGTTGTCTTTAACTTCATTTGAAACAGTTTTGTTAGATTGTATGTGACAGCTTTCATATCAGCATGCATTTACAGAAAAAAACTTATCAAAATTGGTGAATTTTTGTGTAGCCATTTTAATAATGAAGGTGGAAGAAAATATGCAACATTTTCTGCATATTATGCTTTGTTATTTCAAGAAAGGTAAAAACGCAGCTGAAGCACAATAAAAGATTTGCACAGTGTGTGGAGAAGGTGGTCTGATTGAGCAACCATGTCAAAAGTGGTTTGCAAAGTCTCATGCTGGAGGTGTCTCGCTGGATGATGGTCGTCCATGGCCAGGTAGACAAGTTGAAGTTGCTGGCGATCAAATTGAGACATTAATTGAAAACAATCGAAGTTAAACCATGCGGAAGATCGCCAACATACTCAAAATATCCAAATCAATAAAGTTATTGGTGAAAATGAAAAATGTGTCTTTCATTTTATGGAAAAAACTAAATGGGCTTTTTGGCCAACCCAATAAAAAAAAAGTGCACTCTAATGATAAAAAGTATACTATAGTAAATACATAAGGTAGTAACATTGTCATCGATTATCATTATCAAATATTAAGTACGGTACATAATTGTAGGTACTGTGCTTTTATACAGCTGGTGGTGCAGGAGGTTTGTTTACGTCAGTATTACCACAAACACAGGAATAACTGTTGCTTTATGACAGCTGTGCAGTTACTAGCCTGTAGCAATTTTTCAGCTCCTTTATAATCTCATGGGACCACCTTCTTATAGGCACGTCCTTGATGGAAATGTCATGCGGCACACGCCTGTGTGACTAATACAAAATGAATATGAATGGATACTTACAAGAACCTTATAGCCTAGTAAGGAGAGATAAGATCTGTAGGTGAGTTATTATAATGTAAGGTAGAAAGTGATCACTGTAAATTTAGAGAAGAAAAGTGATTAGATGGACTTTGAATACCTGATAGCATTTCGTGACTTTGGGTCTATAATTTGGTGATTCAAAGATTTTTATTTTCTGATTCTTAAGCCATGGTTCACATTGTTGAGGTATTGAAAACATGGCTTGTGGAGAAGTATTTTTATAAATTAAATTCTTTGAGAAATTTAAATATTTTGTTTTATTGTCATAGTCTTTAAATGTTTTTTGTTTGTTTTTTAGCTTAAACAAAAACATTTATAGTCTAGAGGCTGGGAAGTCTTCAGATCAAGGCGTAGGGCAGGTTCACTTTTGGTGAGAGTCTGCTTCCTGGTTTGTAGGTAGCCGTCTTCTCTATGTATTCTCACATGGTGGAGAGCAGAGACTTAACAGGTGATTTTTAATAAACATGAGAATTCAAACTCCATAGCATAGCACACAAAGTTGCTTTTTGATCTGTTCCATTAACTTTTCCATTCTCATCTTCCTATGCCTTCCTACCTAACTGGGCACTCCAGCCATGATACATGTGGCCTTTGGAGATACACATTCTAGTTTCCTGACTTCATTCATTTTTTTGCCCTGCATATAATGCCCTTTAACTCTGTCTTCTGCATGGGTAATGACTATTTGTCCTTCAACATTCCATTCCAATATTTTCTCCCCTGGGGAGTCTTCTCCAAACAATATCATCCCTTCTTCTGTGCTCTCTACATTCTCCTGTTAGAACCCATATCATGCCTATGTTCTTTCTGCATATTTATTTTCTAGGCTGATTTTGAATGATCCCTTCTTGATAGAGACTATATGTAAAAACCAGTGTCTAGAACATAGTAGACATTCTTGAAATTATTGTTTGCTGTCCAGTTAAAAATGATATACCAAAAGGCCTGGAAACTTGTCATTAATTTGATAGTTAGAGCTGCATATCTTTTACAAGTGTCCGTCCATGCTCTTTGGCCATTCACTTACGTGCTGTTAGGAAAAAGAGCCTGCCAAATGGTGGGTATTGTATGCACATTTGACGGTCTCAACAGCTGATACCAAATGTTTAGGAATGACTATTTCCATCCTTCTACTTTGCTTCCATCCTAAAATTAATTATGCTAGGAACTATTTCTTTTCTCCCAGGATATTTATGTCAGTCACATAAGGACTCAAGCAAAACACTGTATTTTATCACTCAGTTGTTATATTACCTTATGACTTCATGGAATGCTTATAATTTTATTATTCACAGCTGGAATACCTTACATGGCTTAATAAATTCTCCTAGTCTTATTTTCATTACATACTACTCCCTTGCAGTGCACTCGTCTTATTTATCCAGTACATTGACAAGTACACCTACTACAGCAAAGTATTGTAGAACACTCTCGCAGCTTAGTGGTCAGACAGTCATAATTTGCAGCGTTCCTTCCCCCTGATATTTCCAGTGCCCGCCTGGCACCATACATAGAAATCACAATATTATTGACTAGATTATTTCTCGAGCCACAGTAATGTAATGCCAGCAGCTAATCTCCTTTGTCTGGTGTTTGCATATGAAACTAGGTACAAATAAGAAATTAGCTATTACTCTGAAGTGACAAAGAGGAGGTACTGAGTTAGGAGGGAAAAGGGAGTAACTTGACCCCAGAAGGCATTTTAATATTCAGTTATTTCCTTGAAGGAATCAAAATCAAAATTCTAACAGTTGTATATTAGTTGTATATCTTGCCTATATAAAGTTTTTTTTAATTGAATCTGTCCTAGAAAGATCTTATTTGAAGATTTCCTATACTGTTTTTCTACTGCAAATAATTATACTCTGAAGTTATAATATACAAGATTCAGCGCCATAATATTGCATTACAAAGTTGTGTTGTGACCTTTTCTGAAATATTGTGTCAGAATATATATTTATCACCAAATGTTGTACAAAGAAAACGGAAGTTGTGGAGTGTGCTGTTGCTATAGAGATAGGGGTAGCAGGTGGGGTGCTGAGAGCGAGAAGACAGAGCTCTCCTGAGGGACTGGCTTCTTAGCCCTAGAGGCATTATGATGAGCCTTAGCACCACCACTTTCATCTTGACTAGACACCTGACTCCTTGGTCTTTTTATCTTTGTTTATAAAACAATAGTCCTCAAGGTTTCCTTCAATCCTGACCTTTCTGCGAGTTTGACTGGAAATGTGCTGTTGACCATCTATCTGTTTTCCTATTTTAGGACCCAGATGAAGTGGTACCAGTTGGCCAGAGAAGAGCCTGGTGTTGGTGCATGTGTTTTGGACTTGCATTCATGCTTGCAGGTGTCATTCTAGGAGGAGCATACCTGTACAAATATTTTGCACTTCAAGTAAGTGGGAAAATGCCAAGTACTTTTTTCCCTTTCCTTAGAAAGTTGGCCCTAACTTGATCTAAGCCTGTATTTTAGTCTGTGGCCTTAACCAGAGTTAAAGGTGGTCCTATTTTGAAGCTGTGCTTAAGTCTCCTGAACCTGTTTGCCTAGCTGCTAGACTGACAGCCTTTTGGACAGACAGAGGAATCCATTGGCACACTTCTTTTTGCCTCTTTCTCAGTCATTAGTTTCTCCAAAGAATTGTTTGACTTCAGCAATAATGTTGAAGTAACTTAAGATAGATGTTATTTGAAACTTAAGTTATTTGAACCCTAGTGAGTTCAGTGTTTTCTTCTGATTATAATTATCATCTCTGTTTTGTGATATATTTTTCTGGGCAGTGATTCAGTAAGTTTATTTTTTTTCTTTGAGGAATCTTGGGAAATGAGCTTTTATGACCCAGTACCTCAAATGTTTTAATATTTTTAAAATTTGGAGAAAATGTAGACAAATAGATTTAAATAATTAAAATAATTATTTTAATTAAATTATTGTTATTTTAAATAATAATTAAATCTAACTTAGTAGATTTAATTAGAGTATTTTAAGTAACTAATTTTGAACTGTTCTGCCAGAGGATATATAAATTTTCTTTGTTTTTCCAGATGACGGTGTGTTTGTTAATAGATATTAGTGAAATACCACACTGTTGAATAAATTTTTATAAGAAATATATTTAATAAAGGAAAAATAACTTGCAGTTTTACTATTCAGAGATATTTTTTGTCGTAACATTTGTTAAATACTCCTGGTCTTTATTATTTATGTATACTTTTTACAATCTTTATAATTTGGTGTAATGTGATATTTTCCACTTAATTGTGATATATTTTAAGGAAAAAAGCCAGACCTGTATACCTGTGGAAATTTCAGAAGAATTATCCTTCTTTTGGCTAATACGAGAAAAATTATTGAATCAGTGAATCATATCAGAAGTTTTAAATGCATGTTCTTTCAGAAGCAATATGCATAATGCCTACGGGTAGAAACACGCCTGTGTGTTTCTTCAAATTTACTTGTCACCAGATGGATAATTGCTTTTGTATTCTATGTTTGTGCGTCATGAAAAGGGGAAATCAGCTGCTTTTCTCCTTCTGAAGCTATTTTTTACAATACTTCAAAACCTGATCCTAAAGAATGTGTGAGTTCTGTAATTAAACTGTCTGACTTGTCATCTAAAAGTAAGAGTTTGCAAGCAAACTAGTATTTAAATAGAGGTGACAGCTTAAGTGATGCTTACATTTAAGAACCTGTCTCCCACTGAATTGCTGAAATAGTGTTTAAACTCTCTCTAGCCAGATGACGTATACTACTGTGGAATAAAGTACATCAAAGATGATGTCATCTTAAATGAGCCTTCTGCAGATGCCCCAGCTGCTCGCTACCAGACAATTGAGGAAAATATTAAGATCTTTGAGGAAGAGGAAGTTGAATTCATCAGCGTGCCTGTCCCAGAGTTTGCAGAGAGTGACCCTGCCAACATTGTTCATGACTTTAACAAGGTGAGCCAGGTATCCCAAACTGTAAAAAGAATGCAAATTCTTTAATTTATGCATTTGTAGTTTTAATTTCTATATTCGCTAATTCATTCTATTTAGTGTTTATTTTTTACTTGAAAAAATAAACTTGGGTTTCTTTATTCTACAAAATAAACTGTCAGCATTTGATGGGCTTGTTAATCTGTTTTTAACTTCTCATTCTGCATCCCTCTGTCCCTCCCAGCTATTGAAAATTGTTACGCAATGCAGAAAAGTTGATTTCCCAAATTGTCCACCTTGTCACAAAATTTTAGCATTTTCTTCATCTCTTTTTCTCACATTTGTTGCATAACCCCTAATACTTAAGCTGTTATCCCTTTAAGAATGAGGATTTCGTCTACATATCCACATAATTACACATCTGAGAAAATTAACATGGTAATAGATATAACATTATTTAATATTTAGTTGATATTTAAAGTCCCCCAATAATTTTCATCCCAAGAATTTTTTTTTTTCAAGTCAGGATTCGAAATTCTCATAGTTACTTGTAGATTCTACATTGGTATATGTTTGCCCTTTTGAACATTCAGATACATCGCTGAAGTTAGCTTTGCCAACATTTCATACATCTGATGAATATTTATAAGCCAATTTGAAAAGCCACTTAAATTCAAAGTAATAAACTTAATCCAAAGCAAGTAGTCAATAATAGTTAACACTTCCTTAGCTCTTAAAATCTAAATATTCACGTGGTTTAGTTAACTCATTTGAACTCTCAAAACCATCCTGTTGACAGTCTTTCTAACTAGGGTTTCATAACCCAAATCACAAGAACACCATCATTCGACTGACTGTTAATTCAGTTCTAAAAGGATGGTATTAACTAGTACTATCCTAGATGCACAGGAGAGAAGTTTATTTTTACATGCAATGGATGGATACCTTGGAGGGCATTAGGGTTTATAAGTGAGGGAACTAACTAAATCCCTTAATCAGGTGGTAGGTTTTTTGCAGTTAATTTTAATAGTTTATTATCAGTTGTTATAGAAACAAACCCCTGATAAGAATTTTACTTCTTAGTAGCAAAAATATTTCTTCTCCCATTACTACTTCCATTCCTATCCCAGCAAAGTCTTGTTGTGTTGAAGTACAAATGATTTACACAAATGATTTTCTACAAGCCAGCGCATTCTAATGGTACAAATTATTTTTAAAACTCCTGTTGTTGCCTGTGTTATAAATACTACTCTAACAAAAATGCATCTTTTTCTTCCTAGAAACTCACAGCCTATTTAGATCTTAACCTGGATAAGTGCTATGTGATTCCTCTGAACACTTCCATTGTTATGCCACCCAGAAACCTGCTGGAGTTACTTATTAACATAAAGGTATAAAATTTTAAAATACTTATTAATGATGCTGCTGTAGCATCTTGAAATTTCTTTTTGAGAAACTAGCCCTATAGAAGCCCATTTTATTGGAGTACAGCTTAGAAGAACTAGGACTCATGGTTTTCTTTTTTTCCCTTCTAATTTTGAAATTGAAGTATAATTTTTAAACTATATTTAAGCTTTCCTAAAGGGGCAGAGAATAAATAGGAGGCTTTCAAGAAATAAGATTTGTGTTATAACTATTCAATTCTGATACCGTAGACAATATGTGGAAAAATGGGCATGACAGTTTTTCAATGCAACTTTATTTATAAAAACAGATGACGGGCAGTAGTTTGCCAGCCTCTGTTCCAATTATAATCTCTTAAGAGTTTTGTTTATTTTCTTTGTCTGTTCTATGTAGGCTGGAACCTATTTGCCTCAGTCATACCTGATTCATGAACACATGGTTATCACTGATCGCATTGAAAACATTGACCACTTGGGTTTCTTTATTTATCGACTGTGCCATGACAAGGAAACTTATAAATTGCAACGCAGAGAAACCATTAAAGGTAATACTTTTTAAAGTGCTGGCAGAAAAGTTTGTTGTACTTCACTGCGCTAAACTATATTTAGATACAGGCTGCTTGTTACCAATATGCTTGCCATGAGTGAGGGAAAAAAAAATCTCTACTTTATCATTGTATAATATTTATAGATTTCTGAAGAATCATCTTAACTCTAAGTCCACTCTTTTCAGATAGAACAGGTGAATGTGAAATGTAATTGCCTTGAGATGCTGGTAGGTTACTCAATGTAGTCACCTGGTCTGACTTCCCATCCTACCCCTTTGGTGCAGCCATACCGCAAGGGCTCTTTTTATCCAGAAGGTATCTGGAGAAGCTCTTTAGGTGTATGCTCAGGGATCTGGATTCTAAGCAGGTTGTTTGCCTTTTGGATCTCACTGAAGATAGTAAGTCAGGTTAATTACTAAGGAATACGGCTGAAGAATTAAGAGCATTGACACAACTAATATGACTTTACCAAATCACTTAACCTTTGCTTTCTCACCTGAAAAAATAAGGATGACAGTATCTTCCCCATTTCTTTTGAAGATTATTATAAAAATTAAATGAAAGTACATGTGACAGAGTTGTAGGAAAGGAAGAAGTAACATTCGAATACGCTGTAGTGTGGTGTCTTCACTGCAGCAGCCAGTAAAAGTGCTTTCCTGGCTTCGTTGGCGTTTATGATAACACTGTCCTCAGGCTGAGGAGCCACCTGAAACCTTCATTTTTTACTTTTTTAAAATTATCTTAATGGTTCATAGTTTTTTTAAAAAGTCAGACTTAGTTCATATATAATGAAATACTCTTCTTTTTAGTGTGAAATTTCAACAAATCACCACCATAGTCAAGATGCATTTCAAAGTTTATACCTATGGCATTGTTATTACTAAGATTTGTTAAGACACTTAGTTCAGAGAAGAAGAAAATTATTTTCTCTAATGTTAAGAAATCAAACTATAGAAGTACATGGAATATAGAGTAAAATATTTTCATATGTCTAAATAATAACTCTGAGAATTAATGTATGTTGTTATTACTAAAAATCAAAAATTTAAAAATTTTCCCCTCCCAAACAGGTATTCAGAAACGTGAAGTCAGCGACTGTGTTACGATCCGGCATTTTGAAAACAAATTTGCCGTGGAAACTTTAATTTGTTCTTGAACAGTCAAGGAAAACATGGAGAAAAATTTAATATCACAGCATAACCCTACCCTTTGTATTTTGTGCAGTGATTATTTTTTAAAACCTTCTTTCATGTAAGTAGCAACCCAGGGCTTCACTATCTTTTCATCTCATTAATTCAATTAAAACCATTTCCTTTTAAAAATCTTTTCTTCTTTCCAAGTGTGGTGTCTTTTATCTTTGAATTAGTAGTTGTATGAAGTCACAGCTAATAGTACACTTCACCAGATATCTTAGGTATAGAGATTTTACGTTTTAATTATTCATTTCCCAGAGGCGTGGTTATCTAAAGAATAACCATATAAACGCACACACAGAGATGGGCTGCCACGACCCGTTTGTGGTTGTCGCCCTGCTACTTAGTTATTAGAGCATTTGAGCACACAATTTAATTTTTCTCTAAAGTATGCAGTGTTTTCAGTGTCCTATTTAACTATTTAGAGTATAATTTCCACCTCTGTGTTTTAATATCCTAAGCATCTGCTGTAATAATATTAGAAACTGTTTGGAATTTAAGAAATAACTTGTGTTACTAATTTGTATAACCCATATCTGTGCAATGGAATATAAATATCAAAAGTTGTTTGACTAAAAGCTTGTGTGTTGTCTTTCTCATGTAATAAAACCAAAGAGTAATCTGGTTCTTCATATATTATGATATAATCCATGTAAAAGAAGGCACTTTTTAAAAACTCTAGTTCTCTATATATAGTGAGTAAAATCAGATTTAAAAAAAAATAAGCTCTTAAATAACTATACTTCATGAATACTATTAAAGTAACATCTAAGACTCAATTTTGAAAGATGCAGTTTTAATACATTTTAAAATAATACTTTTGTATTTAATGGAAGGACTATTATTAAACCAAAAGTTTCCAAGTAGCATAAAATACAGTGCTTTTCTGAGAATGTCTCCTCACAAGTGGAACGTGTTTGAGTTATGGGGGTGATTTTTGTTATATCTCTAAGGTTATTTTTTATGCAAAATAATTCAGAATCTACCACTATTTAAAATACCTGAGAATAATTTTGTTGCAGATTTCCAAGAAAAAAAAATTATTTGTGAATTTAGGAAGTCAGAATTTTTAAAGCCTCACAAACCCGTAAAAACTTGGTCTAAAAACCAATTCTACTCCAAAACCAATTTGGTCCAAGTCTAGACCAAAGACTTGGTCTAGAAACCAGTTCTACTCCAAAAGGAGGTTATTTGATTCCTGGCTCTTGGTTTCATTTCAGTAATATTGTAAGAGCTTTAGACTAGCCAGTCAGATATTCAGGGATTGGGAATTTATTTGAGGAGAGAATGTGTTCTGATAAATGGAAACTGCTTTTTCCCTGCTTTCTAGGCTCAAAAATTTCATGGTATTTTAGGAGGCAGTGCACATTTAGGAGCACATTTATTTCTTCAGCAAATGCTTAACTGAGCCTCCTTTATATGCCTGACACATGAAGTGTTAAACTTTGAAGATACATCTGTGAAGAAGAAAGACAGCTGCTGCCTCATTGGACACTCACCAAGTAGTGAAAGGGACTGATGAATAACCAACTAATTACAACACAGGTGTGATCAGTACTATAATGGGGAAGAACAGGTTCAGGAGTTTGGTGAGCATTAAAGAGGGACAGTGAGATTTTTTAGAATGTAAAGTGCATGCAACCAGATCATGGTGGACCTTGCACACCGTGCTCAGGACTTCATTCATTAGGGCACAGGCCACTATTAAAGGTTTGTATTTTGGAAGGAGCATTATAGTTTCTGTTTCCCACTGGTAATATTTAGTAATGCTGTATTAAGATAGATGAATTGCTGTAACAATTGCAGCATTTCAGTGGCTTCACATATTCCAGCGTGGCAGGCGTCCAGTTCCCAGGGATCCAGACTTCTCCACTTTGTGACAGTACCAGCTTTTAATCTCCAAACTTGCCGTGGAAGGAGATGAGCTAAAATGGTAGCTCTTGTCGGGGTTTTACGGCTCGGCCTGACAGGCATAAATCACTTCTCCCCATTTCCATCAGCCAGTGCTCAAACAGCACCCTGGTAAGGAAGGTGGGGAAATGTAATCATATGTGTTAGGAAGAGAACCCAAATGATTTGCCATACAAATAGCATTGTCTTTGCCACAAATTGAATGAATGAATGAATGAATGAATGATAAATAACTTGAAAATAAAGATCAACCATAATTCTATCACCCAGAAAAAAAATCTTAAGATTTTAAGTATGTGTGTTTAATAATGCGTTATATTACTATAATAGCAACATGCTCCTGGTAGATTTGGAACAAGAAAAGGAAAGAAAGTTGTATATTCCCTACCACCAAACTCACTGTCTTGGGTTTTTTGTTTTATTTTGGTACATACACTTGATTTTTTTCTATGTGTCTTTATATGTAAAGTGGGTTTCTTAATGGACAGTGTAGTTAGATTATATTTTTTCGAATCACTCTTAACAATCTCAGCCTTAATTCATGCCTTTAGACCATTGATACTCAAAGTGATGATTGACATCGTTGGGTCATGTCCACTACATTCAGTACCAGTTTCTGTTTGTTGCTCTAATTTTGATTCCTGTTTTTGTCTTTCACTCTTTCTGCCTTTTATGGTTTTAATTCAGCATTTTATGTGATTCCATTTTTTCTTAATATATCAGTTATACATTTTTAAGAAGCTTTTTTTTAGCGGTTTTCCTAAAGTTCGCAGTATACGTTTACAACCAGTCCAAGTCCACTTTCAAATAACACTAAACTACTTCAGGAGTAGTGCGAGTACTTTATAATAACAAAATAACCCTAATTTCTTTCTCCTATTCCTTGTATAATTGCCATCACTCAATTCATACATATACAAGCTTATGCTGTGTAAGATATGTACATAATGGAATATATTGTTGCTATTACAGTTTTGAAGTTTTATCAGATCAATTAATAAAAATAAAATGTTTTATTTTTACCTTGTTTATTCCTTCTTCAGTGCTCTGCCCTTCTTTTTGTAGAGCTGAGTTTGACATTTTTTTCCTTCTCTTTAAAAAAACCACTTTTAACATTTCTTAACAGCCAGGTCTACTGGTTACAGATTCCCTCATGTTTTGTCTGAGAAAGTGTTTCTCCTTTGCTTTTGAATGATAATTTTGCAGGGTACAGAATTCTAAGTCTGTGGGGTTTTTTATCAACACTTGAAATTTCATTCCACTCTTTTCTTGCCTGCATGGCTTCAGAGAAGTTGAATAAAATTTTTACTTTTTTTCCTCTATAGGTAAAGTCTTTTCCTCACCCGTCTGGCTTCTTTTGGGATTTTTTCTTTATTTTTATTATTATTATTATTATTATTATTATTATTATTATTATTTTGTAATTTAAAAGTTCCTGATCCTGTGAGTCGCTTCTCTAGTAAGCAGTGACTCCCTGTACTGTCCTGAATATATCTGATCTTGGAGGCAGCCATTTGTCCCATGTTTGCCCTTCTCTTACGGATCCATTAAGAGTCGATTTTTCTGTTGGTTCAGCTTTTTACTTGTTAGGGCAGAGTGGGAACTTTGAAGCTCCTTATATTTGAAACCCTTATATCTCTTTGAAAACATCATTTATCTTCTTTTATACCAAATAAGGTTTTATTCCTTACATATTTGTTTCTCTTTACATGCATGTACACACACATATATACACATGCCCTCACCTTCTCATACTCGCAGTGTAGTGACAGGAAAAATTTTCTTCAGTCATCAGAATATATTACTATGACAATATTCTGCTCAAAGCTGAAATACCTCTTAAAGAGGTATTACAGTACCCCATTTTTAGACTGACTACCTTTTTTACTTTTGTAACTTCTAATAAATTTGATCATAAAATTCCATTCTTACCAGACTGAATATGTACGCACTAGTTTTTTCCTTCCCAATACTGGAACATACTGATTCTCTTTCATAGACGTCCTGTGCAGCTCTCAGTCCTGCTTCACTCTGAACTGTCCACTATGTCGTTTTGGCTTTTTACCACTTCCCGTGGTGTCTGTTTTTCATTTTCTGTTTGCTAGATCCAGTATTTTCTTCATGTGTGTGTTTATGTGTGTGTGGGGGTGGGGGAATTGCTATACATTTTCAGTTGACTTTCTAAGAATGTGTTTTCTTGGTATTTACATGATAATTCAGATTTCCAGTCTGAATATGGAAAATTTTTAGTCTGAATATGTATGACACATTTTTCTCATCCCAGAATTTTTTTAAAGATTTATTTCTATATTTTTAGAGAGAGGAGAAGGGAGGGAGAGAAAAACATCAATAGGTGAGAGAGGAGCATCAGTTGATCTTTGTACTCGCCCTGACGGGGGACCAGGCCTGCAACTCAGGCATGTGCCCTGACCAGGAATCTCTTGAAATTCTTATAGCTGTGCTCTGATACTTCATAATAATATTCCTTTTAAGTCTTCAGCTTATAAAATGCTCTTAATTCCAATAATTTCTCCCATTTGTTCTTTCCGGAATTTATAATAGTCTGTTGGACCCCCTAGATCGATTCCCTGCGCACCTTTGCTTGACTCTTCATACCCACTTTGCTGTTCTGTGTGGAGGTTTCATTGATTTCATTCCTCAGAACTCTTTCTCCTCAGGGCTCTGTTTCTGAATCCTGGTGTTTGTTGTTTCTAACTCCTGTTAGCATCCACTGGTCTTTTTTCTGGAGTACTGAAATCACTAGAAACAAGTTTTTGATTCTGCCTTTTGACCTTTTCAGCTGCAGTTTTTCTCCCCTCCCCCACTACCGGCCCGGGTAGGTTTTGCGTGCCCTCATGCTGTTACCCGGCTGGCAGCCTTTTCACTTTTCTCTCTACCTTGCCAGCATGGACTTCTTTCTCCACCACCCTTGTATTATTAGACTTTAAAGTTTATTGGTGCCAGTAGTTGAAATGACTACTTAAATCGAAAAGGCAAATGATTTTCTACAACATAATGGCTTCATTAGAATTTTTCAAGGTTTCGAAATAATCATACTATAAAACACTTATTGAAAACATTTGACCGCATTGGTCTAATGTGCCCATGATTTTACTTCATTTCCATCACTAGTAAGACAATTTGCCTTATTAGGAGTCAGTCGAAGAGAGGTGCCCCTCTCATCCAAGCCTTGTCAGATGTCTCTCAGGAATTTTGGGACCTCAACTGAGATTCTGGGGTATGCCCTGTGAATTCATGTGCCATGCCCAAGAGTGCAGTGTTAGTGTGGCCATGGGTTTGGAAAAACCAGAGGTTCTGCAAGGGGAATGGAAACAGGGCTAGGAGTCCAGCAGGCAGAGGCCTGCTCGGTTCCCGGCGGGTGTGCGGGGGCCCAGTGACACGTCCGCAAGGCGCTCCGTTTTGTGGTCACGTGAGTGCATTTATTAAGAGAACTCCAATCTAGTTCATCTCTGGCAACGTTCTGTCCACTAGCACTGGTTGAAAAGAGCACAGAAGTCAGAAGATTAAAATCTTGGCAAGTTGTTAGGTCTCTGATCATGACATGGGTGAGAATCTTGGTGCCATAAGCTGACAGGAAATGAAATAATGAATGTGAAATTTCTTTGTACAGCTCTGTAGAGTTGTGGACAATTAATACTTTTTTTGAACCTTGTCACTGCTATTTGTTAGCAAGTCAACACTGATCTTATTTTTTAATGCAGAGTTTTTAAATTTCTGCTTTTCCTGTATTCCTTTTAGAGTCTCCACATCCATGTTGATAAGTAGAATGCAAACAAACACAAAACCCAAAAACCCCAAATCCCCCACAGTGTTCTAAATGGTTTCATCTCAAATAGCATATGTGGGACTATAGCATGTAAAGAAACTCAAAGGCACTTTGATAATGTAAATGAAAAGCAAATGGACTATTGAAATGAAACAGTCCCAATTCCACACTTGAATGCCACAGCTGAATCCATAATAGTTTACGAGATACCCCCTCTTCTGCCTAGTAAAGAGTACGTTGCCCAGAATTATGTAAATCACACTCCGGTTGTTGGCTGTCAGTCCTCACATATTTAACTCTGAGATTTAGTTTTCTGGGTAAGGACTTCATCTTTACCTGTTTATAAGAAGGACAACTCCTCATCTCCACAGAACTACAGAGCTATCCGGTGAATGTTTCTTCCAAAGTCAATGCTAGCTTTTTATCTCTGGGTGTTTCTCAATATATAACATGAGGAAGAAGCGTAGTTTAGCCTCAGTTCTCTTACTGTTGATCATTGTTGGGCTTTAATTTATTGAGAAAATATGAACCGCAATTTAAGATTTTTTGAAGTATTTTTTGTAGATCCCACTCTTAATTCTCCTAACCTATTACAGATTAGCCATGAGAAGAAGAATGGGTGGGAGGGGGCCCTCGAGTGCGCAAAATCCATTTCTAAATAGCATAAAACAAGGAAGTCCTAGCTCCTGCTCACATTTGTAAATAATTGGATAAGATATCTATATTCATATTTTAAGCTTACATTTACATTTTTATAAAAATAATACAGTTGGGAGACTCTTGTTAACAAATTAATGAGTATCATAATTTTTAGACAACCTGGTTCTTGCCCAGAGTAAAAAGATAAATACCTTCCTTTGGTCAAATGATGGGAGTACGTTTAGGAAGACGGAACTGGAAATCTCATTCTCTTCACAGTCACCAAGGCCTTTGCCTTGCAACATATTTTCTGACCTTAGGCAATCATGGCTTAATCCATTTTACAACATTTATTTCACACCTACAATCCGTTCTTCAGACTTGCAGTCAACAATCATTCTAAACATGAATTCGATGTTTTCTTTATCTCACCTCCTGCTTAAAACATTTTCAGGGCCCTGACTGGTGTGGCTCAGTGGGTTGGGCATCATCCCAACAAAGTGAAAGGTCACCAGTTCGATTCCTGGTTAGGGCACGTGCCTGGGTTACAGGCCAGGTCCCCAACTGGGGACGTGCAAGAGGCAACTGATGTTTCTCTCCTGCATTGATGTTTCCCTCCCTTTCTCCCTCTACCCTCTCTCTAGAAATGGATAAATAAAATCATTTTAAAAATTAAAAAAAATTTTTTTCCAGGGCTTCTCCTGTCTCGGGATAAAGACCGAAAAACTTAATGCTGCATGGTCCAGTCCCAGTCCATGTCTCCAACCTCACCTTAATCACACCACCCTTTGCTCTTTGCATCTTGTCACACTGGCCATTTTAAAGTTTCACGGTAAATGCTGTTTATTGTCCCTTCTCCTGTTCTCCATTATACTATTGTCGATGGCTTGTAGTCAACCTTCAGAATTTAGTTCAGATTTCCCTTCTTTAAGATAAAACTTTTCCTGAAGTATTAGGAAAGGTTCTTGTGTTTCACAATTTCGCAGCATCATATACTTCTCTTCTGTGCTATTGAATATGATTAAAATTTTATATTTGTCTTTGTAGCTTTGATTAATGTATTTCTGTCACCAGATTCCTCAATATCCTTAATAGGGCTCCTTGCACCTAGTTGGAGCTCGTAATCATTTGAGCGACTAAATCATTCCTCTCTGTACCACCTTGTCTCTATTCTGGATAATACAACATTTCCCAACCAGTTGTCTGATTGTCTCTTCCAAAATCTAGGCTGGCTTCCTCCTTAAATTTATTCACTCTGAATCTGAGTAAATTGCCTTAAATAGAAATCTGATTCTGTCTTTTATATAATTCTATGGTAGCATTCTGCTGTACTTAGGAAAAAATCCAAATTCCTTCCAAGCCCTAAAATTCTCTCACTAGACTTTCATCACTGTACTGTTTTTATTCTGACCTCTTCTTTGTGTTTTGGCCTTCATGTAAGCTGGTGGCACTGCCTGAAACAGTTTTCTTTCTCCCCCCATGTGCACACAAAAATGTGTGTAGTTAAATCCTGTTCATCTTTCAGTTCTTAGTTTGAAAGTTGCCTCATGGAGGCCATCATAGCTCTCTTTATTTTCTGTCTCCCTGAAATTTTCCACTAGACCAGCAATTTCCAACTAGTGTGCCACAAATATTTTAAAACATTCAACACCTGACTAGTCAGGGGCACTGACCTCTTTTCCCTTAGACTGTCAAATAAAAAAAAATGACAACAGCCAACACAACAGTAGCTGTCTGATGTAAATGAATCAAAATTAACACCTATTTTTTTTTTAGCTCAGTAAAAAGTACATTTTTTGATGTACCACAAAATTTTAGTAATTAGTTTACGTGTGCCATGAGATGAAAAAGGTTGAAAATTGCTATGCTAGACTATTAGTAACACTTAGTACTGTGTCTTCTCCACTCGGCACGTAATAGGTTTTAATACTGAATGAAGAAATAAACTAACTTCTAGGTCAACTATAGATAGAAAAAAAAAAAACAGTTCATCAACTTTAAAACCAAAGTATTTCTTGGCAAATAATCTTCAGCATTTGAATGAACAATTAATATTTGTTGAATGAACTACATTTTTGTGGATCAACTCATTTAGCTGGTGAGGGTTTTACTTGGAAGCTGTTTCGTTCTGGCAGGCTTGGGGTGCAGATGAGGTTCCATTCTAAATGAAATGTTCTATGGGGACCATAATAATATTTTTCATGTGACCAAAGTGGGTAACTGATAATATATCTCTCTAAATGTTTCAAACCAAGATTATGTCTTCTTGCATGCTCTACAGAGTGGAATTTGGGGTCAGGTGCTATTCCACATTCAAAAGGATAGCAACGTTCTTTTAAGGCTGAGTGATCATCAAAGGGGTGGTAGTAAGTTTTACAATGTGGGTTGAATATTTGGTTGTCACAAGAACTGGGCATGCTATTTCTATTTAGTGGGTGGGGCTGAGGATGCTAAATACCTTAAAAGTAGGGAGTCTTGCACACAAAAAAAGTATTGCCCTGCTTAATTTGTCAGTTATATATCCCTGCCGGGAAGCATGGAAGAAGACTGAGAACTGAGTTCTCAGAATGCCAGGGATCAAGGTATTCATATCCATTAATTCACCCAGAGCCAGCCATGGTTTTTCCACTTGGGCATGAAAATGGCAGTTTCTTGAGAGTGTTACTTAAAACATAATTAACCAAATACAAGTTTAGTTAGCTAAACCCCACATACCTAGTTTTAATCAACTCCAGAGAACATTGCACTTTAGTTAACTAACCTGTGATAATCTGATATCCAACTCCTGTCACAGACCCTGCTGAGGCGTCCAGGAAAGGTGAGCCCCTGAAATCTGAGAATCCTCTGTTCCTCTAGGTAGTTGACACTAGAAAGCGACTTACTCCACCTTGACTGCCTTCGTTTAGCTCCGCTAAGGAAAGAAGCCTTCATAGAACCATGACTTCTGCTCATACCTTTCGTCGAGGAGTGATAGAATGAAAATGAGCCTTCAACCTTTATAAAAGTTGAAGGTTCTATCTTTTGTAAAAGATAAAAGTGTGTCTTCAACTTAAAGTGCTAGTGAGAATGCTGCATCATATGTAGTGTTTCTTATCTAAATATTCTTAAGTTTGCTGTTGGAAAAATTTTCTAATACATGCTTATATTAGAAAATAGAACTAAATAATTTGTTTTCCTTTTGCGTTGCTTGCCAAGAATCTTGGAGCTTAACTTTGTGCTCAATTAGATTAATTACTTTTAGCAGAGATTTTTCCGTACTTAATCCTTTCAGTAGTTGTTTCATATTTTGTTGTGTATTTTAGATAGAACTTATCTGCAATAAAATGCACATAAGTATTCAATTCAATGAATTTTGACAATTACATACATCCATGTTAATAACATTGGAACATTTTCCTCACCCCAGAAAGTTTCCTTGTGCCCCTTTCCTATCAGCACCTCCTTCCTCTGCTGCAACTACTTTCTGGTTTCTATGACCATAGATTAGTTTTTGGCTATTCTTGAACTTTATTTGAATGGAATCATACAGTATGTACTCCTTTAGTTTGGGTTTTTTCTCTCAACATTTCTAACATTCTTCTGTGTTGCACGAACCAGTAAGCCTTTCTTTGCAACTGCTGAGTAGTGTTTCACTTTTTTGATATACCACAATTTGTTTATTATTTCTCCTGCATATGGATATATTGATTGTTTCCAATATTTGACTACTATGAATACAATGAATAAAGTTGCTGTGAACATTCGTGCTCAATTTTTTTGTGAATAGCTCATTTAAAAAACCTTTGTTTAATGATGTAATTGTGAAAGCATCTTTACTGTAAACCTTACCTTTATGAGGGGGGAATGGGTGAAGTATAAATAATAAATACATGAAAATATAGCAATCCCAGTGTGATTAGATTTATATCCATAAACACTAAAACAACTTACAAATTAAATTACCATTGTTTCAGAATTGAAGACCAAGTTAGATATGTATCCTATCCCTTTAAATGAGCTTTTGCAGTTTGGATGCCTTCTCATTTAAATCCCCGTAGGGCATGTGAATAGGTGGCCATCTTCCCGGGTCCCCACTTTCTTTGTCCAGCACGCAGTTCAGATTTAACATATTCAAAGCTAAACTTGATTCTTTCCACAAACCTAGCCTCCTTGTGGTGTGTGTTTCTCTCTCTCTCTCTCTCTCTCTCTCTCTCTCTCTCTCTCTCTCTATCTCTTCCCTGTTTCTCAGGCTAAAAATGTGGAGTTACCCTTGATTCCTCTTTTTCATAAACTTCACATCTAATCCATCAGCAAATCGAGTGCACTCTGTCTTCAAAATACAGATTATCAGGAATTCAATTAGTTCCCTCTTTATTGCTAACATACTAGTCAAAGGTGCTCTCATCTCTTGCTTGGATTAGTGCAATAGCTTCCTAACTGGTCTTTCTGCTTCTGTATTGGCCCTTAGAACCTATTCTAAACAGAGCAGATAGAGTGGTCATTTCTAAATCTCAGTAACATCATGTCATTCCTCTGCTCAAATCTCAACATTGTTATTCAGGAGAAAAGCCAAAGTTCTTACGATGAACTACAAGGCCTCCGAGAATCTCAACTCCTACCACTCAGAGCCTTTGTACTATACTTTATTTAATCCTACCAAAGCCAGACTGTGAAGACTGCTTCAAGTTCAAGATGGGCAAAAATGATGGGTAGAGCTTGGCTCGAGATTCTTAAAACAGCTAATAAATAATACAAAGAATAAAAGTGGGAACACTTTCCCACAGCCTCCCTTGTTTACTCATAAAGTTTTCTCTGGGATTTTGTGGTCCCCACAGCCCACTTGGAGTGAGATATTCACCAGGATAGAGGATCATAGAACTGTGGGCTCGGCCTCACTTCCCAACACCCAACCATTCCACAACCGGAAACGAATTGTACTATTTTAACATTATTCTTCACACATTGAGATGGATCAATAATGCCTTGGGCCTGGGCATCCTTGTGGCTTTGACAGTCTCCTCTTCTCTGTGCCTGCACTAGAACTAAGAGTTCACCAGGCTGCTCCCTTAGGGGCTTTTCAGGCCATTACCTACCGTAATGCCTTATTTTCTCCATGGTTCTGATCGCCTGACCTACATTTGTTTCATACTGTGCTGTTTCCGTAAGTAAAATGTAACTTCCCTGAGAACAGACTTTCTTCATGCCTGCTATATCTCCACTACCTAGAATAGCACCTAACACATAGTACATAATAAGTAATTTTGTTCAGTGTATTTAACGAGATTTTATATAGTCTCTTAAAAAATGACATTGTTGTGTAGAGCTCAGTAGCTGTCAAACTAAGCCAAACCTTCCTCTTTGTGACTTTCTTTTTAGTTACAGATTGTTATTCAGGGGCTGGAATGGCCACGGGAATGCAAGCTGCATACACCTCAAATTTGGTGCTAATTTTGTTGCCATGTTAAGAAAGTGAGCTGGACATTGTGTCTTTGGTAGCCAAAAATCTATTTCCTTATTTTAATATCTAAAGCTCAAATTACCTCTAATATAGGGTTTCCATGAACGTGATAATGCTGAATCACATTGGAGAATAAAAGAAGCAAAGAGTGCATTGAAATTCATACAGATTCACCTGTGAAAGCCCCCTTTGGAAATAGCAGTCTAAGATTGGTCCTGCTTGTTTAAAAATCTGCATTCTTTGAGGTCTGAATGATACAGAGACCCAAAATAGAATTCGTAATTTCTTCTCATCGATTCATTCTAATAATTTTCTCAAGTGTTTCATATATCTGATACTGACTTCAAATATGCAATCCTAATTGTGATTTTTTTAAGTCTACATTGTTTCTAAAGTAAAATTTTCTACTAGATGACCCAGAAATTTCAACTGCCTGGTGATCAATAAATAACACTCAGCGAACACCCATGTGTGCAGACTGCAGAACTAAACTTTGCCCATGGAGTTTGCAATTTCGGCCTGAGGGTCGTCGTTGAAAGAATAATAAGCTTGACTCTCTTACTCTGTAAGTCCCATTGCTTCCAGCGGAAAAAAAGATGTTGACTAATAAAACTGTTTTATAGGTCATCTCTTTTTGTATATGTAAACAACCAAAATTTGTTTTGCAGATTTTGATAGAAATTTGATATTGACACAGTATCGGTTGGATAGTATGTTAGCTCAGTTTGGAGCCATGGGTGAGGTTCATGCCTAGGAGGGTTTTGAATCTTGCATATCTGACTCATTCTCCCCAAATATTCTATGACCAAGATCAAGAAGATGGTTATGGCTCTTTTAAAAACAAGAACATTCCACACCAAATTCTGGTCAGAAAAAACAAATATGGAAAACAGAGTATTGGTAATTAGTTTTTTAAGAAACTACATATACATAAAAACTGAACCTTCTGAGTCAAAAATTCATGTGACCCCTGTCAAGGACTTTGCTAAATTAAACAAGTCTAGTAAAGATCAATTGTAGGCAGAGGGATTTGGGCCAAGGATGAGGGTCCCTGACTATGGCTGGTTCTGGTTGATCACAGAGCCACACATATGAGGCATTGTTGGTAAGGAGAACTTAAACCAGAGCTGAAAAGTCACAGATAGGGGTTCAGCCTAAAAAAAATACCCTAAACAACAAAACACACCACCAACAAAAAAAAACAAACACAAAAAATAATAAAATAAAAAACAAGTTAATTGGCAGAAACTGCCTTGTGTCAGCATTGACGACTGCCGGTACAGTTCACTTAAAACAATGAGCTGAAGACAAGGCTTGTTGACTTGTTATTTCACAAAAATTGATCCTTACGAGAAATTGGAAAGTCCCTTCTGTAAGATATAACTTACCCAGAAGCCATGGGTTCCCTGCAGTCGTTAAAAATCACAGATCTCTTGGCAATGACTTTGAAGCACAATTTTCAATATTATTGACCCAGCCATTCCTAGATGTGCAGGTTGTATGGTCACCTGGTGTGTGATCAGAACAGAGGACCAGGCAAAGAGTACAGCAAGGAGAGAGCAGAAACAGAAGAGACACATTTGCCCACCAACCACTACTTTTTTGTTTTTTAAAGATCACCTGCATCCTTGACTTTTTATTATGGAAATGTTCTAACATAAACACAAAATAGAAGCATTAGTGTAATAAATTCTCATGAGAACATCATTCAGTTTTTATCAATTAGCAAACTTTTGTCTTGCTTATTTTATCTATCCACCCTTATTTTATTTTTATTTTTATTTGTGCTGGAGTATTTTAAAGCAGCTCTCAAGTATTATATCATTTCACTTATACATATCTTTTTAAAAACAAAATCATAATACCACTAACCACATCTTTAAGAAAATTAACAGTAATTTTTGTCATCTAAATTTGTGCTCATATTTCCTCAGTTGGCTCAAAAATGCCTTCTTGTATTTGATTTGTTTGAACTGGGATTCAAATATTTGGTTGCTATTCCTTTAAGTCGATGTTAATCTGTAAGTTCCTATCTCCACTCCACTAACATTTATTGATTAAAAAGTTGGGTCATGTGTCCTGTAGAATTTCCCAAATTTTGGATTTTTCTGATTGAGTTTCCATGGTATCATTTTAAATATTCCTACATCCCCTGTATTTTTTGTAAACTGATAGATCTGGAGGAAAGCTTTAGTTCAGGTCATTTATTTAGGCAAGAATACTTCATTGGCTGTGCTATTATCTTCCTATGACACCACAGCAATAGGAAGTGATGTTCAGCTTAATTAATGGGTTCAGGTAGGTTTATATAATTTTATTTAAAATATTAAATATGAATATAATATGTTTATTGTGGGAAAATTAGAAAATACAGGTTAAATAAAGAAGTGCACAAGAAGGAAGTGTATTCCCACAACCCAAAGATGACTGTTTACATTTGGCACCTGCCTTTCTAGGGGTTTTTTCTATTTTGGTTGATTAATCTTGAAACTTTTTCCTTTCTCTCCCTTATTGGACTATACTGTCCTTTTAAATATCATCCAAACAAACCTTCTAGTGGTGCACATATTTTGGAGTGTCTTTTTTTTTTTTTTTTTTTTTTGTGATGCTGGAAAGAAGAAAGGAAGGGAAGGAGGGAGGAAATATAATTTGAGCATTTTCTATGTAGCTGTTGCTTTTACATTATTTTTTACTAATCTTCACAATGACCTTGTCAGGTAGGTATTATATTCCCATTTTATAACAAAGGAAATTGAAACTCAGACATGTTGGTGTTTTTGAACTCTGAGTTCAAAGAGCTTTAAATTCTGATTCCAAAATCCAAACTTCTAACTTTCGTTTCCTTCCTGAATTTTATGGTACTGATACCAAACATGACCATTCTATCTAGTCAGTTAAGAATGTACTTGATGGGCATGAAAAACTTAGTAGCTTAAAATGCTTGAGAGATTTTATTTGATATTTAGCAAGGCAAACTCATTTAGGCATATGGAAACAAAGTATAGAAACTTCTCCATTTTTCAGAGATTTAAAAAAATATTGCATATTTTCCATGATCTACTTCATTTTTCCTGTTTATCTTTTCTTGTGGTACTGGCAGTTAAAGTCTTTAACTTAAAACCAGTAAAGGAATGGAAAAGTGGATAAAAATCAGTGATGGAGGAGACTGGATTTTGGCTTATTTATGTCTTGTGTCATACCAATTCTTAATCACATAAATTAATTCCAAGAAGTACAGAATTTTAAAACTGGAAGCTGCCTGAAAGATCATCATATGGAACATTCTCAGTATACAATGAAGAGTCCAAAGCCCTAGTCATTTCAATGACTTTCCTTGGGTTACTCAACTACTTTGAATCAAGGTCTGGCTTGAATTCAGTATCTTTGAACTTCAGTTGAATATATTACCATTGAGTGAATTTAACCCATTTTGAAAAAGTTTTTTTCTATGAACAGAAGAAAATGTTTAAACAATCTTTTCATTACACTTAAGGTGGGTTCCGGTTTTACCGGATTCAGAAGCAAGTCCTACAGTAGTGAAACATCTGCTGAGAATGGTTTCCTACTATTGTGAAAGCTGAGGGCAAGGTACAAAGAGGGACTTTCTCTCCCTTCAGAAAGGGAGAGAAAACACATTTTAAATTAGGCTATAATTATGCTTTTCTAGAGTTTCCTTAATTTTCTATAGGAGAGTTTAAATAAATGTGCCTTTTAGAGCCATTTAATACTTTAATTCCAAAATAAAGGTAGAAGCATGATAGGCTTGTTTATATTACTGATCTCACTTTTAAAAAAATTAGAAATACTTAAATATAGAAAATTACAAATATGTAAAACTCATTAGGGGAAATTTAAGCAAAATATTTTATGCTATACTTTAAAATGCAAATATAAAAGAAATAAATGATAGGAAATAGCCAGTTGTTTATTCAGTGACTAGCTCTTGGGACAATGGTTTGAAGCAGCTGGATGGTGTTTTTAGTATTCAGTTTCCTACTATTTTGTATAAACTTTGGCTCTCTGTTTCCTTCATGGATAAATTTAACCTAAAAAACAGTCTTAGTGTCTCCAGGGCCGTCCTGTTTGCAGGGCAACTCCACCGTTTTCTGACACTTCGTGGCTTACAGGCTACCCTTCAGCAGACAGACATGGGGAGCTAGTTACCCATTTCCTAATGATATTTCTGGACTGCATACAGGGACTGGTGGTACCATGTGGTATATGGCTATTTATTCTGGCTTCTAAGCGATTGGAATTCACAGAGCTGTTTAGTTCCATGGTACTTGACAGAAGGGAACAGATTCGCTAGACAAGGTTGAAAACAAGCATGTCATTGTGGGCTTAGAATAAATTGGGATAAATGTAGTATCATTCCTATTTGCATAACCAGTAGTAAAGAATAATATCAGATACCATTCATGCTGAAGTCAAAGAGGTATTTTAAGAAATACAAAATGGGGGTAAAAGGAACTCTGATGTACCCATGAACTAACTTCAATAATTCTCAGCTCATAGTCAATCTCATTTCTCCCAATCTATTCCCCCACCCTGAATATGTAGAAGTTAATTCCAGACATCAAATTATTGTATCTATAAATACTACAGTATTTATCTTTAAAAGACAGGAACTCTTTTTTTAGAGACAACCACAGTACCATATCATAACAAAAAAAGATGGCCTATAATAACATAATTCATTAAAAATACAGTTACTAATGAATTTTCCTGAATTGTCTCATAAATATTTCTGTGTTCTTTTATTTTAAATTTGTATGTTTGAATCAATGTTTATATTAGATTCATACACTGCAATAGGCTATTTCTTAATCCTTTGTAATTAAGCATTTTATTTTTAATTGTGGTAAAATATATATAACTTAAAATTTACCATCTTAACCATTTTTAAGTGTACAGTTCAGTAGTGTTAAGTATATTCACATTGTTGAACAACCATCACCACCATCTATCTCAAGAACACTTCATAATGCAAAATCAAACTCTATATCTATTGAACAACTCCCTATTACCCTATTTCCTAGACCCTTGGCAATAACCAGTATCTACTTTCTGTTTCTATGAATTTGACTATTCCAGGTACCTCATATAAGTGCAGTCATACAGTCTTTGTGTTTTTGTGACTGACTGGCTTATTGCACTTAGAATAATGTTCTCAGTTCATCCATGCTGTAGCATGTGCTATAATTCCATTCTTTTTAAAGTAATATTCCAGTGTATGTTTATACCACATTTTGCTTATTTATTTTTTGATGGGAATTTGGGTTGTTTCCACCTCTTGGCTTTGTGAATAATGCTTCTCTGGACATTAGTGTACAAATATCTTTTTGAGACCCTGCTTTAAATTATTTTGGATATATAACCAGATGTCTATCTGGGTAATTCAAAAAAATTTTTTGAAGAACCTCCATACCGTTTTCCTTAAGGGCTACAACATTTTACATTCCCACCAACAGTGCATGGGGTGCCAATTTTCCCACATCTTTGCAACTCTTATTTTCTGCTTTTTCTGTTTTTGGTTTTATTTTTGAAATAATAATCACCCTAAAGGGTGTAAGGTAGTGTTCCATTGTGGTTTTGATGTGCATTTCCCTAACAATCAAGGATGAGCTTCTTGTCCTGTGCTTCTTGGTCATTTGTATATCTTCTTTGGAGAGATGTCTATTGAAGTCTTTTGCCCCCGCTCCCCTTTTTTAAAAATCAGGTTGTTTGTTTTTTTTGTTGTTAATTTTTATGAGTTTTTCATATTCTGAATATTAACCCCTTGTCAGATACGTGATTTGCAAATATTTTCTCCCATTCCAGGGGTTACCTTTTACTCTGTTAAGTGTGTCTTTTTGAAACACAGAAGTTTTGAATTTTGATGAAGTCCAATATATCTATTTTTACTTTTGTTGCCTGTGCTTTGGCGTCATATTCAAGAAATCATTGCAATAGCCAATATCATAAAGCTTTTCTCTAATGTTTTCTTTTAAGAGTTTTATGGTTTTACTCTCATGTCTAGGTCTTTTATCCATTTTTAGTTAATTTTTGTGTCTGGTGTAAAGTATGAATCTTAAATCTCTTTTAATCTATAGATCCCTCCCTCTCTTCTTTTTCTCTCTTCCCGCCTCTAATTTTTTTTCTTGCATTTTTTTGTTGTTGAAAAAATGGGTTGTAAATTTCCCTCTGATCACAACTTTTGCTGCATCCCACAAATTCTGGTATGTTGTATTTTCATTTTTATTCATTTCAAAGTTTTCTAATTTTTCTTATGATTTCTTCTTGTTTTTGTTGATGCATTCTTTTGGTTTTATTTAACAATTTCCCTCGTTCTCTTCTCTGCATTTTCTGTAAACTGGTAGGTCTAAAGGCATGATTAGATTCTAGCTCAATTTTTTTTTTTTTTTTTTTTTGGTTAGAATACTTCATAGGTTATATAGGCACAAGAGAAGGCACATAATACCTGGGAATTTTATTTATTTTTTATTTTATTTTAATTTTATTTTATTATATTTTTGCTACTGTTGTTGTGACAATAGTTACCTGGATAGAGCTATTCATTCACAAGGGTTAAAAAAGTGATACTCTAATTTCCTCATTCCCTCTTTACTTATGTATTGGAAAAATTATATAGAGAGAAACTTATCATCATCAACTAATTAATTACCCTAACTTAAAGTTTATATATGAAAAATAAGATAAATACTTGATTCTTTCCTTAAATTTGACCATTTTCAAAATGAGTTGTTTCCCTTGTATCCTCCCACAGTGACAAATGCATTTTGTTTTTTAGTTTTATTATAAACACATCATAAATTCATTATGAAAAATTTAATGTATTTGAATTCATTTTAGTTCATTAATCTCATTTGTGCTCTAGTTGTTCTATCTTTTTCAATGGGAGCCTCTTCAATTTGACTTGACTCCTTTTGAAATCAGCATATTAATCTTTGATAGCCTTCTTGCTTTCTGGAATAACAAGCTGTGCCAGGCTTGTTTTTAACATTTTCTTCTCCAGATCAGGAATTGGGCAGCTTCTGAAGAGTCCTGATTCCTTTTACTGAGAAGTGATATTTAAAGATGACAACTTGCATTATAAGAGGTGCTCATTGCTACTGTGTTGGCCATTATTTCTAGACCTTTACAGTGGACTAATCATACACATATATCACATTATTAATGCATCCTGATACTGACAGTACAGGAATTTTACTTAATCTATCTCATACCTGTAATCCATTCTCCCATACTTTATTTTGTTCTCCCAATACACACACAATCCTCAACATAACAATCAGCAACATTAACATCAACAATATGATTACTGAAAACAGCAAAATATATTCTTATTTCCCTTGTCTAAAGTATATCTCACCAGAATGTACAGTTCAATTGCTATGCTTAGCTAACCTTTAAGTAACAGATTCATTGAGATATAACTCATATATCATACAATTCGCACATTTCAAGTGTAAAATTCAGTGTTTATCTAGTATACACATATTGTGTGCAACAATTTCCATAATTAATTTTACATTTTTTTTACCCGAAAAGAAACCCTGTACACATTAGGAGTCCCCATTTTTCCCCCACTGCCTTCTCAACACTAGGCAAACACTAATCTACTTTCCATCTCTGCGGATTTTTTAATCCTCTCCTGAGGGTATATTTTTTTAATTATTAATTTTAGAGAGAAAAGAAGGGGAGTGAGAGAGAGAGAGAAAGAGAAACATCGATTGGGTGCTTCCCATACACACCCTGACCAGGGATCGAACCTGCAGCCCAGGTATATGCCCTGACTGGGAATCAAAGCTGCAACCTTTCTTTTTTATGGTGTATGGGACAATGCTCCAACTAACAGAGCCACCAAACCAGGACCATCTCTGTGGATTTGCCTAATCTGGATATTTTACATAGATGAGTCTTTATATAATATGTAATGTTTTGTGACTGGCTTTTTTTCACTTAGTATAATGTTTAAAGTTCATCCATGATGCCGCATATATATTCCATAGTATAGTTATACCAGATTTTATTCATTTATCAGTTGATGGACATTGAGTTGTTTCTAGTTTTGCCTGTTTTGAATAATGCTCCTATGAATATTTGTATAAAGCTTTATGCATGAACATATGTTTACATTTACCTTGGGTATATACCTAGGAGTAGAATTGCTAGACCATAGGGTAACTAACTCTATGTTTAACTTTTGAGGAACTGCCAGACTGTTTTCCCACTAGCATTGTTTGAGGGTTCCAATTTGTCCACATCCTCCCTATACCTGTTATTACCTGACTGTTTTGGTCACAGACATCCTGGTGATATTTCATTATAATTTTGACTTGTATTTCCCGTAGGGCTAAAGCTTCCTTTAGCTTTAGTTGACTCTCTTTTTCCAATGTATTAAAGTGGAATTTAGATTTTGATTTGAAATCTTTCTTCTATAACATTGGTATTTATAGCTGTAAATTCCCCTCTGATCACAACTTTTGCTGCATCCCACAAATTCTGGTATGTTGTGTTTTCATTTTTATTCGTTTCAAAGTTTTCTAATTTTTCTTATGATTTCTTCTGTGACTGGTTATAGAGCAAAAATTAGATATAATTTTTACATATTTTAAATATCCCAAATTTCTTTCTATGTAGATTTCTATTCTCATTCCATTGTGGTTGGAGAACATACTTTGGATGATTTCAATCATTTTAAATTTATTGATTTTTTTATTTTGGCCTAGCAAATGGTCTGTTTTGGAGAATATTTCAAGTGTACTTGAGAAGAATGTGCATTCTATTATTAGGTGGAGTGTTCTACATAGATGTTGTGTTAAAACTAGTGGACTTACAGAGTTCTTCAAGTTTATTTTCATACTAATCTTCAATCTAGTTTTGTATTCACATTGAAATTGGGGTATTGAAGTTACAACTATTATTGTTGAGTTGACCATTTTTTCCCTTCTGTCAGTTTTTACTTCATACACTTTGGGGGTCTGTTGTTAAAAGGATATGTGTTTATATTTACTGTAGCTTCCTAAAAGATTGACCCTTTTATCATTACAAAGTGCTTGTATTTTATCAATAATAAATAATTTTGGTTAAAGTCTCTTTTGTCTAAAATTAATCTATCCATTTCAGCTTTATTATGGTTGTTGTTCTTATGATATATCTTTTTCCATTCTTTTATGTTTACCTAATTAGTATCTTGAATTAAAAGTGTATTATAGACAGTACTTGAACCTTGATTTTTATTCTGACAGTCTACCTTTGAAATGTTTAATTTATTCACATTTAATGTCATTGTTAATATAATTGGATTTATACCTGTCATTTTACTTTTGTTTCTTTATATGCCTCATGTATTTTTTCATCCCCTATTCCTCCTTTACTGCTTTCTTTTACACTCAATGGATATTTTCTAATGTAACATTTTAATTCCTATAATTTTTCACTATCTTTTTAAAGTTATTTTCTTAGTGTTAGCTCTAGTATTTACTTTATATATCTTATTTTGGTAGAATCTACATCAAACTTACACTAACTTAAATGTAGTTATATAAAACATTACTCAAAAAATTTTTTAAAATTTTATTTATTGATTTGAGAGAGAAAAAGAAGCATCAGTTTGCTGTTCCATTCATTCATGGATCCATTTGTTTTCACTTGTATGTGCCCTGACCCAGGGTCAAACATGCAACTTTGGTACATCAGGACAATACTTTAACCAACTGAGACACCCATCCATGGCTAAAGTTTTATTTGTTCTCAAATGTGTGCTGTTATTATTAAATATTTATTATATATTTTATATTGTAAATTCAACAGTACATTGTTATAATTATTACTTTATATAATTTTATATCTTCAGACAAAGCTCTCATTTACCATTTCTGGTTCTCGTCATTTGTTTCTATGGATTCAAGTTCTAGCTAGTGTCATTTTCTTATTGCCATGCAGGTGTGCTCCTACCCACCTGTTTTGTATCGTAATTGTCAAATACATTAAATTCATATATGTTATAAGCACAGTAATATATTTATATATGTTGTTTTATGAAATTATTTTTAACTCAGTTAAGAGAGAAAAGGAAAAGAAATATGCATTTATACTATCTTTTATAATTAGATAGTTACATTTATGGTGCTCTTTGCTTTTTTGTGCGGTTTTGAATTACTGTATGTTGTCACTTGCTTTCAGCCCAAAGACATACCTTAGAATTTCTTATATGTAGATCTGGTAGCAAGGAATTATCTGTTTTTATTTACCCAGAAATGTTGTTAATTAACCTTCATATTCGAAAGACAATTTTGCTAGATATAAGATTTTTTGTTGACAATTTTCTTCCTTTAGCATTTTGAATATATCATCCCACTACCCTGTGGTCTCCAATCAACTGTTAATTTTATCCAGATTCTGTTGTACTGAATGAGTCTTTTTTTTTTCCTGCTTTCAAGATTTTCTCTGTTATTGTCTTTCAACATTTTGATGTATCTGGGTATGGATCTCTTTTAATTTATCCTATCCTACTTAGAGTTTATTTAATTTCTTGCATGTGTTCAAGTATAGTCATTTTCTTGTTGTTGAGGAGAGCTTTGGAGCCCTATGTTCTTTTGGTTTGCCTCTTACCCTGAGTAAAATCTCTGAGCCACTGCTCCAGGGCTGGGGATGAGGACAGGGGCCTACTTCTCTAGAGTGACATTTCTGCATAACCAGCAGAGTGTTAGGCAGGAGTGGTAGACTCTAGTCCTCTTGTCTTGCCTCTCCTCGAATAAACCTCCATCCTATAAAGCAAGCTAAGATGAGGGGGAACAGGGTGCCAGTATTCTCAGTCTGACATGGCTAGAGTAGAACATCCACCCTAAGAGTGTGGTCTGGATAAAGGAAAGAAGTCCCTTGTCTCTCAGCTGTGTTCATGTGGGATTTAGCCTATGCAATATGGAGACAGGGGTAAGAAATGGTAGTGACTTGACCCTTCAGGGAGATACTGCGGCCCTTGACTAAAATTTTTGGGGAGGGGTGCTCCATCTTCCTGGCCACATCTGCTCAGATAGGAGTTTTCTTTACACTGAACTGGAGTGGGGAAGAAGAGACTGGGTTGTGGCTTAAGTGCAACAGATTCTGAATTTTCTTACTGAGATCTAGATTTTCTTGATTTGCTCTATGCCCTTAGGACAATTTATAGAGGTTTTAAATGGTTTTTAAAAAAACAATTTCATCATTTATGGTGTTTCACTGGAGAGCAGGTTGTGAGAACTCCTCATCCTACCATTTAGAAGTTATCTCCTTATTTGTCTTGATTATAGAAAATTTCTAACATATGTAAATGAAATAGAGCAATATAATAATTCTTCAAAACTATATATTTATCTTTAACGATTAGCTCCTACCTTTTACTCCTTCCCCCTCTAGATTATTTTGAAGCATATCCTTAATATCATATAATTTCTTCTATAATTACTACTTTTCAAAATTATTTAGTCCTTCACCCTCCTTTTCTCTCTCTCTCTCTCTCTCTCTCACACACACACACACACACACACACACACACACACACACACACTCATATGCCCTCCTTTCCTTACTGCTCTCAATTCCATAGTCTCAAATCTGTCATATATCATACATTGTAGGGTTTGTTTCTGGGCTCTCTGTTCTGTTCCATTAGTCTTTTTTTCATTCCTGTGCCAATATTACACTGTTTTGATTATTTTTAGCTTTGTAAGTTTTAATATCTAGTAGACTAAGTATTACTACCTTTGCGCTCTTCAGAAGTGTCTCAGTCAGCCTTGTTCCTTTTCATTTCCTATAAACTTTAGAAAGTTTGTCAAGTTATACACACACACACACACATAATATGTATATATACATACACACACATACACACACACAGTTGAAATTTGAGGTATTGATTGGGATTTGTTAAATCTATAGATAAACTTAGGGAGAATTAACACCTTTATTTTATTGAGTCTTCTAATCCATGAACATTGTATGGTTCATTATTTATTTAGGTGAGTGAATCAGGACTGCCTGGAAGTCTTGCTAAAACACAGACCACCATCCCAGAGTTTCTGATTCAGTAGGTCTGATATGAGGTCTGAGAATTTCCATTTCTAACAGTTCTCAGGTGATGATGATGATTCTGGTTCAGTGCTATACTTTGAGAACCACTGCCATATAGTTTTGAAGATTTAGGAAAATTTGGCTGATATTTATCAAATTAGAAAACAATAGAGCATATGCTATTATTTTTATTCTACTAAGATTTATTTTAAATTATACAATCTAAAAATCAAATATAGAAATATAGAAATTGATAGATGTTTCCAACTATAGTACATGTACTTTTTAATGTTATTTGTCAGACGGTCATTGAAATCAGGAGGCAAATAGCTGCAATTATGGTCTTTGCAGAAGGAAAAATTGAAAGGTCCTTTTTCTCCCTCTAGCCTCTAATTAAAATTTTGCAGGCTGGACACTTGCCAAAAAGGGCAATTAGAGAGATTCTTAAAATTTGGCATTGACTTATAAGGTATAAGGCTGAAGGGCCATTGAAGTATACTCATCTTATAAGTATAAAAGCTGATTCAAATGTGGTGCATATTAGGGCATCCTAAGAACTCTAAAGGAGTCCAGGGGAGGAGATTGGAAAGAGTTCACTCTATTGTCTATTCCATCCCCCCATTCTTAGTTTACAATCTGAAGGAGCCCCCAATAACAAGTGGGACCTCTTTTCTAGATTTTGGGTTTCATCTAAATACCCATTAAAGAGGTATCTTTTATTTTTTTCAAAATGCTTAGTGTTAAAGTGCTCAGTTTGGTTGAACCTAGAAAGTGGGCTATGGAGAACTGGAATAGTTCTGTGTCAATTATTGATTTTTATTCTGAACATTATGCCATTCCTCTTCTGCTTCTTGGACAACAGATTAAATTTGCCACTTACTTCTGGCTGATTATCTGCCAGGACCTGCTTCTTGCCAGGACTTATGCTATTTTCCAACTCTTAGGTTTCTCTGTAGTAACCTAATCACATACCTAGCTATTCTACCTGTGGGAAAAGTTCTGTGTTAGCACAAAGAAAAGGCTTGTGCACAGGCCCATAGTTATGACACAAGGCTTCCTGGTTGACCTGCCAACAGCCAAACCCTATGTACAGTACTGAACAATTGGAAATTTCCATATTCCTTTATTTAATTAACATGAGGCCCTATGTTCTATAGCTATGACCAAAATCTTACAATCAATCTTCTGTTGTAGTGAAAGGAAGATTGTTGGCCTAACTTGAGTTTCAGATGGAGACATTTACTTAGGTTTTTGGCAGGAGTTTTTCAGTGATCCACCAGAACTGGTTAATGGTCCTTCTTCTATTCACCAGCATTCTATAACCTTCATGTCCTGGAATCAAATAGAGGTCAGAACAAACTTCATTTGACTAATTTCAGAAGTAATTTATGGATCCCATCCACAGCAGTAGCAACAACTCCCCAAACTTAACCAGGAATGAAACCAGCTGGAGTGAAAGTTTAACATTAGTTCAAGTTTCTTTTATCCAGGGACCTCAACTATTCAAGGCTGACATTCCTAACTCTCCATCTCCAAGGATCCCATACCTGAAACCTGACGCTCAGGAACGAGTGAATGTGGTCCCACACCATCATTCACCAGAGGCCCAGCTCTTTCTCTATCAAGTCATCTCAGCTCTGCCACAGGAGTCCCTGTCTCTCCTTACTTCTAGCCATTTGGTCTAAACACTATCTTTTCTACAGTCCATAAGCAGAACCCTTGCATCCCACACAGTTTATTTGAGATTTGGGTGTAGCTGAGGACTTCATTGTCCTGACTGGCTGACTGCTAATGAACACAGGTACTGATCTGGTGACAGGGATCTCCTGCAGGGCTTCTTCTCTTGGTGAGGGCCATAATATAAACCTTGGGCTCGGAGTTCCGGAAAACAGAACATGAAGATTGTTTGTATCACATAGTAATGCAGTGGCTTCCTCCATGGCCTCCTCATGTCCATTCTTTTCCTCTTTTCATTTCCCCACAGAGCAGTAAGGAAATCTGATTGTTTCCTTCCTTTATTTAAAACTCCTTCTTGTCTCCCTTATTGTGGCCTTCAAGGCCCTTGGCCTTGTCAGCTTCTCTAGTCCCATCTCATGCCTTTTGCACCACGATTCAATTTCCTTTTAGTTCGTCAAATGTCATGCTCCCTCCTGCCTTTGAGGCCTTCCCACATGCTGTTCTCTTTGACTTTTCAAGTTATTATTCCCACTTATGCTTTAGAACTCAATTGAAAGGTCACTTCCTCAGGGAAACTGTCCTTGAGTCCCCAGGGCAGATATACTCCCTTCATAGCTCTACATCCCATTCCTTCTGAGTTTGTAATTCTGAGCAGTTTTTAATGTCTGCCTCCAAATCAGCTTGGTAAGCTTCATGAAGGCAGAATCTATGTCTGTAAAGTTTTCCTCTGGATCCTGAGCACCATGATAGGTGCTTGATAAATATTTATTTACTATGGTAGGTTTTACCAGCTGGCAAGCTACAGATGTTCTATAACTTCATGCACTTTCAATAGTGCTATCACATTTGTGACAGCTCTGATTTTTTTCTCTCTGTTTGACATGCAGATATTAGACAACTCTAGGAGTGGGTGGCTAGTTTCCCCTCTAATTCCTTCTCTGTAGTCTTTCTCTTCCCCCCTCCAACACAAAATATTCATAAAGGCAAGTGTGGACACACACACACACACACACACACACACACACACACAGCATTTACCCAATTTATAAATGGAAAAGGTAGGCTTAGAACCCTGGTTTCTTAAATTCTACAAAAATCCTTTTTTCCACCTGATTTCTTTAGTAAGGTTTGTTGATCAGCCTTTTCTATTAAAAATATTAATAAAAAATAACACAAGCCTTCTTTATGATTCACAAATTTCTCAAAAGTCTAGTTTCCTACAGATCTTAATAAAAAGTCAGACTTCTTGGAATAACTTTCTAACAGCACATTTTTTTACTCATACCCTTATCTTGACAATTAACACTTTACTTATGTCTAGACTTTATTTTCTAAAAAGATCATAAGCTACTTGAGGAGAGAGTTGATGGGTGCATAAAAACTGCTTAACAAATTTTTCCTAGTTGTTTTCAGAAAGACATTAAATTGAAAAGGAAAAGAAGATGCTTAAAAGAAATTAATATAAAACTGTACATTTTATAATTATATTTTAGACACTAGGGCAAAGGGAAACGAAGCCATGTTTACTGAAAATAAAGTTACCATTCATACCAGAAAGATAAATTCAAAAATTATCTTTTTAATGAAAAAGTTATTTTCACAAACTGTTCTGGATTAAAAATTTCTTGTGGTTTAAGTATTCTATTATTGCCAACTTTAACTCATATAAAAAGCAACTAACACTTTTTAATGTTATTTCATTGAATCATCATGAAACCTGTGTGGAGGACTCAGAACATAAGCCATCATGTAGAAGAATGTAATATGAATCACAGAAAAGTTTTCAGACTAAAGGTTCTCTGGGTTGAGAGGAAAGGGAAAGTCCAGATGGCAAATGGAATGAAAAGGGAACGTATCTTGGTGGGTCACTGAAGAGGGGACTGATCTTGTCTCAGAGAGGAGTGAAATGACAGACACCAGGTAAGTTTGTCGGAACTGAGAGGAGAGGTAATCTAGATGTGTTCTTAGATAGAGACCCAAGGAGAACCAAGATTTCAGAGGCTAAAGGGTTGTGTGTCACATATAAGTCACATAATAGCTTACAGAGTAGTCCCCAGGCATCATAATGTGGCCTGAAAGCAGATGGATGATTCTGTGGCCTGAGAGTGCCATAGGAGTTGATGGGATCTTAGGCACCACACAGTATCTGTGACTCAGTCTGAGAGAGAAATGAATTTTTGTGTACCCTAGAGTCTGTACAGAAGTTGAAAGGAGAATTGTGGTACTTACAGGGGCTTCTTAAATGGGATCATTGGGAAGATGCAGTAATCATCCGCATGCCCAGTAAGCAAATATGAAACAAGATGATGGCCAATGAAGCCCAGGTAATACAGTCGAGGATCAGGTGCCCCGTCTCCAAATGCTTTGACATTCCACAAGCAACCTGGAAATTAGATAAATCCCTTGAGTATAAACTGACTAAATCTGAATTTTTATCACTTAGAGGGTGAAATAAGTTAAAGGGAAAATAAATTTGTTATTTCTTACACAGTTATTTGTGAGTTGAAAGTGAAACCATTATACAAACCTCTTTAAAAATGCCAATGCCCCTCATTTACATAGTATTATGTGAACATAGTATTTCTTTTTTTTAATTATTGTTCAAGTACAGTTTATCCATTCCCCTCCAGCCCTCGACCCCACTCCCCTTGACTTTGTCCATGAGTCCCCCATATATGTTCCATGACCACCCTTCCCCTGTTTCACCCCTTTTTTCCACTCCCCTCTCTCCACTGTTCACTGTCAGTTTGTTCTTCAATGTCTCCGGTTACATTTAACTTGCCTGTTTGTTCTGTTGATTAGTCTCCACTTATAGATGAAACCATATATATTTGATTTTTACCACTTGGCTTATTTCACTTAGAATAATGTTCTCCAAATCCATCCATGATGTTGTGAATGGTAGGAACTCCTTTCTTCTCCTGCGTAGTATTCCATTGTGTAAATGTACCACAGTTTTCTGATCCACTCATTTACCGGTGGAAACCTTGGTTGCTTCTAACACTTGGCTATTGTAAATTGTACTGTTATGAACATTGGGGTACATAGGTTCTTTTGAATTGTTGTTTCTGGATTTTTAGGGTATAATCCCAGCAGTGGAATTGTTGGATCAAAAAGCAGTTCCATTTTTAGTTTTCTGACATAATTCCATACTGATTTCCATAGTGGCTGCACCAGTCTGTATTTCCACCAACACTGTACTAGGGTTCCCTTTTTTCCACAACCTCGCCAGCCCTTGTTGTTTGTTGATTTGGTTGTTCTGGCCATTCTGTCTGGTGTGAACCGGTATCTCATTGTGGTTTTAATTTGCATCTCTCTGATGGCTAGTGATGCTGAGCATCCTTTCAAATGATTTGGGCCCTGTGTATGTCCGCCTTGGAGAACTGTCTGTTCGGGTCCTTTGCCCTTTTTTAAAATTGGATTGTTTGTCTTGCTGGAGTGGAGTTGTGTGAGTTCTTTATATATTTTGGAGATTGAACCCTTGTCTAATATATCATTGGAAAATATATTTTCCCATACTGTTGGTTCCCTTTTCATTTTGCTGATGTTTTCTTTAGCCATGCAGAAACTTCTTATTTTGATGAAGCCTCCTTTGTTTATTCTTTCCTTTATGTCCCTTACTCTAGGGGACATATTGGTGAAAATATTGCTGCACAGAATATCTGAGATTTTCATGCCTATGCTTTCCTTAGGATTTTTATAGTTTCACAAATTATATTTAAGTCTTTTACCCACTGTGAGTTTATTTTTGTGTATGGTATAAGTTGGTGGTTGAGTTTTATTTTTTTTCATGTAGCTGTCCAGATGTCCGAACACCATTTGTTGAAAAGGCTATTTTTACTCCATCTTATGTTTTTGCCTCCTTTGTCAAATATTAATTGACCATAGAGACATGGGTTTATTTCTGGGCTCTCTATTCTGTTCCATTGATCTATGCGTCTGTTCTTATGCCAGTACCAGACTGCTTTAATTACAGTGGCCTTGTAATATAGTTTGATGTGAGGTATTGTGATTCCCTCCTACTTTGTTCTTCTTTCTCAAGATTGTTGAGGTTATTGGGGGTAATTTTATTTCCATATAAATTTTTGAAATATTTGTTCTAAATCTATGAAATATGTCATTGGTATTTTAATAGGGATTGCATTGAATCAATAGATTGCTTTGGGTAGTATGGACATTTTGATGATGTTAATTCTTCCAGTCCATGAACATGGTATATGCTTCCATTTGTTTGTATCTTCCTTAATTTCTTTCTTCAGTGTTGTGTAGTTTTCTGAGCACACATCTTTTACCTCCTTGGTAACATTTATTCCTAGGTACTTTTTGTTGTTGTTGCTGTAGTGAATGGGATTTTTTCCCCTGGTTTCTGATTCTGATATTTCCTTGTAGGTGTAAAAAGGCCTTCAATTTCTGAATGTTGACTTTGTATCGCAAATTGTTTTTGCCAAATTCACTTCTTAAGTCGAGTAGTTTTTTGTAGAATCTATGTGATTTCCTATGTACACAATCATATCATCTTCAAAAAATGATAGTTTTACTACCTCTTTTCCTATTTGGATGCTTTTCATTTCTTTTTCTTGTCTGATCACCGTGGCTAGGACCTCCAATATTATGTTGAATAGAAGTGGTGAAAGCAGACATCCTTGTCTTGTTCCTGATCTTAGGGGCAAAGGTTTTAGTTTTTGCTCATTGAGTATGATGTTGGCTATAGGTTTCTCATATATGGTCTTTATTATGTTGAGGTATGCTGCCTCTACTCCCACTTTACTGGGTATTTTGATCATAAATGGGTGCCAAATTTGCCAAATTCTTTTTCTGCATCTATCAATATGATCCTATGAATTTGGTCTTTCCTTTTGTTTATGTGATGTATTATGTTTATTGATTTGCAAATATCGTACCATCCTTGCATCCCTGGGATGAATCCCACTTGATCACGGTGGATGATCTTTTTAATGTGTTGCTGGATGTGGTTTGTTGCTGGATGTGGAATATTTTGTTGAGGATTTTAGCATCTATGTTCATCAGTGATATTGGCCTGTAGTTTTCTTTCCTTGTGGTGTCTTAATCTGGTTTTGGGATTAGGATGATGCTGGTTTCATAAAAAGAATTTGGGAGTCTTCCCTCTTTTTGGATTTTTTGGAATTGTCTGAGAAAGACAGGGGCAAGTTCTTCCTTAAATGTTTTGTAGAATTCTCCTTGGAAGCCATCTGGTCCAGAGCTTTTGTGTGCCAGGTGTTTTTTGATTACTGCTTCAATTTCACCAGCTGTTATCAGTCTGTTCAGGCTTCCTGCTTCTTCTTAATTCAGATTTGGAAGATTATATCTTTCCAGGAATTCATCCATTTCACCCAGGTTTTCAAATTTCTTGGCATATAGTTGTTTGTAGTAATTTCTTACAATCCTTTTTATTTCTGTGGTATTGGTTTTGATGTCTGTTGTTTCTGATTTTATTTATTTGGGTCATCTCCCTTTTTTTCTTGATGAGTTTGCTTAAAGGCTTGTCGATTTTGTTTATCTTTTCAAATAGCCAGCTCCTGGATTTATTATTCCTTTGAATTGTTCTCTTAGTCTCTATGTTGTTTAATTCTGCTCCGATCTTGGTTATTTCCTTCCTTCTAATTGCTCTGGGCTTTGTTTGTTGTTGTTCCTCCAGTTCTTGTAGATGTTGTGTTAGGTTGTTTTTATTTGAAATGTTTCTGTCTTTTTCAGGTAGGCCTGTATCGCTATGAACTTCCCTCTCAGAACAGCCTTTGCTGTGTTCCATAAGTTTTGGACAGTTGTGTGTTCATTCTCATTTGTTTCCAGAAAGTTTTTGATTTCTTGCTTGATCTCATATTGATCCATTCATTGTTTAATAGCATGCTATTCAGTCTCCATGAGTTTGAGTGTTTTTGAGTTTTTTCCTTGAGGTAGGTTTCTAGTTTCAAGCCCTCGTAGTCCGAGAAAATGCTTGATATAATTTCATTTTTCTTAAATTTTTTGAGGCTTGTTTTGCGTCATATTGTGTGGTTTATGTTCAAAAATCTTCCATGTGTATTTGAAAAGAATGTGTATTTTGCTTCATTGGGATGAAATGTTCTGTATATTTATCAGTTAAGTCCATTTGATCTAGGATGTTGTTCAATGCCACAATATCCTTGTTGATATTTTGTTTAGAAGATCTATCCATTGTTGACAGTGGGGTATTAAAATCCCCTAATATATGTGCTTTACTGTCTGTATCTTTCTTGAAGTCCTCCAAGATTTTCCTTATATATTTGGGTGCTTCTATATTGGGTGCATATGCGTTTAAAATGTTTATGTCTTCTTGATGGCTTCTTTCCCTTGAGTGTTATGAAGTATCATTCTATGTCTCTTTTTATTGCCTTTGTTTTGAAGTCTATTTTGTCTGATATGAATATTGCTACCCCAGCTTTTTTTTTCCTGTCCATTTGCTTAGAATATATTTTTCCAACCCTTCACTCTAAGTCTGTGTAGGACTTTTTTTTCTGAGGTGGGTCTCCTGAACATAGTATTTCTTTATTAATAATTTTGATGTTGAGAAATAGGTCTGAGTGGGTTATGATCCTTAATGAAGAGGTGGGAGAAGAGAGGATGTTTTAGGGGGAAGCAGAAAGGAGGTAGGAGAGGGCTTGTGAAAAAATATTTCTAATGGGAAGAGAAAACAAGAAAGTTAAGAGAAAAAAGATGAAGAGAAAATAGAGGGGATCCAAGATGGTAGAGGAGTAAGCAAAAGCTACACTAACATCCTCCTAGGACCAATTTGGAATTACAACTAAATTGTAGAGAAATCATCTTGAATAACCAACTGAACAGTAGCTGGAGAGAAGCCTTATAACCACAGAGAAACAAAATAAAATGGCACTTCAGCACATGACTGGGAGGGTGTGTGGAGGAGATACAAGATGGCTTGCTGGTCTCCCATGGGAAGCAACTGAAGTGCCAGAGAGATATTTCAGTGGCTGGGGGGGTTCCCCCTGAGAAGTTTGGGGTCTAAACTCCAAGCTGGACTCCCAGCTGACAGCTCCAGACCTGGAAAGGAACCCAGATAACATCCAGCTGTGAAAAGCAGCAGGGGTTCTGTCAGCCAGCAAGAGATGGCTATAGATGCAGAGAGCCTTTTAAAGGGCCAAAGCACAAAATTTTATTTGCATCCACTTACCCTGATGCCAGTAAAGATAAGGCAGTGGGGACTAGGGACGCTTGAGGAGAGACTGAGGGTTGGTGGCTCTGGGACAAGAACTGAGGAACTAGCTGCCAGGAACAAGGTGATGAGCCATCTCTCTCAGGCAGAACCCTCCTCTCTGAATGGCATCAGCCTGAGGAGAAGCAATAACCCCAGCTTCAGGAATTACTCTACCCTGACTGCTTATTACAGGTTGATTAGATTAACAAATGATAAGAGGGATGGCTGATTAGCTTAACATCTAAGGCAGAAAATACAAAAAATCAACCAAATGGGAAGACAAAGAAATAGACCGCAAATGAAAGGACAAGAGAATTTTCCAGAAGACCTAGATAAAATGGAAGTAAGCAATTTATCAGATACAAAGTTTACAGTAATGGTTATAAGGACACTCAACAGCATGAAAAAAGACATAGAATCCATAAAAAAGGACCAGACAGAAAAAAGATTGCAATAGCCAAAATAAACAATACACTGGAAGGAATAAAGAGTAGGTTAGACGAAGCTGAGTATCAAATCAGTGATTTGGAAGACAAGATAGAAAAAACAATCAGGCAGAGCAGCAAAAAGAAAAAAAAAATTTTAATGAAATCTTAGGAAACATTTTCGACAACATGAAGCATAACAACATCTGCATTATTGGAAAACCAGAAGGAGAAAAGAGTGAGCAAGGGGATTGAGAGCCTATTTGAAGAACTAATAATTGAAAACTTCCCTAATTTGGTGAAGGAAAAAGTTGCACAAGTCTAGGAAGCACAGAGGGTCCCAAACAAGTTGGACCCAAAGAGGCTTATACTGAGACACATAGTACTTAAAATGACAAGGCTTAAAGATAAGGAGAGAATCCTAACAGCCACAAGAGAAAAGCAGGTAGTTATCTACAAGGGAGCACTAATTAGACTGTCGCCTGATTACTGATCAGAAACATTTTAGGACAGAAGGGAGCAGCATGAAATATTTAAAGTGATGAAAAGAAAGGACCTACAACCAAGGATACTTTACCCAGAAAGGCTATCATTTAAAATCAAAGGAGAAATAAAGAGCTTCTCAGACAAGAGGAATCTAAAGGAGCTTAACACCAAACCAATAGTGCAAACAAATGTTAAAGGGCTTACTAGAAGAAGAGGGAGGAGGAGGGGCAGGAGGAGGAGCAGAAGAAGAAGAATGGAAATTACAAAAACAGAGGAAAACAGTCTAACGATAAAATGGCACTACAAACATATCTCTCTATAATTACCTTAATTATAAATGGCTTAACTGCTCCAACCAAAAGACAGAAGGGAACTGAATGGATAAGAAAACAAGACCCATATACATGCTGCCTCCAAGAGGCCCATCTCAGATCAAAAGATACACACAGGCTAAAAGTAAAGGGACAGAAAAAGATACTTCAGGCAAATAGAAAAGAAAAGAAAACTGGAGTAGCAGTACTTATATCTGACAAAATAGACTTTAAAACCAAGGCTACAGTAAGAGACAAAGAAAGATACTACATAATGATAAAGGGAACAATCCAACAAGAGGATATAACCCTAGTAAACATTTATGTACCCAACATAGGGGCACCTAAATATGTGAATCAAATCTTGACTGATATAAAAGGAGAGATCAACTGAAATACAGTTATAGTTGAGGATTTTAACACCCCATTGACTTAAATGGGTAGATCTTCCAGTCAGAAAATCAACAAAGAGACAATGGCCTTAAATGAAACACTAGATCAAAATGATTTAATTGATATCTTCAGAACATTTCATCACGAAGCAGCAGAATATACATACTTTTCAAGTGCACATGGAATTTTTTCTAGGATAGAGCACATGTTAGAACACAAAACAAGTCTAAATGAAATTAAGAAGATTGAAATTATATCAAGCATCTTTTCTGACTACAATACTATGAAACTAGAAAACCACAAGAAGAACACTAAAAAACATGTGAAGACATGGAAGCTAAATAGCATGTTATTAAACAATGAATGGACCAACAATGAGATCAAAGAAGAAATCAAAAGATACCTTGAAACAAATGAAAATGAGAACACAACAATCCAAAATCTGTGGTACACTCGGAAAGCAACCCTAAGAGGGACGTTCATAGCATTACAGACCTATCCAAAAAACAAGAAAAAGCTCAAATAAACAATCTAACTTCACACTTAAAGGAACTTGAAAAAGAACAACAAACAGAGCCCAATGTGAGTAGAAAGGAGGAAGTAATTAAGATCAGAGCAGAGAGTCTAAAAAAAGATATGAAAGATCAATGAATCCAAGAGTGGGTTCTTTGAAAAGATAAACATGATTGATAAACCTTTAACAATATTCATCAAAAAAAAAGAGAAAGGACCTAAATAAATAAAATCAGAAGTGAAAGAGGAGAAATAACTGACACCAAAGAAATACAAAGGATTGTAAGAAAGTGTTATGAACAATTATATGCCAAAAAACTGAACAACCTGGATGAAATGGATAAATTCCTAGAAATGTACAACATTCTAAAAATAAATCAAGAAGAACCAGAGAATCTGAATAGACAGATTACACCTAATGAAATTGAAGTAGTAATCAAAAAACTCCCAACAAACAAAAGCCCTGGATCAGGTGGCTTCATAGGTGAATTTTACCAAACATTCTTAGAAGAATGAACACTTCTCCTTCTTAAACTATTTCATGAAATACAAGAGGAGAGAAGCCTCCCAAACTCATTTTATGAGGCCAGCATTATCCTAATTCCAAAATCAGATAAAGATACTAAAAAGAAAGAAAATTATAGGCCAGTATCACTGATGAAGATAGATGCTAAAATCCTCAACAAAATTTAGCAAACCAATCAGACAAGAAGAAGAAATAAAAAGCATCCAAATTGGAAAGGAAGAAGTAAAACTGCCATTATTTGCAGATGACATGATACTGCATATAGAGAACCCCAAAGATTTGAGGTAGAAACTATGAGAACTGATAAACGAATGTAGCAAAGGAGCAGTATACAAAATTAATATACACAAATCAGTTGCATTTCTATATGCCAAAAATGAACGAACAGAAAGGGATATTAAGAAAACAATCCCATTCACAACCGCTTCAAAATGCCTAGGAATAAACCTAACCAAGAATGTAAAACACTTGTACTTGGAAAATTATAAGACAATAAAGAAAGAAAATGAAGAAGACATAGTAAGCGGAAGGACACACCATGTTCATGGATAGGGTTAATTAACATCATTAAAATATCCATACTACCCAAAGCAATCTATAGATTCAATGCAATTCCTACCAATATTCCAGTGATGTATTTCATAGAACTAGAACAAATATTTCAAAAATTTATATGAAACCACCACAGGCTCTGCATAGCAATAGCAATCTTGAGAAAGAAGAACAAAGTTGCAGGAACCACACTACCTAATATCAAACTATACTACAAGCCCATAGTAATCAAAACAGCATGGTACTGGCATAAAAACACACATAGATGAAGGAACAGAATAGAGAACTCAGAAATAAACCCATACCTTTATTGTCAATTAATATTAGACAGAGGAAGCAAGAACATACAATGGGCTAAAGACACTTTATCCAATAAATGGTGTTGGGAAAATTGGATAGATACGTGCAGAAAAATGAAACTAGACCACCTTCTTATACCACACCCAGGAATAAATTCAAGTGGATCAAAAACTTAAGTGTTAGATGAGAAGCCATAAAAATCCTAGAAGAACACATAAGGAGCAAAATCTCGGACATTGTTCATGGAAATTTTTTATTGGATGTATCTCCCCAGGCAAGGGAAACAAAAAAATAAGTAAACATAATGGGACTTCATCAAACTAAAATATTTTTGTACAGCAAAGGAAATCATCAACAATATGAAAAGACAACCCAGATAATGAGAGGATATATTCGCCAATACATCTGATAAGGAGTTAACATCCAAAATTTAACAAAACTCAACACCAAAGCAAACAAACAAACAACCCAATTAAAAAATTGGCAAAGGACCTCAATAGATACTTCTCCAAAGAAGACATACAGATGGCCAATAGATATATGAAAAGATGCTCAATGTCAGTAATCATCAGAAAAGTGCAAACTAAAACCACAATGAGATACTATTTCACACCTGTCAGAATAGCTATCATCAATAAATCAATAAACAAGTGCTGGCAAGGATGTGGAGAAAGGGGAACCCTTTTATACTGTCGATGGGAATGCAGACTGGTGCAGCCACTCAGGAAAGCAGTATGGAAATACCTCAAAAAATTAAAAATCTATCTGCCTTTTGACCTAGTGATCCCACTTCTGGGAATATATCCAAAGAAACTCAAAATACTAATTTCAAAGAACACAGCACCCTTATGTTCATTGCAGCATTATTTATAATCACCAAGCTATGGAAACAGCCCTAGTGTCCATCAATAGATGAGTGGATAAAACAATTTTGGGATATTCACACAGTGGAATTCTACTCAGCTGTAATAAAGAAGAAAGTTTTACCCTTTGTGACAGTATGGATGGACCTGGAGAACATAATGCTGAGTGAAATAAGCCAGTCAGAGAAAGACAAATACAATATGATTTCACTCCTGCGTGGAATCTAATGAACAAACTGAACTAACAAGCAAAACGGAGACAGACTCATAGATGGAAAACAGATGACAGCTAGTTGGTTGGGGGGTTATTAGGGGGTAGAAGGATTGAGCAAAGAAGAAAAAGGACTCACGGACATGGACAACAGGGTGGTGATTGCTGGGAGGAGAGGGATATAAGGGGACCAAATGAAATAGAAAAAAATATAATAAAGATTATATATTTTTAAAAAATAGACAAATGAATATCTAGTGTCTTTGTTTCCATTATGAAATTCATATTGAATTAATAGGATCTTCCATATTTCTAGCATATTCATGAAGAATACTTTAACCTAGACCACTGAATTCGGAATCTCATCTGAGGTGTGGGAAAAATGCTAGGTTTAAAATCGAAATTAAATGTCTGGCTTTGCCATTTAAAAGGTACATGACTTTGAATAATCTCTTAACCTCTTTAAACCTCAGTTTCTTCAACTGTGACATGGTGTAATAAAATACATCCTATTAAATGATTGAGAGGATTTAGTTGATATACATGAATGAGCTTTGTAAACAGTAAAACAAAAACAAGACAACAAAAAAGCCCCTGTACCATGTGGGGTATCATTTGTGGTGGAGAAGACTATGGGGAAAGAGAGAACAGATGTATAGAGTGCACATGGGGGTGAAATGTGCCATTCGGGGGATCTTTATACTGACAGTTCAACATAAGAACTTCAGGTTTACTGGGAAAAAAATAGTACAGAAGAGGAGAAAAAAGAGGAAAGGAGTTATGTGGGCATCAGAGGTAAATCCAGATATACTGATTGAAGGCTAGTAATTACAACATCAAACTCTGTTTACTTATGCTTAAGCATCAGAATCTCTTTCTCATTTACATTAGAGTTCTACTTACAATCAGTATAAGGTACATTGCCCTGTACTTATAGCCCCAGAATAAGACAATTACTTGTCATGCCTTCAGTATAAGAAATTAACAGTAATTGGGGCTTTCAAAACCAACAATTAATCTTTTAATTACTAGAATCTTTTTTGGATGCAGTCTTTGCTATGAAAGACCCTGGTTATTAATTGAACTGCTGGTTCTTCCTATATGGCATCTCCAGAAGTTTAGCACTTCTGTATGAAATTCTTTGTAAATGCTCTTTGAAAGCTGGGAATTAGAAAGAAGCCTTCAAATCTAGCTTCAGATAACATGCAGTAAAGTTAGAAATACCAGCAGTTTTTCTAATTTAGTGCTGTGTTGGAGTCTTCTGGTTGTGAAATGAGAGGAAGAAAATTCCGTTACCCTGAACTCTTGTGAAGTACTGTTTGGTAGGAATATTACCAAATGGCATATTTTGTTTTGCTATCTGGGGTAGGGATGATATCTCAAAACACAAGCTCAGTTGCACATGATGGTCACTAGACTGTATTCTCAAGAGGGTGGGCCTTCTAAGCTAGAGTCTCTAAGATTTCTTTAAAATTTTTGATGGGTTAAGAATCATGAGTTTTGGGGTAGAAGTCAAGCAGAGGTAAATACTGTGTTCAGACAGAGAGGAAACATATTTGAAGTGGGAAAGAGAAAGTAATCTTGTGGAAAACTCCAGAGCCATCAAAAGTAGGGCAGTATTGGGGAAGGAGTATTAAAGAGAGATCCCTGGTAGTAGGGAAACCAGTGTGGATTTTGAAGAACAGGCATATTAAGAGGAATTCCCATAAATTTTTTATTTTGAAAAATATCAAACCTTTAGAAAAGTTGCAAAGATGGTACAATAAACACTGGTATATTCCACACACACACACACACACACACACACACACACACACATGCACACACACTCTCTATATACAAAGTCTGTCCAGAAAAACTCCAGCTGAAATAATTGTTAATATAATAAGAACTGTTTACACAACATCAGTGTAACCTGGCAGCCAAGGAGAGTGGACTGGAAAGTGCATGCGTAAACAATGACAACTTCACTGTATTAGTCAGTGGGGGAGGTAGATGCTGTTGACTGTGTGACCATTGCATTCAAAATGACTGAGAGAGTAGAGCAACAAATCTGCATCAAATTTTGTGTTAAGCTTGAACATTCCTAATGGGAAACTATTCAGATGATTCAGAAGGATTTTGGGGATGATGCAATGAGTGCGGCACAAATAAAAGTGGGGCACATAAACTTCAAAGATGGTCGAGAATCTGTTGAAAATGATCCACATTCTGGAAGGCCTGCAACAAGCAGCCTGAGAATGTTGAATGTGTACTGGCCGCAATCAACAAAGATCTGCAACTGACAGTGCAAGAACTAGAAGCTGATCTATAGATTCCAAAAACTACTGCCTCTGAGATTTTGACATAGGATATCGGCATGAAATGTATTGTGGCAACATTTGTTCTGGGGCTTCTGCTACCAGAGCAAAAGGAACATTGTGCTGCAGTTGGGAGAACTGTGTGAGGTCCCAAGGTGCCTACTTTAAAGGGGACTGAGGTGTCATTGTCCTATGTGTAATGTTTTTTGCATCTTCTTCAATAAGTGTCTCTATTTTTCATACTACATGGCTATATGGCTGGATACTTTCTGAACAGGCTATCTTTCTTTCTCTATATATGTATAAACACACACTATATATGGATACATATATGTGTGTAATATATACATCAGTATATATATATATGTATACATATGGAAATATATGTATATATATACATATCAGTATATAGATGGAAAAATATATACACACACATCAACATATATACACATCAGTTTATATATGGAGAGAGAGAGAGAATATACATTTTTTACTTGTAATGACTTAATTATTTTTAGTTAACATAACCAGCCCACGATATAGCATACTAAGTCATCAAGTACGAATTCAAGGAAGGTAATACCTTTAATAAGTTAAAAATCTCAGGCAAATCAATACAGTACTTTTTAATACAATGAAATCATATTTTTTGATGTTACATAGTGCTTTAGTGATAATTTTCACTCCAAAAATGTCATTTAAGTGCCAAATTAAAACACTGTGGTTTTTAATGATGGTTTATAGCAGAGCAAGCTATTTTTACATAAATTAATGTCTTTTCAAAGTATATAACTTCTCCTTTTAAAGCGAGTTCCTTCTTGAAGTTTACTGCAGCAGGGCAATTGTGTATATTTAAAAGGTGGCTCTGCTTTGTTTTGAGGCTGGTCCAAAGCCAGGTAGGTTTCAAATGTATGAAAAGCTTTAAAATTCTACCTTAAGGAAAAAAAATTCTACCTTAAAAAATTTAATATGATAACATTAATTTCCAAGTACTTTTCAACAACTGTTAATTTTTCACATAAATACTGGAATCCTCAAAACCACAGTCAGTTCAAACAACACTAATAATTTCAGACGATCCCTTTTATTTAGAAACACTGCTCCTCTTTGTTTTGATCAAAAGTGACACAGCCTTTCTCCAGCTTATTAACAAAATTCTACATAAAATATAGTTGTATTTTTTAACATAACAAATAAATATATTGCTCACTAGTAGAGACCTGTGGGGACTGAGTGTTGTATACCAACTTTTATCATTATTTCTCTACAAGTGCTGCTGCTGCTACCATCCATGTTCTTATCCTCCCTCTTGCTGAAGCTGTTGATTCATCAGTCTCAGCATTTAATTTATGTACGTGTTACCCAATCCATTGCTTCTCAGCCTTAGAGATGACTACTGAGACTGACTTCTTTCACAGTGATTATGAATTCTTGAGTCAAAAGAGCTTTCCTGGGTCCTGAGGATGTGGTTGGTATATAAGCCTCTCATTTACTGAAATCATATCTGTAAATGCAGTATTAGTGGATTTACGTTCCATTGTTTCTCTACAGGAGGATGTCTTACATGTACGCTTTGGTCCTTGCTGCACCAAGAAGAGAGAGATTTCACAATGGAAGCAGCCCCTTCTCCGGGCTGGGAAGTCTATGGCTGTGCAGCTTTCCAGAGTGATCTATATGTATTTGTCCCATACAGCAACTCCAGCCACACTTGGATTCATAGAGTTTACATATTTCTACATTACAGCCATTGTAATAGCTTCCCTAGGGTGGTCAAAAACATGCTGTGAAGTCCAGATTTTCTTGGTGCCTCAGCCTATGTGATGTCCAGGCGTCCCAATGCTCAAAGGGGGAGAGGCCACACCTGCCCTTGCCATGCCCCCAGTCACCTCCGGTGCATTGAGTGCACACACTTTATAAATAGGTGTGTAGTTACATTTTGTAGATCCATAAGCAGGTAAAAAAAGTAGATACAGAGAGAAATGTATGTATGTACATTATTGTCTGAATCATTTGAAAGATATAGACATCATGAAACTTCACTACATACTTCATCATGTGTCTCTTAAGAACAAGGCCATTCTCCTATATGACCACAGTACAATTGTCCCACTTGGGGAGTTAAACTTGATATGATACAATATGTAATGTTTAGCACATATTCAAATTGCCTTATCTCAATAATATCCTTATAAACCTCCAATTTAAGGGGTAAATAAAGGTTGTTGGCCACGTTCAACATAAAAACCTTCACCATTTTCCCTACAAAATCAGCAGAAACCACTACACTTCTCATTAATATTTTATGCTAGTAATTTCTTTGGTGGAATTTGAAGATGTTCCATATCCAGGTTGTCAGGGGGTGAAAATAGAAACAATGGCAGCTGTCAGAGGAGAGGCTGGTTAACTCTGATTAAACTTGAAGCAGCTATATGGAGGAAGGGGGCTTCTAAAGATAGTAACGGAAACATTTAAAACTACCTATTGTGTTTCTGGGATGCTGCCCCTTTTCTTCCCATCTTATATTTTAAACCTGTCCTCTCTTAGTCCTTTAATAGCGGTAAGTGTTTTACAGGGCTTGTTTCCCAGCTCCTACCAGAATATAAACAGCTTGCTCTCATTGGTCTTTTTTATAAAATAGATTTTATATTTAGAGTGGTTTCATATTTACAGAACACTTAAGAAAATAGTACAGAAAGTTTCTATATATCCTCTCATCCCTAGCATAAATGTCCCCTATTATTAACATCATACATTAGTATAGTACATTTATAACAAATAATGAAATAATACTGACAAATTATTATTAATAAAGTCCTTACTTTATTCAGATTCTCTTAGTTTTTATTTAACCTAATATCCTTTTTCTGTTCCAAGATCCCATCCAGGATATCAAGTTACATTTAGTTATTTCTACTGAGGCTACTTAGACTATGATAGCTTCTCAGACTTTTCTTGTTTTTGATACCTTGAGAGATTTGAGTTCATAGGTCTTTTGATAATTTAATCTCTCTCTATTGCTTGGTGGAGCACAACAAAAAATATTACTTTGCACTAAGCATTATCTCTGATAATTGGTGAAAATCAAATTTTGTTTGAAATAACTACACGATAAGGATGATAACATTTTTAGCAGCCTTGTTTGTGTATGGGTCATATCATTATCATTTATTGATAAAGTATGGTATATAGGGTTCACAGCTTTCATTGGGTGGGATGACATTCTTTGGGTAGATTGAGTCAATAAAGCTCAGCCGAGAGAGCAGAACCAATCAGAAAGTGTCTTTTCCCTGGAACATTATGTTCTTACAGACCTCACATGACAGGTATTCTGCTTTTCTTTTTATCTTTGCAAACATCTTGAGGTAATTTGGCTTGAGACATATGCCTATTGTTTACCAAGCAAGTATTGCCCTTGTCCTTTGATTTTTATATTTTTTAGAATTAAAGCACATATAAGCACAGATCTTATGTGTACAGTTCCAAGTGTTTTGACAAATGCATACACCTTTGTAATCCATACCTTATCAAGATAGAGAACATATCCATCACTGCACAAAGTTATCTTATGCCCTTTCCAAGTCAATGCCTGCCCTCAATCTTCAGAGGTGACCACTGGTTCAATTTCCTTCACCATAGTTTAGGTTTGCCTGTTCAAGGAAAAAATAGATAAATTGGGCTTGATTAAAATGAAACTTTTGTGTTTTAAGGGACACAATCAAGAAAATTGACAGACAATTCACAAAATGGGAAAAATATTTGCAAATCATATATCTGATAAGGGACTTGTATCTAGAACATATAGAGAACACTTACAATTCAATAATAAAAAGACAACTCAATTTTAACATGAACAAAAAATTTACATAGACATTCCTCCAAAGAAGATATGCAAATGGATAAAAAACTCATGAAAAGATTCTAACATCATTACTTCATAAGCAAATACAAATCAAAACCACAACAAGATACCATTTCACAACCATTTGGATGCTTAAATAAAAAGAGAGTCAATGGCAAATGTTGATGAGGATGTGGAGAAACTGGAACCCTCATACATCCCTAGTGGAAATGTAAAATGGTGCAGCCACTCTGCAAAACTGTTTGGCAATTCCTTGAAAAGTTTTAACAATCCCATCCCTAATTATATAACCAAATCATTGAAGACATATATCCACACAAACCTTATACATGAATGTTCATGGCAGTATTACTTCTGAAGCTGGAAACAAAAGCAGAAACAATGAAATGTTTATCAACTAATGAATGGATAAATAAAATGTGGTATTCCATACAGTGGAATATTATTCAACCATATAAAGGAATGAGTACTGATTCATGCTGTAATATTTATGAATCTTGAAAACATGTTGTACAATTCAATTTATATGAACTATCTGGAATATACAAATGCATAGATATAGAAAGTAGATTAGTAGGTGCAAGAGGCTGAGAGATGAAGGAATAGAAACTGCTATTAGGTAGAGAATTTCTTTCGGAAAGAAAAAAAATTCTGGAATTTTGTAGTGGCAATAGTTGTACAATTCTTTGAACATACTAAAAACCACTGAACCACACTCTTTAAAAGGGTAAATGTTATAGTATGATAATTATATCTCCATCAAAATAATTCTCAAAAAATCAGTCAGTGTTATTCACTATACTAATAGAGTAAAGAAAAAATGTATTATTTTTTTCAATAGATTCAGGAACAAAGAAATCTGTCCACTCTCACCACTTCTGTTAAACATTGTACCTGAAGCCCGAGTCAGTATAATAAAGCAAGAAAATGAAATAAAAGCCATAAAGATTAGAAAGGGAAAAATAAAACTGTCTTTATTCCAACATAATATTATGGTGTACATAGATGACATGAGTGAATTTAGCCAGGCAGCAGCACACAAGAGCAACACACAAAACCAACTGTATTTCTATATGCAGTTGACTCTTGAACAACATGGGCTTGAACTGTTTGGGTCTATTTATATGCGGGTCTTTAAATAAATAGTTTCTCATCCCTATAACTTTGTTAACAACATTTTCTTTTTCTCTAGGGTGTTTTATTGTATGATACAATATATAATACATATAGCATACAAAAATACGTGTTAATCAACTGTTTGTTATCGGTAAGGTTTCTGGTCAACAGTAGGCTTATTAGTAACTAAGTTTGGGGGGAGTCAAATGTTATATATGGATTCTTGACTGCACAAGTGGTCCACATTCCTCATCCCCACATTGTTCAAGGGTGAACTCTTCTACAAACAACCAAATAGAAAATAAACTCAATAGCATCTACATAAAAAATTTAAATACTTAGTGATACATTTGACAAGTGATATGCAAGATATCTATACTGAAGACTACAAACATCACTCAAAGAAAATTTAGAAAGACTAAATAAATTGAGAAGTATACTAAATTTATGAATTAATGTTACAATAAAGTCCCAGCAGCCTTTTCCATAAGAATTACTAGGTTATCCAGGTCCTTTGCCCATTTTTAATTGGATTTTTTTTGGTTTTTTTGGTGTTGAGTTTTGTAACTTCTTTATAAGTTTTGGATGTTAACCCTTTGCCAGATGTATTGGTGAATACATCTGCCATTCAGAATATTCTGCCATTCAGTGGATTGTCTTTTTATTTTGTTGATGGTCTTCTTTGCTATGAAAAAACTATTTAATTTGATATAGTCCCAATGGTTTACTTTTTCTTTTGTCTCGCTTGCCTGAGGAGATATAGCAGAAAAAATGCGACTACAAGCATTATGTCCCAGATTTTATGACCTATGTTTTCTTCTAGGATTTTTATGGTTTTGCCTCTAACATTTAAGCTTTTAATCCATTTTGAATTTATTCTTGTGTATGGTGTAATAAGGTGGTCTAGTTTCTTTTCTCCATGTATCTGTCCAATTTTGTCAACACCATTTATTGAATAAACTATTTTTAGCCCATTGTATATACATGCTTTCTCTGTCAAATATTAATTTACTATAAAGGTGTGGGTATACCTCTGGGCTCTCTGTTATGTTCCAATGACCTATGTGTCTGTTTTTATGCCAGGACTGTAATTTAAATTTAAAAAAATTTAAAAATGTAAATTGTAAAGAAGAATTGACAGGGAAACAACAGTAGAGTGGATGAAGCCAAGAATCAAATCAATAACGTGGAACATAAGGAAGAAAAAGATAACCAGTCAAAATAACAAGAAGAAAAAAGAACCCCCCAAAATGAGAAGAGTATAAGGAGCCTTTGTGGCAAGTTCAAGAGGTCCATTACGGTACCAGAAGAAGAAGAGAAAGAGTAAGAAACTGGAACTCTATTTGAAAAAACAATGAAATAAAGTGTCGCTAATTTGGTGAAGGAAATAGACGTGCAAGCCCAGGAGATGCAGAGAATTCCAAACAAGACGGATGCAAAGAAGCCCGCACCAACACACATCATAATTAAAATGCCAAAGGTTAAAGATAAAGAGAGGATCTTAAAAGCAGCAAGAGAAAAGAAGTTAGTTACCTACAGGGGAGTTCCCATAAGACTGTTAACTGACTTCTCAAAAGGAAGCTTTGCAGGCTAGAAGGGATTGGCAGGAAATATTCAGTCATGAAAAGCAACCTAAGGTTGCTCTACCTAGCAAAGCTATCATTTAGACAAAGGGCAGATAAAGAGCTTCCCAGACAAGAAAAAACTAAAGGAGGTCATCATCACCAAACTATTATTATATGAAATGTTAAAGGGATTTATTTAAGAAAAAGAAGATCAAAGCTATGAACAATAAAATGGCAAAAATACATACCTATCAACAATTGAATCTAAAAAAACAAACTAAGCAAACAGGAAGAAAAGAGACAGAATTGTTGATACAGAGATCATCATGATGGCTGCCAGATGGGAGGGGGATTTGGAGGAACAGTTGAAGAGGTGAGGGGATTAAGAAGTACAAAGTGGTAGTTACAGAATAGCCATGGAGATGTAAAGTACAGTATAGGAAATGGAGAAGCCAAAGAACTTATAAGCATGATCTATGGACATGAACAATGGTGAAGGGATTGCCTGAGGGAGTGAAAGGTGTTGGGTGGAGAGGGGCAATGGGGGAAAAATCGGGACAACAGCATAATTGATAAAATATAATTTAAAAACACAAATGAAAACAGTTTAGTAATAGCCCACACCAATAAAATCAATCAACTTGAAAAAGGTACCAAGGCAATCTGATGAAGAAGGAATGACTTTTTTTTGCAAACAGTACTGAAACAACTGAATAGTTATATTAAAAAAATTAGCCTCAGCCCCTAATTCACACTGTATACAAAATTAACCTATGTTATTTATAGAATGCTACACACAAAACTGCAGAATATACATCTTTTCCAAAGCACATTGAACATTCATAGAGATAGACCACAGGCTGGGTCATAAAACAAGTTTGAATACATTTCAAATGATTGAAATCAAATGGAGTGTTTTTTTAATTAGCAGATTGAAATTAGAGGTAAAAAAAAACCCTGGAAAATTCTCAATTATTTGCTGTACTTATTCTATCAATTCCTGCAAAAAGAGTGCTATAATTGGGGATTTTTCTATTTCTCCCTTTAGTTCTGGCCATTATTGCATTGTGAATTTTGAAGCTATCTTATTTGATACATGAATATTTAAAATTGCTGTATCTTCTCTAGTGACCCTTTTATCAATATGATATATCATTTTCATCTCTGGTAAAACTCCTCATTCTAAAGTCTACTTTCTTTTCATATTAAACTAGGCACTCTAACTTTCTATGGTTAGTGTTTGCTTTTTAGTTATATCTTCTTTTTTTTTTGGAGGTAGGTTGCTATAGTGATTATAATATGTATCTCTGATGAATTAATATTATACAACTTTATATGCAATGCAAGATACGCACAACAGTAATCATATATATATTTTTAATAAAAAAATATTGTTTTTTTCTTATTACAAAACATCATACATAGACTCGTACAAACCTTAATATACTGTATAAAATTAAAATGAAGAGAAACACTTGTCTGCACATTACCATTCATCCATTGAGACCTTTTTCTACCTGCAAATGCACTTCATTAATTCTTCTATGAACTTGCCACCACTCCGTATTAAATGCAATTCAGTCTCAGTCTCATGGGAACATCTTTTTTTTTAAAGTATATTTTATTGATTACACTATTACAGTTGTCTCATTTTTTCCCCTTTATTCCCCTCTGCCCTGCACCCCCCCTCCAGAATTCTCCCCTATTAGGTCATATCCATGGGTTATACATATAAGATCTTGGCTTCTCCATTTCCTCTACCATTCTTAACCTTCCCCTGCCTATTTTGTACCTACCAATTATGCTTATTCCCTGTACCTTTTTCTCCCATTCTCCACCTCCCACTCCCCTCTGACAACCTTCCATGTGATCTCCATTTCTGTGATTCTGTTCCTGTTCTAGTTGTTTGCTTTGTTTTTGTTTTTAAGTTCAGTTGTTGATAGTTGTGAGTTTTTTTGTCATTCTACTGTTCATAGTTATGATCTTCTTCTTTTTTTAAATAAGTCCCTTTAACATTTCATATAATAAGGGCTTGGTGATGATGAACTCCTTTAACTTGATCTTATCTGGGAAGCAGTTTATCTGCCCATCCATTCTAAATGATAGCTTTGCTGGTTAGAGTAACCTAGGTTGTAGGTCCTTGCTTTTCATGACATTGAATACTTCTTTCCAGCCTCTTCTTTCCTGTAAGGTTTCTTTGGAGAAATCAACTGAGAGTCTTATGGGAACTCTTTTGTACGGAACTGTTTCCTTTTCTCTTGCTGATTTTAAGATTCTCTCTTTATCTTTAATCTTGAATAATTTAATTATGCTGTGTCTTGATGTGTTTCTCCTTGAATCAAACTTCTTTGGGACTCCCTGAGCTTCCTGGACTGCCATGTCTAGTTCTTTCACCAGATTGGGAAATTTTCCTTCATTATTTTTTCAAATAAGTTTTCAATATCTTGTTCTTCCTCTTCTCCTTCTGGCATCCCTAAAATTCAGATGTTGGAATGTTTAAATTTGCCCCAGAGGCTCCTAAGCCTCTCCTCATTTTTTTTGAATTCTTATTTCTTCATTCTGCTCTGGTTGAGTGTTGATTTCTTCCTTCTATTCCAAATCATTGATGTGAGTCCCAGTTTTCTTCCCTTCACTGTTGTTGCCCTGTGTATTTTTCTTTATTTCACCTGTATAGCTTTCACTTTTCCCTATCTTTTGCGACCATACTCAGCCATTTCTGTGAGCATCCTGATTACCAGTGTTTTGAACTCTGCATCTGATAGGTTGCCTATCTCCTCATCACTTAGTTGTTTTTCTGGAGTTTTGATCTGTTCTTTCATTTGGGCCATATTTTTTTGTCTCAGTATACCTGTCACATTGTAAGGGGTGGAGCCTTAAGTATTCACTGGCGTGGCAACCCACATTGCTGTGTTGCACTGCTGTATGTAGAGGAGGGGTCAGAGAGGGAACATGCTACTTGCTTGGCTTTTGCCCCACTTTCAGTCACTTCCCTCACTTCCCACAAGCAAATTGTGCCTTTTCAGAGGCTGATTCCCAGGTGGGTGGGCTTGTGTATGTTCTAGGATCCTGTGCACTCCTCTAATGGACTCTCGTATGAGATTGGGAGTATCTCCTGACACTGCAACCCCCACAGATTTTTACAACCAGGGGTTTCGAGGCTTTAGTTTCCCATGCTAGAACTCTGGGTTGCACAGTCTGTCTTGCTCTCCAGTTGTTCCTCCTGGCTTATTTGCATGCAAATGTAGATATCCCAGTCCACCAACTGCTGCCTTGGCAGCCTGATCTGCCTTGTTGCACATCATGGGAACATCTTTTAAGAAACAATATAAATGACCCACATCTCAGAATAAACTTCTGGAAAGAATAATACATAGAATTTATCTGCTTATCAAAATTTTTCTTTGTGGACATTAAATCGCCCACATTTCTGGGTTGTACATGTGTAGGAACAAATAGGTCCTGCATCATCTCATACCTCATTGCCAACAGAATAACTCCATGGGCAGGAGGTGACAGGGATATTATTTGAATATAAGGTGAGCCACCATTGAGTCATGCTCCTGTGAAGTCTGTTGACACTGCAGTACAGCACTTCAAGAGTTGGCTGGGACAAAACAAATGGCTAATGATTGTGGAGACAGTGAGGCCGAGAGTATCTGAGTACAGAAGCAGTATTTGATAAAATTCATCTCTTGCACCACTCATTTTCATTCATGCTTTCCCATTATATTCATGTTCATACTATATAAATACAATAGGGACATCGAATTTTGTAAGATCATACCTTCACTTCTTTCCTGAGAAGGAATAAGTCCATTTCATCACAGTCCTATTCAGGGTGTTGTCTAGCTACAGTCTCTGAAAAGTCAAGGTTAATAAAGCAAGGTACCAGGACTATAA